>CM024718.1:4238398-4449785 GCA_014182545.1 Eucalyptus globulus
GGCGGAAGACGACTTATCTGTTTCCGATGCGCACTCAACAATTTACCCTGGAACAATGGTTGAATTGCGGATGAATCACGAACAATATTACTTCACGTCAGTCTAAATGTAATCACGAGGAAAGCATCCGATTTCCACGGTGTAAATGCCAATTGTTCTCGTAAATAAGAAATGGAATGTCTTCTTTTCTTTTGATGGAAAGGAGACAAGAAATGGAGAGGAATTTCTGAGCGTACGTTCTGCCAATCGTGCCCACAGTTGTCTTCAGGAGTCTTTTATATGATGACTCCATCACACCATTTCAAATGATGTCTTTCTATCGTAGCATATCAAGACGAAACGGTGCGTTCTCATTGCGGACGTACTAATTAAGTACAACATCTCCCACTCGGATACGATAGGCTTGATAGCACTCTATTAAAAATATAAGGCATTCAATATTCATCAACTTTACAAAACAATTCATACTAGCAAGTAAGCCGTGCGACCAGTGAGTACACCTACACTTGGGAGCTCAAATTATGCACCTGTTAGGGATGACATAATGGCTACAACCCTAAAAAGAAATAAACAATTGATGTCTCACAGTGTCCCAGAAATATTTTGTTACATCAATCCAAGTATACATATCCCTTAAAAGTTATACCTGTCTATTCTCAAAACATCATGTATTTACAATTATATCCGCAATCACAAAAAACGATATAATTGGTCGACCAGTAAATACATATGATAGATGTAAAACAACAATAGTCTTCCTTCGCACTCATGTCTCTTTCCATTTCAGAACAACCGCTTTTATAGACATGTCCCATAAAGCCATATCTATTCATGATCGCTGGTAACATGCTAGAGTAGTAACATTGATATTTTACTTTGAGAACATAGTCAGAAGTAACATAGGGCATAAAAAGAGGTCAATTATAAATTACCTCAAGGGCTCACACGATGAGTAAATATGGATAATTTCACTCACATTCCCTTGTCGGTTGTACAATGCACATGTAGTATGAATTACATGTTATAGTGGATTTTTCTTTCTTTAATAGCGTATGTCATTTATTAAATATATTCACTATATGGATCTTAGCTTAAACATAGTCATGTGCTTCTCACGTACTCATGTTTAGCTCGAGTGCTACATCAGCTCGCTTTCTATAGCATACAATTAAGTACTCGCATCCGGTATCTTTCATGCATACATGATTGTGGGACTACCATGTTCGATCTTATTATAAACAAATCATAGATCTCATCTTGACTCCAATCAAAACAACATCTTATTTTATGTATTAAACTTGCTATTCAGCATTCATTTGTATATAACGTCTCATCTCAACATGCTAACTATAATACTTGAGGTGATTGCTCGTGAGTGAGCCAATCATTACCTGCTGACATACTTTTCAATAATATATGTATTTATATGCTAGTCTCATAATGTATTTGTACTTATTGATAAAACATCAAGTCACTAATAAACAAACAAGTATAATACATATGTCCACAAATACATAAATCAATGATTCTCTACAATAATACATATCACATTCTATGCAATCCTAGTGATATCATGTGGGTTAAGAATATGTCTCTCGGAACAGCCTTTGTAAATGGATTAGCAACCATTCTATTGGTTGAAATGTATTGTAGAATCACTTCTTTCTGTGCTATTATATCTCTTCTGAAGTTATTCTTTATGTCAATGTGCTTCATCCTTCCATAATACTTGGGATGCTTCATATAGGCAATAGCTGCTTAACTATCGCAATGGACTATCACCGGTCTTGGAACCTTAGTGACAGTGGCTAAATTTTCCGAGAAACATTTTAGCCATACTGCTTCTTGCACTGTGGCAGAGCATGCAATAAATTTTGTTTCCATCGTAGATATGGCCGTGCATGTCTGTTTCTTGCTATTCCAAGAAATTGTACCTCCATTGAGCAATAACGCATATCCAAAAGTCGATTTACGCTCATTTAGGTCTCCACCTCAATCAGCATCTAAATAACCTAATAGATATAAATCATTCCCTTGGTAATAAAGTCGATAGTCCATGGTGTCTTTCAAGTATCTCAAGATCTTCTTCACTACTTTCCAGTGTGCTTGACCGAAATTTGATTGATATCGGCTCACCAATCCCACGGCATAACATATGTCAGGTCAAGTACACATCATAGCATACATCAAACTTCCGACGCATTAGCGTAAGGAACAGTTTTCATTACTTTAATTTCTTCTGGAGTCTTAGGACACATCTTAATACTTAGGCCTTCACCTTGCATGATAGGGGTATCAATGGGATTACAGTGCTGTATATTGAAACGTTCAAGAATCTTCATTATATAAGACTTGTGATAAAGCAAGGAATTTCCTTGATCGATCTCTTTCGATCTTAACTCCTAATATATAAGCAATTTTTCCCATATCCTTCATTTCAAAATTGAAGGACAACCATATTTTATGGTGATAACCAAAATCTTATCATTTCCAACCAATAGAATATCGTCCACATAAAGTGATAAAATCACAAATTTATCTTTGGACCGCTTGATATATACACAGTGATCTTCTTTGATTATTGTGAAATCAAAAGTTACTATGACTCGATGAAAACGAAGATACCACTATCTAGATAATTGCTTAAGGCCATATATTGAGCGATGAAGCTTGCATACTTTATCCTCTTAACCTTTAGCTATAAAACCTATTAGTTGCTTCATATAGATTTCCTCATCTAGTTCTCCATTGAGAAATGCCATCTTTACATCCATTTGATGTAATTCAATATCCAAATGTGTAACGATGGCTAGAATAAGACGTATTAAGGCAAACCTTACAACTGGTGAAAATGTTTCCTCATAGTCTATATCCTATTGTTGAGTATAACATTTCGCTACAAGATAAGCCTTATATTTTTTAATGGATCCATTCGCCCTTCGCTTAATCTTGAAGATCCATTTGTTTCTAATGACTTTCCGATGGGGTGGTAGAATAACCAATTTCCAGGCATGATTTGCCATCATAGATTCCTTCTCATCTTTCAAAACTTTTCTTCATTCTTCCTTATCGAGAGGATGAGAGAGCCTCTTGAATAGTCTTTGGCTCGGCATCGTCTTTTTGAGCAATCATAAATCATTTCCCTTCAATCTCAAAACGACGATAAGAAATACTTTTATGGTGACTTTTATGCAACTGAATTTCTTTTGAATTCAATTCGCCAGATGATGCAACACTCCTACTAGGTCTTACGTGTTGAGGTAAATCTTCATTCCCTCTACAACATCAGTGGGTGTGTTATTAAGATCTTCCATCTCATATAATTAGAAGTCATCATCAATCTCACATCTACTAGAAAAATTATTCTCCAAAAACATGATATCTCATGACTCCATTTCGGTCACACTTCCATTAGCTACCCCATTTTGTTGTAGAGTACCAGGAATATTCAATTGTCGTACAATTCATTTTCATCATAAAGAGCCTTGAATTGCTCCAATAAATACTTACATCTGCGATCGGTTCTCAATACCTTTATTGATTTGTTCAACTAATTCTCTACCATCGCTTGTTGCAACCCGATCTCGCCGCCCTTGATGTCAAAGGGGGAAAGGTCGGGTTTAGGGATACTTTGATCACGAGAGTTCCCTCACGAGATCACGAGCTCTCCCAAGTTCATACCCCACGTGACAGAGGATTTTGTACAGTCTAATTATTTATGACAACTTAAAAAAATAGACATGAGTCACCACTAGCCTCATTTTTGGGGGTCGGCTAGAAAACCCAATCAAGGGTCGAGAGTATTCCCTCAATTCCTACGCAACCAAATATCTAGGTTCGGGGACTTGAGTTACGCTAATATTGCTATTGGCGCCCTTTCGGTACCTAAACAGTATGTTGTGTTTTCCTAACATGTCCATGCGTTTTTTTTTTTTTACATTTTCGGGATAATCAATTCTAGACTAAGTGACCATGTGTGGTTGGTCACTTTAAGTCTATTCTATTTCTAGAAAAACAAGAAAATGAACCACTTAATGAAATTGAAATCACAAGACGTGAAGTAAACAATCAAGAAAAACAATAAATCTATCATGCAATTCTAAAAATATAAAAAGAGAAAACAATTGAGAAAGAAAGGAAACCCGCAACTAATTGGGTTTTATATAATGCATGGAACCCGAGACATATGTCGGGAAAAACGAATATTACATAATAAATGGTCGGAATGGACATCGATCTCCACCATCTTTACGCCCTCTCCATCTACGGGGTCTAATCTAACCCTAACCTAAGAAATCTATAACTGGGTACATACGGCGGGAGAAAACAAGCAAACACATCAAACAACAAAAAACAATACATCATATCAAAATCAATTGTTTAAAAGAAGTACAATGCGAAAGTCAAATTTTGAGTGATATCCTAAGGTTCAGCATTGTTATGTGCCGCACCTAAATCATTCATCTAATGATCACATGCAAAGCATATAACATGACAAGCATCCATATAACCTTGGTTCTCAGTTAATCAAACAAATGAATGAGCTAACGAATGATCACTTACTAAATAATATGCATCTTTGAACATGTGAAATTGACAAGGGACTTGAACACATGATATCACTGTCCCACGGGCAAATAAAAAAACAAGCTAAGACAAAATCCATCTAATATATGCTTAATCCACAACTTCCAACATGCAATCAGAATTGTAACAAACCACACAAGACTGCAAATTGTGATTGTTTGCTGACAAATTGCCATGAAATTGAAACTATATCTTCTCACAAGCATGTATGAGTCTACTTGATCAAAATGACATCAATCCATAACCAAACTAGCCTCAAGATTGAATCAAATGCACACCCAATCATGGGAAACAACTTTCATGGCAAAAGTTTTTTAATGTGAGTTATATAGAAGTTTATGAAAATTTAAGAATGCACAATACCACGTCAGAAATGCAGCAAAATATCAGGATGTCATGACACATTAATAGTGATTTGATCTAAAAAGAAAATCTGAAAAATATGAAATTTTACCACAGCGCGAACAAAAGAAAGACGAACAACTTTTGTTAAGGACCCAATATTAGAATCCTTAACAAGAAAATCATAGAAAAATGACAAGAGGTCAGCTTTGACAAGTGAAAAACAGGGGTTCTGAATTTCATTTTATGATAGATTTCTATCATGCGCATCATAAGAGAAGTTGAGTCCAATTGATGTGCAAATCATGCGAAATCAGCATCATAGGAAAAATTAAAACGAGCCCACTTCCTAAGAGAAGTTGAGTCCAATTGACGTCAAATTGATAGACGGAAAATGATAATCATGAAAACAAGCAAATCAGCCACAAGTGAATTAAAACATAATGCATAACTAATGCTTTATAAAACCATCTAGACAATGCACAAAGAGTAGTTCTAAAAAAAAAAATGAATCACAGCAAACCCTACAACTTTAAAAGGGTCGACAAAAGTAGCAACCTTGTTTTTATTTCTACAAACTTCTGCCTATATCCGCCAACTTCAACCATCAGTTTTACCCATCAATTGATCTCTGCTTGATCTAGAAAACTTCCCGAATTTGAGTAAAACCAGACCAGAACAGAGATTTATTACTTTCTAAAACTCAATCTGGTTCAAAGTGAAAATGAATATTACTCACAATCAACGAGGCCAATGAGCACAAGTTTTAAGCATGCCATAATGCTAAATTGCTAAAATTGATTAGATCGACAATAAGCAAGATGAAATCAATATGGGCATCATGATTTAAGTAAGCCATGAATATCTTGCATATAGACTGATGAAGACACTACGCAGATATTCATTTAGGCATCTTCACAAACATATGACAGGCATCTCATTTTAGTGACCGAAACGCGAAGGCGAATCAGCAACTTAAAATCACGCGACCACATCATCATCCAAGCAGGATCAAATCAATAGTACATCCTCAATAAGATGCTACTTTCACCCTAAAGTTCTAGGTCTCAGTCCCATGAGCAGCCTCAGCTTCTAAAGTTTTACCATCAGAGGATAACAAGATGGAGTTCATGAGACTCTTCACTTTTTCAATAACCATTTTCCCCAAAAAAAGAACACCAGGAATTCCCTCCCATTGACCAAACATATGGAATGCAGAAATGGAAATAGGTACGAATCACATTCAAATATGTTCAACGAAACTACCGAATGGCGAAGCTAAATCTATGTTATTGCTCTACATAAAGAAATGCGAGACAACTACGGCGTTACAACTATACCTGGATTGGACCACAAGAGAATGGCGAGCAAAGCAGTGAAAGGGACAGTTCTTGAATGAATCGGGGAAGGATCGATCTCCAGAAGCTTCTACCTTTCAACACTAGCGAATCTACTCCTCGGTTCTGCCCTTGGAGCCGAGTTGAGACCTCTAAACTCGGCGCAGTTCGAACCCCCTGCACCTCGAGCTCTGGAAGGACGCGATTCGCGACGAGAGCATCAGATTCAGCGATTCTGGTGAACCCGATCCAGAGAGAAGATCGGTTAAGCATCGTTGTCGTTGCAACTGTCGCCGATCCTCACCGGGCGGTTTCGGATCAAGTTAGATTCGGTGAAGGGAACTGCAGGCGTCGTTGCCGATGTCACCAATCCTCGACGGTTGGCTTTGGATCGAGCCTCGCACCTTGCGCTCCTTGGCCGGCGATTGTTCGAGACGATTGAATGAGCAAATGTCCGATCTCCAAGAGCGATCCACCACCGCCATCGTTGTCACCGTCGCCGCCACCGTCTCGCCGATCCTCGTCGGTCGGTTCGATCGATCGAAATCCTTTGAACCAAACAGATTTGTGGAGAGATTTCGATCGAGAGAGCCCGCGAGCTCGGGAGAGTAAATCCCTAGAAGATGGGAAACCAAAGAGCAGCTCTCCGCCTTCTCCCGTGCATGAACCCCGGCGGCGAAATCCTCAACCAACTCCCTAAAACTATTCGCCGAGTCCCCGAAAACCCTAGCTGTCGAGCAACCAATCGAAGAGCCGAACCTCCTCGAGAGCCGAGATCTCCCCCCAGCGGAGCCCCGTTCGGCCGTTTATCCCATAAAGAGAGCCGAGAGAGAGAGAGAGAGAATAGTTGTCTAAGAGAGAGAAAGTGAGTTGAGAGGTTTCGAGAGAGAGCTCGTGAGAGAGAATCCGCGCGCCAAAAAATGAGCCAACCCCCTAAGTGTTTTCCCCTTTTTCTTTTTGTTTTCTTTTTTTTCTTTATATATATATATTATGTTTTCATTCATTCATTTTTTTAATATCTTTTTGACTTTTTTTTTTATATTTTTGCAAAAAGGATGCTTAAAATGTCCACAGAAAATCGGGTGTCAACATCGCTATATATCATCTAAAGCAATTTAATGCTTCTGACTTATGGAAGATCAGAAAAACATAATCAAAACGTGTGAAATCATCTATGAAAGTGAAGAAATATGAGGCTAAATACCTCGCCCTCACATTCAAATGACCATAAATGTCAAAATATATGAATTGCAATGGAAATTTGGCTCTAATCCTTTTACTAAATGGTTTTCTTGTTGCTTTTCCCGCTAGATAATATTCACATACAGGTAAATTAACATTAGTGAGTGACCCTAAAATGCCTTCTTTAGTTAATCTTTGCATTATTTGTAACCCAATGTGACCTAATTTAGCATGCCAAGTACTTGCATCAATCTTAACATTACTAGAAAATGCAATTAAAGAAAAACAACTATCGATATTAATATTATACTAATCATAGTCAATGTCTAACACCATAAAACCATTCAATACATGACATGAACTATAATAAATTGTTCCATACAAAATGTCAACACAATCACCATGGAAATTCAATATGCTAAGACGAACGACTACGGAGACCAAGTTTCATCGAATATCCGAAGCATAGAGGACATCATGTAGAAATAGCTTTGATCATCTAAAATTAATTTACATGTGTCAATACTCTTCACTTCAATTATTGAATTATTTCCAACATATATCCATCTTCTTCCAAGCTGGATTCAACGATACTTCACAAATGCTTCTCGGTCTCTAGCTATGTGGTCTGTTTCTCCTGAGTCTACAGTCCACATTGAATGAGATTCAGCAAGCATTACAATGCTAGAAACAAAAGCATTATTTAAAGTAATGGAGTA
Source organism: Eucalyptus globulus (assembly GCA_014182545.1). NCBI lineage: Eukaryota > Viridiplantae > Streptophyta > Magnoliopsida > Myrtales > Myrtaceae > Eucalyptus > Eucalyptus globulus. The sequence goes on from CM024718.1 coordinate 4,246,566, forward strand.
ATAGGGTACCTCTTTCAGTTTAGTGCATTCACGAGCAAAGTGACCCATCCTGCCACAATTGTAGCACTTCATGTTGGCCTTGTCCTTCTTCCCACCATGCTTCTTGCGTTAGAAGGTCTTAACCCTCTTAGGTACCTGATCAGTCTCATTCCCTTTGTCGTTGAATTGATGATTCCTTTTGCGCTTGAAGCTCGAAGCTTTGCGCGAACTCAATTTAGCAACATAAGCATGGGTAGAGGATCTCGCGGCCTCTAGACGCTCATCCTCTAATTCTAAATGACGCGTTATATTATCAAAAGTAACAATATTCTAATTATGCATCATATTGATCTTCATATGCTCCTAATTGTCGGGAAGAGATCTTAAGACAGCTTGAACTTGCTGTTCATCAATAAGGGAGTGACCTGCCGACTTTAGCTCATGAATCATGTCTGATATCTCCCAAAGATGCTGTCTTATCATTACATTTGGACGCTTTCGGTATGTGTCAAACTTGATGGTGAGTCTCCTCAGCTTAGTAGCAGATGTACTCCCAAACTTATCTTTTGAGGCAACCCACATAGTTTGAGTTTTATCATAACTTTCAAACTCACACATGAGATCATATTGCATATAACTTAGCAACGTGATGCGAGCAATGCTATTTTTCTTTTCCCAAACTTAATAAGCTTCTAGATCTCTCATGTGTTGAGCTGAAGTTCCATGCTCAAGTTCATTCATGGTATGGTTGAGGGTTTCCAAACCTCTTGCTCCTCAAGAATGTACTGAACCTTTCGGTACTAAATATCATAATTATCATCGTTCAGTTTCTCATCCTTATTGAAGTCAGCCATAATGGTCTTAGATGCCGAAGTCATAATCAGTTACTATAACACATTGACATAACAAACGCAGAATCAATACTAGCACACATTTCAAAATAACACACATATTTAATTTACAGTAAAGAAAAACTAAATTAATGATAATTCAACAAAAGACACAGAAACAAAAGTTTACTACCATCCCAATCAACTCCTATTTACGATTGTTCTATTATCATTAATTAGTTTAATTTGTGAAAATTTTAAGTTCTAGGTGAGAATTCCTTCGATTCTATCAACCTACAAACTCCAACTAGGAAAAATAATTATATGACCTCATGTAATTTCTACATTTTCATTAACACAAACACATAGCATGAGTTGAACCAACATACAAAAAATAATCATGCTACAACTACAATCAAAACCGCAATTTAACATGTAACGGAAAAATAATGATTTCCTACCATTGTTCGAATTTTCTTGGAATTAGAAAATTACAAGTATATTAAACTATATACATGCTATTATCAAACCAAACTCTACATAGCATATATGACATCATTTTGATATAAGCTAGTTACAGTATTTCCTAAAACAAAAGAAAATACAAGTACAAATGAATAAACTATGCATTTTTACTCTAAAAATACGCATAGTTAGGGTTTTGTACACAATTTTATACATTTATAAAACTCAAACATATAAAATAATTAGACCACGGTGTAGAGAACATCCAAACGAACCAAACGCCGCTGACCATGCTCCAATCCGACGTTCCACGCGACCACACATGCCGCTTGAGTGTGTGGCTCGTGTGATGGATGCGCCAGTAAGCCAAACGGCTCTTGGCCAATCCGACCGATCCCACCGGCGACCAATCTGATCGGTTTGACCGACCGACCGGCTGATTAGTCAACGGCCCGGTCGGGTCGGGTCAGGTCTCCGGAATGGTCAAGTCTCGGGTCGGGTTGCCGGCCGGCAACCGACCGGCCAATTGCGCCGGTGGTGATGTCATCGATGACATCATCTGATGATTACCGACCATTTGATGATGTCATGGATGACGTTATCCGTGACATCAGCATGCGTCGGTTCGCCGACTCGCGCCTGACGCTCACGCGCTAGCGTTCTCAGCGCGTGGCGCCCACGGGCTGCAGTTTCTGGCCGCGCATGTGGGCACGTTCGGCGTCTTTTGGCAGCGCTCGACCCACCGTTGGACTTGTCTTGACAAGTACTTTTACCCTGTATATTTGAAAATTGATTTTGGCCAAAAAAATTGTTGTGAAAAATTGCCAAAACCATACGGATGTACACGATCCCGAACTTTTTCTTCACTACGATTCATTTTCGACAATTCATATTACATTTCAGAGCAAGAAATATCCGAATAGTGTAGATTTCATACTCTTGATCTCGATATCAAATGGTAAACGAGAAAATTCGATAAAAAAACAAGGCAGAAATCACAACCAAACTCTAATACCAATGATGGAATTCAAGTCAGCTGAAGACTACTTACCTGTTTCCGATGCGCACTCAACAATTTACCCCGGAACGATAGTTGAATTGCAGATGAATCATGAACAATATTACTTTACGTCAATATGAATGCAATCACGAGGAAAGCATCCAATTTCCACGGCGTAAATGCCAATTGTTCTCGTAAATAAGAAATGGAACGCATTCTTTTCTTTTGATGGAAATGGGACAAGAAATGGAGAGGAATTTCTGAGCGTACGTTTTGCCAACAGTGCTAACGGTTGTCTTCAGGAGTCTTTTATATGACTCTATGACACCATTTCAAATGGTGTATTTCCATCGTAGCATATCAAGACGACACTGACAAACAACCGTCAGGCATGGGGATATGCATACATGTTGAACTTGAACACAGATTTTCACCAAATCGCATGAGAATGCAACAAAAACACAAATGTTACAAGATCCAACTGATGCAAAAGCAAACACGAATCGATATTAAGGTTCAACGAAGAATGAGGTTCGGCCTTCTTTCAAGCATATTATCAAGCACGTGATATGCAAGTTCCATAATGGTATTCCGATTCGGTTTTAGCGCGGTTCTCAGCAACTAGTGCAGGCTCTGAGCACCATTATTAGCGACCAAATAGCCTCATTTCCTCAAGATCTCCCCAAAAACAGCAATCGATTCATGGGAATTTTTTTGGTCTTTTTTAGACATTTTAGCAAACCCATGGTGGACACTTTAGTAGGCAAGCTACAGATTTGTGTTCATAGCGGAAGGACGTTCAATCTCAACGTATAGAAACATGAATCAGCATTCTTGGTCATAGATCAGTTTCATTTCTATAGAGGGTGTCCATGACCTAGGGGTGTCAAGAACCGAACCGAAAACCGAACTGAACTAAACCGAAAAATTCGGTTTTTTCGGTTCGGTTCGGTTCTCATTAAAAACCGATATTTTTTTTATTGGTTCGGTTTTTATCGGTTAACCGAACCGAACCAAACCACAAACTGATAATAAAACCGAATTTTAATGGTTTGATTTTCTCTCCTGACTCTCGTCTCCTCTGGACCACTTTCCCGTTTGATGCTCTGTTTTGCCCTGTCTTGCTTCAACCGAGGGGGGACTCCTTGTTCCTTGTTTATGCTCGTGTTTAATGTGAAGGAGTCGTTTCTGAGTCGACCTTGAGCATTTTTTGTTTGCTGTATGTTGATTTTGGCTTGAGTTTTTGTCTCGGATGTCTTCGGACGCCCCCACACGGTTGACAACCACTAGATGTTCGACATAATGCCCGAACCAGATCCGTCTTGGCCTCATTCGGTTTAGGCTGAAAACAAACCGAAAAGAAAAACAGATAAAACGAAAAGCTGATGGGCAATGGAGGGCGGTCGCCGAGGAGAGGAGAGAAGTGGTCTTTCGACGAGAAGCGTGGAGTCTCGGCGAGATTGAAAAGCGACGAGATGGGCCTTGGACTTTGGGTGGCAGAAGAAAGATAAGAAAAAAACCAAGAAAATGGGTCTCGGCGAAGGCAAAGACAGCACCAAAGTCGCGGAGTCCTTGAAAAACGATGATAAAACTTGAATAATGAGAGTGAGATGTTGAGGTTTTTGTTGGGTTTTTACATGTTGTTTAAGTGGTTTGACTCGTAATGCCTGCATGGGTAATCACCATGTCCTGCATCTGCACGCCATCCATGGCCGTCGTCCTCGCCTCTGAGCGTCCCAACTTTTTATCCGCTTCATCCAGCCAAAAATCCAGCCAAAAAATGAAAGAAAAGAACCAAAAAGAAAAACAGAAAAAACCAAAAGTTAAACTAAAAACGAAAAAATCGAAAAACCGAAAAATCGAAAAACCGAACCGAACCGAAACGAAATTTTCGGTTCGGTTTAGGAGTTTTTTTTTTAACGGTTCGGTTTGGTTCGGTTTTTCAAAAAAACCGAACCGAACTGAACCGTTGACACCCACGACCTCACGAAGAACAAATCTCAGATTTCAGTTCGTAAAAAAAAAAAAAAAAAAAAAAAAAAAATACACAGGCATTAAGGAATTAGCTCCTGCCAGGTTCAGAGATGGAACCTTTGCTGCCGTATAAACGCCGAGTGACCTCCTTTCTCCTCTGAGGATCGAACCCGCAGCCTCCGCCTAGCCTTGGACAGCGAAGGAGGTCGGTGGTCGTGCGCGGACTTCTCCGGCGATCTTCCTTCTTCAGCCTCTCGAGACCTTTCTCTCCTTCTCTCTCGACCTCTCTCTAGCTAGCAAGAGGAAGTCTGGTCTTTCTTAGGAAAAACTCTCCAGCCTCTCTAAAAGCACCAAAACTAGAAAGAACTCTCCTCCAAAACCGGCATGCTCCAATCCTTTTTTCCCATCTGCCCACCTCTCTCCCGATGAGAACGCATCATTCCTCCCGTTGCTGGCGTCACTGTGGTGGCGTCAGCAACTCGCCTGCTAGACACCAGTGCGTCTCGCTCGCGTGCGAGAGGGAAAGTGAAGGCCTTCGTTGCTCTCTTCTTAAGTTGAAACATTGGGGTTTAAGGAAACAAAGGAGACTTGGATGAGTACAAACAAAAGAAGGGAAGATGGGCTTAACGAAAGGGGGAGAGAAGTGGGCCAAAAGGAGGAAAATAAATGGGAAGTTGGGTGTAGTATTCGAAAGGGCCAAAAATTCATTGGAATGATGGGCTGAACACGCCGGCCCACTGGGCCCGATTTTCATTTCATTTCATTCATTTTTTCAAATTTTTTTTTTTAACTTTTTGCTTTTTACCTTTTTATAAATTTTTATATTTTTGCAAAATAAATGAATACTTTAAAATGTCGAAAAAAATTCGGGTGTTGACAATCTAGCAAACATAAAGTTAGACATGTTATATTTACATAGCTTAGATTGTTTCTTGATATAATTTATATTAGCATGACTAGTGAAATTGATATATTACATGATTGATTAACTCTAATTATATGGGAAGTAAGACTTTTCAAAGTAACTAATTTACATCTCAATATGAATATTCAATATTCATAATCATAAGTATAAGGGGATGGATGTAGAATGAAAAACACATAGAATTAGAGAGATCAAGAATTTTCATTGTGAATTTAATCCAAGTGAAATCTTTCATTCACAGTCTTTTGTGTGAAAAATGTTTTATAATATATAATAATTTACATTGTGCAAGATCCTTCTTCAGTTACTCTACTATGGTAACAATTAAACTATTGATTGCACTTGAATTATATGAGTCCAATGCATGTCATTCTTGGGTCATGTGGATTGTTAACTAAACTAGGTGCATACAATAGCTTCTTTCAGTTATAGTCAAAGTCGTGTACTTTTTAGAAAAGAAAATAATTACGATAAAAAATAATGTCAAATTTTTCTTCGCATTGATCTTACATTTCTTGCTATGAGAGAATTATATATTTTTCTTGCAATTCTCCTCTTTATTGGAGTCGAGCCTCATTGAAAATTATTGTGGTGTTTCTATCATCATAAAGGCGTAGCGCAAAACTAATATGGATGCAAAATATGCACTTTGTACTCAAATTTTAGGGATTGGGCATTATCAAGATGTCTTCGAGCTTTCGAAGAAATTTCTTTCTTGACCAGCTATTATGTCGCGTGGGCTCCACGTGACTCGAGCTACTAGCCAACGTGGACCCACGAGTCACAGTCAAGCAATTCGGTGTTCTTAGCTCGCATTGGGCCTGCCAATGAAATATGGGCCGATTCGAGGAAGCCCACATCAGTGGGTGGCCCAGATTTGACGCAGATTACTTTTTTCTAACCCCAACTCCCAATATTCCAGGGACAACCCCAATGCCCCTTTTAAATTGCTGTCTCCTTTTTGACAAAAAATAAATAAAAGAAAAGAACAAAATTGCTGTCCTCTCTCACAAGAACTCGCGCAAAGCCAAACAAGCACTCGATTTTCCCTTCCATAACTATTCGGGTGCAGTCACGTGAGGGGGCACAATCGGCACCAATTTCACCAAATTAGGGTGTAATTTGCAAAAAAAAAAGAAGAATTGTAACATCAAAATGGACCTTGCCACAATCCCAAGTCTTAAGGGGGGTAAGTCGCCAAGTCTCCCGTCTCCCGTCTCCCAAGGTTCTTCCTTCGTGCCTCCATCGCTGGGCGGGTGCGCATCTGCAAAGGGAGGAAACATTAGAGGGGCCGTCAAGAGAAACTGTCCCCTCCAATGTCTCCTTGAGCCCGTTACTAACGGGCTGGAGGAGAATAATTTTTCTAAAATATTAATATATTTTGATAATATAGGTAAGATCGAGTACATATTGAATTGGATGTGGGTCATTAAATTTATATTATATAAAAATAGATTAAAATAGATAAAATAGATCGATATGAATCAAACTATTTTCGACCAAACCCGACTCATCTGTTTACGGCCTTAAGGGGAGAGGACCCATTATTTTTTCCTTTCTCTACTGGGTCCCGTTAGAGAGGGGGGGAATTTAAGGCTATATTTCTTGGCGGTAAGTCCCGCCCGAACGATTCAGCCTCCCATGTAGATGACAAGACCTTCCCACACCCCACTTCAATTTGCCGTGTAGCCACAAAACTTCACGTGGAAGTACTTGCAGCCAAAAAAGGAAAAAGAAAAAAAAAAAAAAAGCACTCAGCACAAAAGTTCCAAGTGACAGCCCTCCAAGTCCAAGCCATTGCCTCCGCTGCGAATAATGATCCAGCATCCCCATTGCCGGTGCGGCCACTATATCGTATTTACCATACCCATCGTTCAATTTCCTTTTTCTTAGCTTCCCACCACAATTTAAAATGCTACATTTGGCAACATCCAAAGTCTAATATGGACTTTCCAAATTAAAAAATCCATACTTACGGAAAATGACACGAATAGTCACGAGCACATTTATATCGGAATTATTCACAAACTCAAACTCGAGACATTTTAAAAGTACATAATGGACAAGAAAAAAAAAGATTAAAAGAATGTTAACAAAAAATCTGTACAAATATAGTCAATTCCAATGATAATAATGTAATCATCATGAATTAATTCACTCATTGTATTATCCTTTTAACTTGTCCTTCATGTGATCTCACAATTTTCCCTTTGACATACAGGTAAGCATTTCTTGGGAAATCCAGTTAATTTCAAATTTCATGCATATAATTCGGAAACCCTTTCCTCCGGGTGCATAACTCGGTTGATTCACGTCCCCTTCGCCAGGCCTCTCGCTATCCGTGTACTTTGATCCAGCTGTTTTCAATTTCAGCGAGGGGGACGCATAGGAGTTTAGGACCGCAAAAAATCTCGCAAGTGACTTCCTGCTGCTTGCCTTGTGATGTTCGAACGTGTTCCATAAGGCATTGCTGGCAATTTCTTGGATTGGTGAGCATGGGACGGGGAGTAAATTCGGTAGGAAGAAGTACAAAATATAAGGAACATATGTCTCAATTGGTTCAATAGCTTATCTAGGTATTTGATTGGGGGGAAAAGTCAATTGCCTGGCGACAGCGAGATTAAAATGTACGAGTTTTTAAAAAATAAATTAACAATCGTGACAAGATTTTCAAAGGAACCTTAATTTATTGCGAATTCTAGTCATCCCTGTCGGGATTCATGTGGATTAGGACGTTGGGCGAAATGCGTGGGCAGGTTCCACACTTCATCCATTTTATTAATGAGGGTGGACTTCTTATTGGTACTTCTTGCGTTAAATGCCCCGCCCAAGAAAAAAACACAAAAAAACAGGTGAGAATGCATTATTGCTTGAAGCTCCAGTGGGGTGTTTGTACATGACTTATGATGAGGCCGAATTCGCAACAAGAGCATTTGACTAAATTCGCAACGCCTAAATTCGCGACGAGAGCGTATTACTCAATTCGCATGCCAAGGACGCAATTTGGCCCCTTATAAATTGCCCATCTTCTCCCAAGTCCTTCCACAAAACAGAAGAAAGCACCCGATACAATAGTCCCCCCAATGGCAAGCCTCCCCGCCATTTCACCCGCTGCGAATGACAAACCGCCGTCACCCTCTCCAGTTCCAGCGCCGCTGCCCTCCGACGGGCACAAGACGGTCATCAGCCTATCGTATTTGCCGTGCCCATTCTTCTCGGCTTCCTCATGTTCATCTTCCTGGGAATACCTGCTGTAATGCCGCCAGAGTTCAAGCTCGACCTGGGCTCTTCACTTTCGTCCCCCAACATCTCCACCTCCCACATCACCGCCTGATGGAACATCGCTCTCTCCGTCAAGAATCCCAGTAAGCTCATCGCCGTCAAGTACACCCACATGAAGCTCCTCTTGAGCTTCCGTGGCGAACTCAGTCTCTCTTGTCCCTCCCGCATTCCAACCTTCACTCAAGCCCCCGTAACTTGACAACAGTACAAGCCCAGGCCTTGTCGATGCTGCTGATCGTCAATGACTTGAGCACTAAGGGCCTGATGCGCTCTTTGCAAGGCGGGATGGTGACCATCGACGTGGTGGTGAAAGCCAGAAGGAGGCTGCACTTGGGCCTGTGGCTGTGGGTGCCTGTGTTCGACGTGTACTTCGAGACGTTCTCTTGCACGGACGTCACCTTTACGGCTCCGAACAACAGCGAGGACAGCAGTGATTGGATGATCCTCGGTGGTACCCTACACTGCGAGCCTGACGTCTTCAATCTATTCGGGTAAGAAAAATCATGGAGAAGTTACACAGCAAGATCCAAATTCATGTAAAGAATGCAATAAAGTCATAAAAAATTTTACTTATAATTTAGGACTCAATTGTGCCTTTGGTAAAGTTTTAGGACTCCATGTCATTATTTAGGCCTTGTGGTGCAATTTTCCTGGAAAGTAACTGTTACTGCTTGGTTTCGATGAAGAATAACATGGATTTGCTGTGGTGCTGATGTATTTGGCTCATTCCTTTGGGAACATGTTTTGCTTTCACGTGCTCGAAGTAGTCTAAGATATATAGCCTGTGATGCTATGTTTCACGTTATTGTCTATCTAGCGAGCTGATCTTTCCCTCTGCCATATACACACGTCCCATGGAATAATGCATCTTTTCCTTTGACATTGCAGAGGATGGAGGTCATTGGGAGATCGACAAGCAGATGCAATATGGCGTGGCTTTATGTTATAATTATTCTTTGTTTCTCTTCTAGTTTGTGCTCTTATCGCTTCAGTGAGTCTGATGGTACGTACGTGATTCATGTAGCTCTTGCTTGAAAAGCTTGCTCAGGCGCGATCTTTTGATATTACTTCCGACTCCTTAATTTGGCTGAGATCAACAGCTGGATCTGAGTGACTTTGTGTTGATGAACAAGTGAGAGTTTTGATGTTATTGGCTTTTCTCGTGCATGATGATTCATCTGGCAAACATAAAATATGTACATAACTTAGATTGTTTCTCAATCCAATTTGTACTAGCACGACTAGTGGAATTGATATTTTACATGGTTGGTTAACTCTAATTATATGGGATGTCAAACTTTTCAAAGTAACTAAACTTACATATCCGTGCGAACATTCAATATTCATAAAGGGATGGCCATAAGATGAAAAGCACATAAGGATTAGAGAGATCAAGAAATCGACACAATTTGACAACATTAGTAAGGATGCCAATGAAATTAAGGGAGATTTACAACCCAAATGTACTCCACATGCTGTGCTAACTGGACCGGGTGCACGCAATAACATCCAGTTATACCCACAGCCATCTGCTTTTTACAAATGAAAACAATTAGGGTAAAAATTAATGTCACATTTGCTTCACATTGATTGCAGGTTCCTCGTCGCCAGAGGATGTGGTTCTTCTTATTTGCGTCGCGCCTTATCAAAATTTATCAGGGAGATTTCTATCGTTATCAAGGCAGAACTAATACGGATACAAAATGGGCGCTTGTACTCGAATTTTAAGGATTAGGCATTACCAAAATGTCTACGAGCTTTCGAAGAAATTTCTTTCCTGACCAGCTATTGCGTGGGTTCCAAGCAAATCACATCTCTCTCTCTCTCTCTCTGGACCAAGCGAAGCTGGCTCCTTCTCTCTCTCTCTCTCTCTCTCTCTCTCTCTCTCTCTATCGCTCGCTTGTACAGATCCTCTTCACTCGGCAAGCTTCCAATCGCCAGGCCATAGAGAAACCCTAGCTCTCTCTTTGTTCTGCTGATGCGTTCGGACCGGCTTCGAGGTTTATCGTTCGCACTCCTTTGCCAAGCTCGACGTTGGTATTGTCCTGTACTCGGAACATGTTTCGGAAACCATACAACCGGCAGTGGTTATGACATTGGTTTAGGAGGGTGGCGAGAGTTTCCTCTAAGAAACAAGCAAATGCTAGTGCGATTGAAGATTCATCAACTTCCGGTGAGTTTTGAGTTCCGCTGTCTCCGAAGGACTTGGAAGAAGAAGAAAAAGAAGTATGGACATTATCATCCAGTTGTTTTCAGATTCCTCTTCTGGCTCCTGAGATCAGGTGGGAGACGCCTGCATCAGATCTGGATAGCCGGTCCCAAACTTCATTATTTTTCACGAAATAATATGATCAGCTTGTATACGTGTTTTGGACATTTAGGTGCAAAGATGTGGTGAGGACATGTCCACTTTGATAATCACGCACGTGATGGCACACACAAGAACCCTCTTCCAATGTTGGCCACCGCCGTGCCTTCTCCACCGCCTCTGCCGCCGCTTCCACGCTGTTGTCCGGCTCCTCGAGCTCACAGCCATGGCCATGTTGCGACACATCCGCCACCAGCATGGCTAGTCTTCACAAGCTTTGTATTCTTATTACATACACTCTTGAAAACTATACGCAAACTGATCAATTGGCGTGTCTTTTTTTTTTTTTTGATAATTCGAGGGCATGGGTGGAGATTTGATTATCCGAAGACCTATAGAATACCTTGTAAATCCTATGAATCGATTTAGTTGAGACATTTGACCTATAGGAATGGTCCTGAGCTAAAAAAAATTTGCATAGAGTTGGTTGGATTCGAACCTTCACTTCCAGAACTAGGCATACTTCTGCGCTAATCAACTCCTGTAATCTAGAGGTTATCATGAGCATACTATCGAAGGTTTTGGAGTTTATTTTCCAATAATTTATATTGTGTAAAGTTCATCATGAAGTTAGACCCCATCTTTTCGCCTGATACCACATGCTTTTGTGCTTGATTGGAGATGTTATCTGTGTATGATACTATGATGATATGATCCGATGTAGACATGCTTTTTGTAATCCAAGATGATTTTTTAGAACAGTCTGTTTATTCTCCAAATCGTTATGTAAGATTTCATATGGTCATACTTGAACGTATGCTAGAATATATGACATTGGTCTGCGGATTTTTTTTTGTCAGGTCATCGGCAAATAATTAAGTAACATCTACCAGATACGGCTTCCACTTCTGACCCAATTTTTTTCCCCTTATAAAATAGGACCACATATAACTTGGGTATCAATTCAGTTGTTAATCAATTTTGGCTATTGTTAATTTTTCGCTGTTGACACCTAATTTAAAAAATAGAAATAAAAAATAATCTTTGATTTTTTTTTTTTTTTTTAAAAAAAAAAAATTTGAAAAATTGAATTCAAAAACTCAACCGTGTGATTTTGGAGCCACTTTGTTGTTGAGAGGTTGAGCGAAAATCTCCACCGGCGAGAGGTTGAGCAAAAATCTCCACGGGCGAAACAAACTCGAGTTTTCGCTTTATAAATAGGGGGGCTGCTCTTCACCTTGGAGGAGGAGGAAAAATCGAAAAAATTCAAAGCAAAAAGTGAGAAAAGGGGGCCTTCTCGGGGTTCGAAAGAAGTGAAAAGAATGAAAAGTTTTTCATGGCTTTTTCGTTCATGCCTTTGAAGAAAATCTGCTAAAGGAAAAGTCAGAGGGAAGTGACGTGAGAGAGACAGGTGAGAGAGAGAAAAGAAAAAAGAAGGGAGAAGAGAAAGTACGAGGAAGCAGAGGGGACGACTGTTCATCGTTTCCCTCGCCGCTCACTCTCCTATTGGAGCGTCCGTCTGCGAACACCGCCTCACCCCGCACGCCGACGCCGCCTGGAAGCCGAGGCCAGCTGCAATCGCCTCGCTTGAAGCCCCACCGGTGTCCGTCCGAGCTCCCATTCGTGCGGCGCCTACCCACGATCCCGACGAGTTGTTGCTGCCCAACGCATCCCCAGCCTCGCCTGAATCGCATCCACCTGCCACGACGTCCCGAGCCCGACCATTGCAGCAAACATCCTCCTGCCGGCGAGCTCTGTACCGGTGACCTGCAACTGCTCGAGCGCTGCACGCCTCCATCGCCGTTTTGTTGGTCTTCCCTGAAGCTTTGCCGCGACTCCTCTGCTCGCACCGCCGCTCAACTCCACCAGCATTTGCCGCCGGAACTCCACAGCAGCGAGCACCTTGCCACCGCACTAGCACCTCTGCCCAGTCGCCGTTGTTGCTCTGCTTGCTGACCCACGACGCCGGAACTGAACGTCGAGCCACTACACACCCGTGGGACAACACCGCAGCGACCCACAACCCAGCCGCTGCTCGCCGGTCACTGACGCCGCCCCCTCCTTGCTGCTGCCGCTACCCAGCTCTCGCCGGAGATCCGACGCCGGCTGTCTCCCTCGTTCGTCCAGACGCCTCGCTGCTCCACCCTGACGCCCGCGCCAGTAGCCTGCGCGCCAGCTGCATTTCGTCAGAGCCACGCACCGCCTGTGCCCGCCGCTGCAACGCCCCGAGTTCCGCCACCTGCTGCCTCCCCTGTTTTGCTGCAGGTCTGGTTACTGCCGAACCTCGCCGGACCTCCGACGACCACCCCTGTTCCGAACGGCGATCCATCACCGAACCACCGGCTGCTCCTCGCCATTCCTCAAGTCAACCGTGAGTTAGACTAGGTGAATTTTATATTTGATTTCATGTTTTGTTTTTATTCTAACTTGATTTATTTTGATTTATTATCTGATTAGGAAATTTGTCATATTAAGCCATGATAATAAAAAATATTGAACCGCGAGACAGCGGGTTAGATTTTTGATTATTTCAACTTTTTATGACAAATTTATGGTTTGCTTTGCATTATTGACTTGCGTTAAAATATATGTCATTGATATACATTGATGAATTATATTTTGGTGCGTCATCATTATTTGCTCCTCACATATTATGCGTATCTAGAATTTAAGTACTTAGGTCCATATGCATTTCATATTCAAAGCTTTGCATTTTGTAAGATTCATTTAGAATTAGGATGATTTTCCCTTAATAAAACAAAAAAAAAAGAAATAAAAATGTTATTTAGGTCATATAAATCACACTACATGTTGCACTCTAGTTAGTATGTCATAGATTAATGTTTTAATATTCCCATCATGTAGTTTTTTTAAAATGATAAAAAAAAAAAACCAAAGATTAGTATTCCATCGTTATGTTATTTTTTAAATAAGAATTATTAAGTCATATTAAAAAAGAAGAAGAAAACACAAAAGTCATTTCCTTGGCTAGTTAATAGGTTAATTCATAATTAATCTCATATCATCATTATTTAGCATAGGTTGCATATATGCATAAAAAATGAATCATCATTAAAAATAAAATAAAAAAAAGAGCATGCATGTAGAAATACCATGTCATTTATCCCATATCATGTAGCACATGCATATTTAGGATTATAAAAATTAGATTGCATACATATAGTGATAAGTTTAAGTCATACCATATAAATTGCATATCGCATGTCATTAAAATAAATTCATGCATATTAAGTTTAAATTAAGATTGCATATAATTAACATTTTTAAAAACAAAAAAGAAAAAAAGAAAAATAGATGTCATGTCATTTAGAAATCATGTTTAGGGCATGCATTTTTATTAGCATTTTCTTTTTTTAATGTTATTTTATTGATTGTGCACTCGCATGACCACCATTTGCATGTTAGTAGCTTAAGTTTAAATTAATCAATATTGCCTGCAAAAATATATTTTTAAAATAAAAGGTACCGAAAGGGCGTTAGACTAATCTAGCGTAACCATGTCCCCCGGACCTACTGAATCTCGGTTCGCAAAAGTAAAGTATTCTCCCATACTTTACTTGGGTTTCTAACCAACCCTAATTGGTTAGTGGCGGCTCCAAATTGAATATAATTGCATGTTTAAATAGATTAAGTTCAAGTCGCGATTGGTAGGACTTGGGAGGGTCCGAGCCAAGTCTTAGGACTTAGTAATCCATTAACCTAAACTTTAGGATTGCCCCTGAAAATTTAGGTCGCGACATCCGCCCGGTGATATCATTAAAATTCGACGTGTCATTCCACTTGTACTTGATGACTCATGAATATCGTTGTTGGAGCCACCATTGGAATATGGATATTTTCAAATCGAGCAAGGGGAGGAACGTGAGCATTCAAGTTTGTATTTTGGTGACAAATATTGAAATGGACTAAAGAAATGACTTACTCAGGGCAAACATGGTACAAATGAGCAATTCGCTGGACCCAAGCATGTCCAAATCCTGAAAAAAAATGAAACCTTGAACTAGGGGAAGCTCTTGGATTATGTGCGGTCCTTCCATGTCAACTCAATTGTGAACCACCAAGTATATGTGGAGTGACATGTCGCACAGCATCATCAGACAAAAACTCGAAGGGAGTCAGATTTGGATGCTAATTGAAAGTTTGTATTTTTATTTTTATTTTTTATGAGACAAAATAAAAGTTTAGATCAGAATTTAGATCCAAGTTAAAGTTGGTGCTTTTTAAGGGAATTAGGCTTAATAATATCCATTTGAGGTGAAAAGTGTGATTATTTATTTATTTATTGCAAAAAGAGAAACGAAGAAAAATATAAGGTTAAATATCTCAATTAATGCATGAGTTCTTGGATGGGGAAAAAGAAATCATTAGATGTGCTTAGATCATAACACCATTACTCCATTAAAAAATGATGATCAACTAGGGAAACACAGAACGATTTTGCCAGTTTTCCTCGTTGGGCTTAAGAAGGAGAGCAGCATCAAGGATGGCCTTGCTTCACTTTTTAACATATTCAAAGTTTGGGAGGGACAAACCCCGTTAATACATTTGAAGAATCTCTATCATTCTTTTTTATTGTCTAGAGTGCTTTTTTTTTTTATATATAAAACAAATTCATTACACCTTATTAAATTCCCCGGGATCAGGACATTGGGTCCTTGTTCTCATTGGACGTCTCAATGAGGACGTCTCATTTTGACCGAAGGTCATGACCTGCCAGCTAAATAATCCGTTCGTCTAACAGCGCCCAATAGCGCCCAGACAAGGGAACCTATTTTCGCCTCGTCCTCTTTGGAGATGAAAATACGGTTATACCCCAAGTGACTGTCCATGAATGACAGAATTTTTTGTCAAAACATAAAAAAAGTACAATTGATAAAGATTTAATACGTAATGGTAAGGTAAGGGACGGAACCAATGCTGTGTGGAAAGATGCAACGAGGAAACCTCTTCCCGGTCGAAAGCCGTGCAAAGACCTAAGAGGATACTGCTGCTTCCTCGTAACGGTAGAAAGAGGAATTTGACCAATGAGACGTCCGACGTCCTCATGCGCGATTGAGAGAGGACGTCTCATTATGGGGACGTCTCTCATTCGCAAATGGGGACGTCTCATATGAGGACGTCTCTCGTTCAATGAGACGTCCTCTTTTGAGACGTCCTCATTCGACGAGGACCCTTTTTCTTGCGTGGTTCTCCTCTTTCAAATTCCCGTCCCCTAACATAACTTTACCCAGAAATACTCAGAAAAACTTGCACACAACACAAAAATTCCAAATGATCTCCCCCCACCCCGTCTCGCCCCATTCTATCGGTGATCCAGCGTCACCGTCACCAGGGCCACGACAGTCCAATCCGGCTTCACCATCATCCAGGCCGCCACGGTCCGATCCAGAGTCACCGTTACCAGGGCCACCACAGTCCGATCCAGCGTCACCCTCGCCAGGGCTGCTACAGTCCGACCGGTGCAAGCTCATCATCAGCCACTGTATTGAGTATGCCATAGCCACTATTCTCAGCCTCCTCATGGTCATCTTCCTGGCCATACCAGCCCTAATGCCCCCAGAGTTCTGGCTCGACCCGGGCTCTTCCCTTTCGTCCCTCAACATCTCCACCACCTACGTCACCGTCCGATGGAACATCGCTCTCTCCATCAAGAACCCCAGTAAACTCATAGCCGTCAAGTACCCTCACATGAAGCTCCTCTTGAGTTTTAACAGCCAACTCGCTCTCTCTCGTCCCTCCTCATTCCCGCCTTCACTCAAGGCCCTGACAACGTGACCACAGTCCGAGCCGAGGCCCTCTCAATGATTGCGATGGTCAACGACTTCGGGGTGAAGGGCCTGGTGAGCTCGTTGAAGGGTGAGGAGGTGACCATCGACGTGGTGGCGAAATCCAAGCGGAGGCTGCACTTGGGTCCGTGGTGGGTGCCCGTGTTAGATGCGTACGTCTCGTGCATGGGCGTGACCTTCACTGCTCCGACCAACAGCACGGGTGACGGCGATTGGATGATCCTCACAGGCACCTCAAGCTGCACGGCCAGCATCATCACTCTGCTTTGGTAAGAAACATTTTTTTCAAGTTCCTACTTAGGTTTGCATTATTATCCTCGTCGCGGTTGTTTGTTCACCAATGAAGCTGATGAACAAAATGAAACAAAAGAGAAGCTGCCGATCCTTAATATCATCACCTTCTTGGCACCGTCACCACCCAGCCGTGCTGGTAATGACTAGTTGAGATGGTGGTACTTCCCTTCGTACCGGTCTAGAACGACACGGCCCGACCAGGCTTGTGGCCTGGCATGGCTGGAGGAACAAATAATGAGCAGCAACTTGAAAAATGTTGCTGTCAGTTTTCATAGTTAACTATCGATCTAGGGCCTTGTTGCGTCAATTTTTTCTTTTCTTTGCCCTTCCCACATCTGAAAGAAGCACAAATGAGTTGGTTCATTCACCTTGAAATAAGAAAAGGACATATGCAACTCATTTAAAGTTTGATCTTTCCTTCTGCGAAATAAATGTCTTACGAGCTGAGTTTTCCTTTGACATTGCAGAGGATCAAGGGGTCGCACAGGAGTTCGACAAGCAGATGCAATATTTGTCTTTCGATCGGAAATGAGTAGACAAGCTGATGCAATACGGCGTGCCCTAGCAATATATCTTTGTGTCTTCCTCTTGTAGTTTTTCTCTTTTGTATCCTTTTGTTGGAATATAATCCAAAGAAAACACAATGTTTGTTGTAATCATAATATCAATGTAATGGAGGTGAGGTACAGATATTCGAATTTCCTTAAGGTTCATGAACTATGCCTCCCAAGATACAACACCTTGAACCTATTTGGATTAGCACTATGCAAATAGAACTCAGTCGAACCGTTCAATTGAATTAGCATACGCAGAAAAATCAAAAGAGTAGAAAAGAATATCAAAGCCCTTTTGGAATCGAGTTGGAAAAACAAAAACTCTAATGAAGCTTTATACTCCTATCTATTTATAGAGCTTTTCTGGTTCATGTACTGAAGAGATACATGAATAAAATAGACGTATGTATCAGAAATTCATGAATCAAGAGATACGTGAATCCAAGAGATTCGTGAATCCAAGAGATTCGTGAATCCAAGAGATTCATGAATCCAGAGACACGTAAATTCAAGAGATTCGTGAATTCAATAAATACATAAACCAAAATATACATAAATTTAGGAAATTCATGAATTCAATAGATACGTGAATAGAAAAGACGTATCTTAATTTATTGGCTTTCGTTGATCCATTAACCATAATTATAACACCTTCTACTAGCGGATTGTTTAAAAAGATCAACTCTGTTTGAAGCTGAAAAGGGTATTGCTTTCGGCGAGCCTGATCTTACACGTGCATGATATTAGTATGATACATGTAGCTCTTGCTTACAGCTTGCTCAGCTGCGGTCTTTTGTTATAAATCTCGACTCATTGAATTGGCTGAGATCGACGGCCGTGTCGTGTCGCAGTGCGTTGATGAGCATCGGTAGCTGGTTTCTTGACGAAAGCGTAGGGTTTGATGTTGTTGGAGGCTTTCGGCACTCCACCAAAACTGAACCCAACCAAAAAATGCATTTCGGTTTTTGGTTTTGTTAGTGGAAAAATAACCCTTTTTTTCTTTTGGTTCGAGTCATTTCGATTTGATTTGGTCAATCGAGCCGAATTAAATTTCTCAACAAAAACTGAATGCCGATCTTAAATTTCTCCTCTATCTCATCCATTATTTAGTTTGGTCCAGTAATGAGGCAAAAAATGGAAAACCCAAAAACCAAATTAGGTCCACATTGGTTCACATTGGGTTCAGTTCAGCTGCTCACTCTATCTTTTTTTTTTTTTTTTTGGTGAAAGGTAATCATAATAAGCTATAACCAATATTTACAACAAAAACGGCACCAAAACATACACTTATAATGAACAGAGGCATAATGAGTGGAAGGATGCTGAAAGAAGAAGAAGAGGGAAGCTAACAAGGCACAAAATGTCCCTCTTTGGTAGATAAAATTTTGCGACGTCCTAAGACGAGTCGCCGACCCTTTCATTTTATTACATATGCGGAAGTGAATAATAAATCCCCTTATAGTAACCATCTCAGGCTAGAAAAGCAGAACAATAAATTCACAAACAAACATGCCCTTATATTCACATAGAGTCATGTATAAGGTCTATGACTAAAAGGCCACAAAGCACTATCTTTCCAAAAAGAAGCGGTCCTAACTGACCTACACCTCAGATCACCTCCTCTCTACTCCAAGTCCTCCACGACCACCTTCTAAGAACCTTAAAAATGGTTATACAATAACCAGTGAGATAATGTCTTAGCAAGTCCATGCTCTAAACCCCGATTAGGAGGGAAATACGCCAATAAGAGTCTTAATCACATAATCACACAATCAAGGAGACTTATCACGTCTTAAATCCACCATACAGGTTAGTACAGTTTATATCTTAAACAACATCAAAGCATGAGCAATAAATAAACTCCAACAACTGGAACGCCACACTCAATTCTTAAACCGGTATAGAGGTCCTGATTATAGAGCCAAATCGTTATGACACGTCCAATTCCGTTCCACACAATTTTGTCCCATAATCCGACACATTCAACTCAATTATTTGTGCGTTCCTAGTTTTAATCTCGACATATAGCATGACCTACTCTTTGTTCGGCGATCTTCTGGCATTGCCAAGCATTGTCTCATCCCATTGTGCACGGCACGTCACTATGTCGATGACTTTCCCAAAGGAGCATAGGGTTTAGAATCTACTGTGATCACCTTCCCGTTGTCAATGGGTATCCCAAATAGGGATAATATCCAGCTTAACAGCCTGGGACGATTTCTCTGAACCATCACATGATTATTCAAATATGACACAGGGCACCATGCATTGCACTCAAATGTTTCAATTAAAATGGTGAACCTGGACTTTTTCTTCGTATTAGAAATACTTTGTAAATTAGTCATGTGTGGGTACATGGTTAACTTGACCCAGAAAAATTGACATCTTTCCAATTTAAAATCTCACTATTTTATATAGCATTAAAAAATATTTTCGATGTCAAAATCTGAGATCTGAGATTTTCTAAATAAATATTGGAAACTCACAAATTTTGGAGTTAAATGCCAAAAATCCAATCAGCACTCAATTTGTAGAAATTAACACTCAATGGCAGAAATTAATCACATCATTGCAATCGGCACGAAATTCCAATCACCGGCTATCTCGGCCTAATTTCGGGAAAAATAATTAATAATTAAATAATTTCTAAAATTAATTAAATAATTCAATTTAATTTCTAAAAAAATTATCTTAGGCTAAAATCACTAAATTAAATACCGATACGGACCAGAAAAATTCTCGAACCCTTCTAGATAAATAGTACAATTTATCTAGGCCTCACTTAATCTAATCTAACCACCTAACATGCATAATTGCATAATTAAATCACTAAATTAATCTAACTAACCACCCAATTCCTAATTAATTAAATCTAAACACCCTTTAAACATCATTAGCCTACTAAGAAGAGTTTAGTGCATAAATTCATCGGTTTATTGCGGAAACCGGTTCATCGCAACGACAGTGCGACAGCGGCCGAAATCCAAATTTTCAGCGGCGTTGATGGACACTTGGGCCGGGCCTGGAATTGGCCCAACAAATCTCAGCCCAAACTGAGGTTTGTTGCTGAATTGGGCTGGGCTTGATCTTGGGCTTGGGCTTGCTTCGCGGGCCTCAAGTGGACTTAATCAATGGGCTGAATTCGTTGTTTTCAAAACTGGGCTGCTGAAGATGGGGTTCGTTGGACTGGAACGCTCACGTGGGTTGAATTAAGGCTGCTGGGTTGATGGGCCGAGCTGGGAACTTGGGTCGACGTTCAATGGAAGACAACAATCAACTTCGGGTAGCTTGCTCTCATCAAGCTGGGGAAGATTGAGGAAACGCTGACCAAGGCGAAGAAGTTGGGGACGTGAAGCAGCTTTGGGCACTGCTTGATTGCGTGGACGGTTGTAGGCGACAAAGCAGAAGCGGGTTCACACGAACTACTGGATCAATGCCACCTAGAGGAGAATTCGTGGCTAAGGGTGGCTGTGTCGAGGAGTAGTGGACACGGATGAACGGGCAACAAAGAGAGAGAAGCAGCGTCGACGGTTGAAGCTGCAGTGGAATTGGACGCTGGTTTTGGTGGAAATTTGGGGATGCTTCAGTCAACTAAAGCCTAACGGTTGACTTGAGGAAACAAAAGGTGGTGGGGAGCAGGCGTCGAAGGCAGAAGGAATTTAATGAGGAAAAATGAAAGAGATGCAGCGGAAAAAAATGAAAATGAAAGCAGAACTGAAGGGTTGTTCGTGTATTCGAAGAAAGAGAGAGAGATCAAGGCGGTGGAGAAGGGAGATAGAGGGCCAGCTGTTTTGCTTGACTAAGAGATTGGATCAAAAGCAAGGGTTAAAATCCAACACTTAGCCAAATCCATCAATGCTTGGTCCCCTTAGTCTTCATATATATCTCAATGTTTCTCTATATTACTTTCTTGCTTAAATATCACAAAATAATCCACTTTTGGTGTCAAAATTCCATCCCCAAGTATAGATCCGAATTTCACACAACCTTGGCTTCAATTTCACCCTTAAATTCTCCAATTCGAAGTCCTATTTTGAAGAAAAAAAAGTCCCCATAAATTCTATAAATTCCCATAAGCACATAGCCCGGCTTGAAAGTCCAAATTTCCTTCAAATGAGCCCATCCGAATTTCCACTAATTTTTTGCAATGTTTGAATCGATTTTCCGTAAAAATCCTAGAATCTCCAAAAAAATTTCGAAATATGAGTCGATGTTCCCAAAATAGATCGTGACACCATATAACTTTCAATTTTTGAAATTGGGTTCAAATTTCGGCTTAATTTCAATTCGACGCGCTTTTAGCATGACCTAGTTTACCGGGTAATTTTTAGGAATTTTTTGGTGCAATTGACCCGTGATCGATTTATCTCGAGTCACAATATACATCTTCGATTCATTGGAAACTTTCGGTTGTCGTGAAAATCTCGAGGTTTCAATTACGAGTATCGGGTACCAAAACGATAGAAAAATCGGTATAGTGCTGATCGATGAGTATTTTGCAATAAGGTGGAATCACCCACATTCTGATCACATATCTCAATCAAATCGACCTATCTCCGGTCTCTAATTGATTTTTGACAGTGCCGTAATGACCTTGTAGACCAACATGGTCAAGCAGTAGATTCTTAGTCGAATTCTCAAGTCCAGTGCATTTAGATTCCTTAATTACTTCCCCAGATAGTCTAGTTATCTCGTGAGTGATTAGCTCAGAGAATAGCACTATCGGCGCGTCAACGAAAGACCCGATTTATTTAATCAAAAACAAATTCTAAAAATTCAGACTATCACACAAAACGCGGTTAAGCCGCACAACTACGGCCACATCCAAAAGATGAACCAAACAAAAGAAGGTGACCAGCCGGCCAAACAATGGCAACCCAAGCTAAAAACCAAACAAAACGTCATTGCCCAAGCATAAAGGATGAGACAACTGGCATGAATCAAGGCTAGCATCGAAACATTAGGAACGCGAAGCACATCAGTGAACTCTCCTGCTCCACCACTCCAATCTGGAAATACTACGGATGCGCCGGAGTAGAAGAGAAGATGCAAGGGTCTATCCCCTAGCTATGTTGAAGTCTCCTGTTTGTTGGGTTATCTTCAACATTCAAGAAGGTTAAAACCTTATCCTTAACCACTTTAATAAGGTGGTTCTTTATGATCGAAAGCGTGAAGGTATAGTTCCTAAAGAGAATCTCATTCCTAAATTTCCAAATAAAGTGGCAAAGAGCCCCAAAAGAGAACCGGGCGATAGAGTGATAGAAGTCCTTATTGAATAAGAACTTTATAGCTTTGTCAGCCCAAGTCCCATTCCTCCAAGGGAGATTGCATCTGACAGTCCAAGAGAAGGCACAACTAGCCGTAATGCTACAAAGAAAAATAGATGATGAATAGAATCCGGAGTTACTTTACAAAAAGGGCACACCGCATCCCCAATCCTACCATGTGATAAGAGTAAGGCCCGCGTAGGAAGACGGTTCCTTGTTATAAGCCAAAGAATGAACTGATATCTTGGAGCTATAGCATTGTTCCAGATCAATGAAGCCCAAATGACCTGAGGCTTTTTTTTTTTTTTTATGAGGTGCCAAGCCAAAGCAACCGAGAATAAACCAGATGTGTTTCCTTGCCTAATAAGACGATCCGGAGCCTGCACTAGAAAGGGAAGGGGATGTTCCTAAGAATGTAAAAATTCTCGCATGGTCTGACTAGCAGATGAAAAAAGATCAGCCACTGTCGCATGCCTAGGAAGGCCATATATGTAAATGAAAGAGTCGGAAAACATCAAGTTAAGGGGGCCTCTCGGGTGCTAGTGGTCAAACCAAAAGGAAACAGAGTAGCCATCTCCTAACTTCCAGAAAAAAAAAAAAAAAAAAAAAAAAAAAAAAAGATAACCAAAAATCATTCCTAAGGTGGAGGATTCGCTTCCATGACCAATAGTAGTAGGTGGGTTGCTTAACCACCCAAAAGCTCTTCCTTTAAAGGAAAGTCGAGTGGATTCACCTACACCACAAGGATTCCTTGTCTGTAAACAAGATCCATATGTATTTCAACATCGTTGCCTTGTTATAATCCTTCAAACTACGGATGCCTAGCCATCCTTCCTCCTTTGAAAGGCAAACATCATCTCAGGATACCTTGGCACCACCCCTTCTTAGGCCAGGGCCCTTCTAGAGAAACTATCTCAAGATCTGTTTAATACGATCCAACACTACCGCAGGGATGATAAAGACACTAGCCCAATAAGCTTGGATTGCATGAAGAACTGACCTTATAAGCTGAAGACATCCAGCAAAAGAAAGGAAACGCTGAGTCCAGGACTGGAGTCTTGTAGTTATGCAATCCATAAAGGAAATGTAATCCGCCTTGCCGAGCCAAGAGAAGATAATAAGAACTCCTAGGTACCACACTAGTAAAGATCCCTCCTGAAAACCAAATACTAGGAGAATCTCTCTGCGCAAATCTACCGATCATTCAGCAAGAAATATCTCACTTTTATTAGAATTAGGCTCGAGTCCACTCCAAGAAGAGGAGGTATCCAACCTCTCCTTTAAGAGTGAAATGGAAACCAAGTTAGCTTTGCAAAACAGAAAAACGTCGTTTGCAAAGAAGAGATGTGAAAGACTCAAAGCCTTGCATCTCCAAAAGAACTTGAAGCCTGGTTGCCTAGTGCGAACACTAAGGATCTCAGAAAAAACCTCCATGATTAAGATAAAAAGGTAAGGAGAGATCGGATCCCCCTGTTGAAGACCTCGGCCACTAGGGAAGAAACCATAAAGTTCTTCATTCAACGAAATGGAAAACTTATGAGTGCAAACACATACCATAATGATCCGGGAAATCGAAGGCATGAAGAACCAGCTCCATAAAATCCCAGTCTACTGTGTCGTAAGCTTTCTGAAAGTCCATCTTAACCGCACACTTGGGCACATAAGGATCGAAATGGAAGCCAGCAAATAACTCATTGGCAATAAGAATCATGTCTCTAATTCTCCTGCCTTTGACGAAAGCATTTTGATAAGGGCTGATAATATCATTAAGGACTACAGTAAGTTGATTAGCCAAAAGCTTCGTAATACATTTGTAAATAGTATTACAGCAGACAATAGGCATGTAATCATTAACAGACGTTGCATTAGGAACTTTCGAGATAATTATTAGGATGGTATTGTTGATTTCCTTGCGAAGTCTCCCCGTTGTTAGGAAATCCTTAATTGTTTAGTGACCAAAGGTCCAACTATCTCTCAATTATGCTTGAAAAACTCGACACCAAAACCGTATGGTCTTGGAGCCTTCCCTCGAGCAAGGGAGAACATAATATCTTGAATCTCTAAACCAAAGAAAAGACAAGATAGAGAACTGATCCGTTCCTCATTGAGAGGGCACCGTATAACCTCCCGAAGATCTAGTAATGAGGGGTTGGAAGACAGGGGGCATGGTGCTAAAAGCTCTTGGAAATGAGAAACGAAGGTATGATGGACCAAGTTTGGGTCTGAGATAATAAAACCAGTAGAATCCATAACAGAGAGAATCATGTTCTCAGCTATCTCCTAATAATATAATGATGAAAGAATTTGGTA
The DNA here is from genome assembly GCA_014182545.1 of Eucalyptus globulus. Lineage (NCBI taxonomy): Eukaryota > Viridiplantae > Streptophyta > Magnoliopsida > Myrtales > Myrtaceae > Eucalyptus > Eucalyptus globulus. The sequence continues at coordinate 4,271,561 of CM024718.1, forward strand.
TTTCGGTCGCCTTCCTTGAGCCACCTGATCCTGGATTTATGTCTGAAGAATGACTCATCTTGATTCGTCAAATCCAGAAACATCCTACGATGCATCTTCTCCAAGTCTACAAGAAGCTCACTAGTAGGATCCTGCTGCAAGTCAACCTGGGTGGATAACATAGCATCTCTCACTGCATTAACCCTCTCAAAGATATTAGAGAAAGATTCTTTGTTAAGTTACTTTAAATGGCCTTTGAGGGCCTTCAGCTTACTCACCAATCTGTACATAGGAACCCCTTTAGTCAAACTCTCCTAGACTTTAGACACAATGCTATAGAAAGACGGGTGTTTAGTCCAGAAGTCGAAAAACTTAAAAGGTTTCCTTGAGACCACTGGCTGCAAAACCCTAACCACCATAGGAGAGTGGTCAGAGATACTAAGTGCAAGGAAAGATGCTTACGAATAAAGGAAGTGAAGACTCCATTTAGCATTCACAAGAACTCGATCAATTTTCCTAGCATTGCGATTAACCCCCAAGGAAGTAGACAAAATGAACCAAAAGACAACATATCTCAAGTCCTCTTATTCAACTTGGGTCAAACAAAGTTGAAATCATCAAAGTAAGGAAGCCAATTGTTAGAGCTACCAATCCGATCAGAGGATCCTTGATAGCATTGAAATCTCCGGCTACTAGCCAAGCAACATCTCGGCATAAAATATTTATTTGAATAAGGTCCGCCCATAATGGCCTTTCAGCTAAAAAGTATGTTTAGCATAAACCATCAAAACACAACAAGAGATACCAGACATGATAAATTTCAAATTACCATGAATTGCTTGGCTATTGGATGAAAGCACTTCAAAATCCACCAAAAAAGGGTTTCAACCAACCTAGATCCTACCCCTATAAGATAACTCATAATTGACCACCCAATTTCAGCCCGATAATAGTCTGGCAGTTATAGAGTCAAAAAGAGAATATGAAATTTTGGTTTCCAACAAACCAATTGGACAAAGCCCATTAGAAGATACTAGGTTCCTAACTTTTGCTTGTCTTAGGGGATCGTGGAGACTTCTGACGTTCCATATACCAATATTCGTATGTGCGTGTGTGTGTGTGTATATTTATTTATTTATTTATTTATTTATTTATATCTATATAAAACTGAAAATAAGAGGAGCAGGTGGAGGAGCGGAGGGCCTACCTCCGCCTACTTGGCTTTCGTCGTGAGGCCACCGAAGCAACTGAGGTAGCGACAGGAGGAGGGGTCGGGTCAAGGGCCGTGAGTTTCTCTTTGATGGTCTCAACCTTCCTTGAAGAGGTAGGAGCCTTCAAGGACGAGATAGGTGAGAGCAAATCATCGTCTAAGCTAAAGTAGCTATCTGAAAGCACGGAATCCCTACCGGCATTATGATCAAAATTGAAGGCTACGGTCTGGTCTTTATCCTCCTCAAGGGGGGAGGAAAGAACCTCTGGCAGTGAGCTAGGTCTCTTCACCAAAGGGGTAGGAGGGGATGTTGGCTTTGAAACACTTGCGCTCCTTAACGACTTCCGAACTGTGGACGGGGGAAGAGGTTAGTCCGTAGCAGGGCCTTTGAGCTTCATCAAGTTGCCCATCTCAGTAGGAGGAGGCGGCTGGGTTGAAGGACGATCCTTCAATTGCAAAGGCTTCTTCTTTTTCCCTATCACCAAGTTCCAGCTAAGCTGTGAAGCCTACGAGTTCTCCACCACAACTGGAGCTGAAACAGGAGCCTGAGTAGGGGCGGGCAGGTCTAAGGCGGCTTGATCTGGAGCCTCCCCACTACCTGTATTGGCCACAGCAACAGTAACCTCACACCTATGCCCGAAGGTGCCACAAGATAGACATTCAACTGGCTTCCATTCAAATTCAATTGAAATTGAGCACGAGACTCCGTTCAAAACTACATCAACAGTAGAGAATCTAGGTTGATTGGCATAAATTTCAACACAAACTCTTGCAAAGGAAAGCACCTTCGTATGCTCCGTGTATTGGTCAACATAGAGAGGTTTCCCAATGACACTAGCTATGCCTCCAATAACCGAAGCCGACCACAGATCAAGAGGGAGGTTGTTCAACCTAATCCAGACCGAAACGGTGGTTTGCTTGTCATTCTTCAAGTCCATAAGTGGCTTCAATTGCTACAAAACGAGAGAAATCCTCACCACCGTGATGGGTCCATCTTTTAGGATTTTACGCTGAAACATTAGGTCCGGAATATGGAAGAGGAAGAAGCCTTGATTGTCCGCCATCACCTTTACAAGCTTGGAGCCCCAAGTTTGCATCAAAGTTTGTTCCGTTTGTTTGAAGGGAAGCTTCTTTCCCACATAGTAACCAATAAGGCATTCATGTCATTTGGGATCAAAAGCCTCCAAGACTTCCTTCGCAAGGTGAACAACCGGTTTGCCATCCATAAAACTAGGCAGGGAGTAAGCAAAATCGTATCCTTTCACTGCTAGCTTCGTAACATTGGCCAATGTTCAGGTGGGAGAATGTTTTGGATCCTCTGTTTGCTGGGTAGAACCACTCGGTTGCTTGGAAGAGGCCCAAACGCGGCTCCTACCCCTAGAGCGACCCGAACGTGAGGGGGCCCTAAAGGCACTTGCTGTTTGCCAAAATGAACTACCGAGCCAGTGTCGTTTCAGCTTGAAAAATGGCTTAGCAGTCACGGCCGAGAGCAAACTAGTAGGCCGAGTACGACCATACCGAGCAGAAATGCACCGAAGAAGCAAACCGAGCAGAAACGCACTAGAGAAGCAAGAAGGTAAAACCCGCGATTGGAAATCCAAAGATGTAAGGTCCAAAGCAAGGAAAAGCTTCAATAAACTCCAATTGTAAGAAGCTAAGCCCCTTTCAAACTAGCAGAGAACCAGTCGAGCAGCAAAACCACCACATTGAGCAGAAACGCACCAGAGAAGAAGACTGGTTGAATCTTCTAGGGATAGTGAGATCTCAAGCTGTAGACCAACCCAGACAAATTTGTTTAATGGAAAGGAAGAGGATGGTCAGAGGAACCTACCCTCCAAATTTCAGCCAAAATGAATGGCTAGATCTCTAGGAATGAGCAACAAACCAGGCGGATGAACATGGTGAAAAAGAGGTTCTTTCACCTGGTTCTATCTCTTGTTTTGTCTCTGCTGAATTTACTTTTTGCTCACTCTATATGTTCAGATTTTTTAAAAACCCAAACCAAACTAACTCGTTGAGGCCTTAATATTCCGTAAGAAAACTATTTAACTTAATCCGAATCACAAGCCCGTCGATGAGATATGGGTCAATTCCGTGGAGGCCCAAATGAAAGGGCGACATAAACTTCACGCACGGGACGAGAGAAAGATCGCCTGCGGTGCTGACACACAGCAACCCGACCTCATCTCTCTCTCTCTCTCTCTCTCTCTCTCTCTCTCTCTCTCTCTCTCTCTCTACGCATAAACCAAGCGAATGTCACGGGTCGATCAATCTAATGTTCCCTTGCCCGTGCGGCCTTAGGATTTCTCCCAAGTAGTCTTTCTCACACTTAACTCACAAGGATCTTTTAGAGAGAGAAGCTCTAAATTGTATTACTTATGAATGAGATGAGTACAATGAGAGGGAGGAGACCCCTATATATACAAATACAAGGCAAACCGTATCCGTAGATCTCTCTTTGATTTAACGGTAGAGATTGCATCTCCCCAACTACCAACTACCCGCATTTATTATATACGAATACAATTACTGTATCGCCCGCCCCCAGGAGTATTCTAGAAGACTCGAGAAAACTCTAGAACTTCGGGATACAAGTCGAGAGTCGCTTGATCCACGGATGTGTCACGGCCGTCCCTTAGGAACCTCTTGGATCGGCTTACTTTCGTGACACGAAGCTGATCCCTCTCTCTCTCTCTCTCTCTCTCTCTCTCTCTCTCTCTCTCTCTCGTACAAATTCTCTCCACTCGGCAAGCTTCCAATCGCCAGGCCTTTGAGAAACCTTGGCTCTCTCTTTGTTCTGCTGCCACGTTTAGAGCAGCTTCGAGGTTTGCCGTTCGCGCTCCTTCGCCAGGTTCGACGCTGTTCCGTAGCTTCAATTTCAGCTTTTGGTGTGAAATTTGCGGTTTGATTGCCATATCCAGCTTTCCCTTGTGCGTCTGGTTCGTTTCCGTGTGGCCTTGAGGGCTCGATTTTATGGATTAGTGATCTTTGAGCACGTTCAGGCCGAAACCCCAGCTTCAATTTCCTTTTTTGTTTTCTGGGTTTTTTGGTACATTGGTAGCTTAGATTGTTTCTCAATCCAATTTGTAGCTAGTGGAACTGATATCTTGCTTGGCTGATTCATTCTAATTATATGGAATGTAAGGTTCTTCGAAGCAACCACAATGAATATTCAATATTCATAGTCATAAGTACACGGGGGTGGACATACAACGAAAAGCACGTAGAATCAGAGAAATCAAGAATTCTCACTGTTTTCTAGATTTTATTTTATGGTCAATACTGGTTTCTAGATTCATGGACTCAATTCAACTCAAATGGGATCTTTCATTGACAGTCTTTTGCACCAAAAACGTTTAATAATATATAATAATTCACATCACGCCACATCCTTTTTCAGTTCCTCTGTTACGGTATTGACTTAACATTTTAATACATGGTTATAAGAAATTATTGACCGCACCCGAATCATATGGTCCAATACAAGTCATTCTTGGGTTGTGTGGACTCCACATGCTGTGCTAACTGAACCGGGTGAACGCAATTACTTCCAGTTATACCCACAGCCTTATGCTTTTTAGAAAAGAAAACAATTAAGGGAAAAAACATTGTTGAATTTGCTTCGCATTGATCGCACATTCCCTTGTGGCAAGAGAATCATATTTCTTCGTGCAATCCCCCTCCTTATTCGCGTCGTTCTTGATCGAAAATTATCGGTGGTGTTTCTATCGTTACCAAGGCGCTGTGCAGAACTAATATGGATACAAAATGTGCGCTTTGTACTCGAATTTTAAGGATTAGGCATTACCAAGATGTCTTCGATCTCTTGAAGAAATTTCTTTCTTGACCAGCTATCAGCTATCATGTCGCATTTTGTTCCAAGCAAATCACGTCTCTCTCTCTCTCTCTCTCTCTCTCTCTCTCTCTCTCGCTCGCTCTCTCTCGGTTGTACAGATTCTCTTCACTCGGCAAGCTTCCAATCGCCAGGCCATAAAGAAAACCTAGCTCTCTCTTTGTTTTGCTGCTGCGTTCGGACCGGCTTTGAGGCTTATCGTTCGTGCTTCTTCACTGGGTTCGACATTGGTATGCTTCTGTACTCGGAACATGTTTTGGAAACCATACGACCGGTGGTGGTTATGGCATTGGTTTTGCAGGGGCATTGGTTTTGCAGGGCGGTGAGAGTTTCCTCTAAGAAATGAGCAAATACTAGTGCGATGAAGATTCATTGACTTTCGGCGAGTTTCGAGTTTCGCTGTCTCTAAAGGACTTGGAAGAAGATGGACATCATCATCCAGTTGTTTTCAGTTTCCTCGTCTCCTGAGACCAGATTGGAGGTGCCTGCATCTGTTCTGGATAGCCGGTCCGGTTGTTCATAATTTTTCACGAAATTATGTGATAAACTTGTATACGTGTTTTGAACTTTCAACCGCAAAAATGTGGCGTGGACATGTCCATTTTGATAACTACACATGGGATGGCACCCACAACCACCTGCTTCCAATGTTGGCCACTGCTGTGGCTTCTCCACGACCTCTGCCACCACTTCCACACTGTTATCTGGCTCCTCAAGCTCACGGCCATGGCCACATTGCGGCACGTCCGCCACCAGCACGGCCAATCTTCATAGACTTTGTATTTCTATTGTATACGCTCTGGAAAAACTATACACAAATTGATTAACTAGCGGTCTTTTTTTTTTTGGATAATTCAAGGGCATGGGGTGGAGATTCAATTATCTAGAGACCTATGGAATGTTGAGGTGTCATACGTTAATTGTGGAAGAGGTCGGTGGTATAGGTGATGAAAGGGGCTGCTCCACTAAGATAATTTAGGTTACAAAGATGAAGACTATGAAAGATTATTGCTGATTTTTGAAGATTAGTAGATAATAGAGCTTTACATGTAATTTTCATTATTATTATGTATGTTCTAAACTTCTATTATATATTGGGGCAATATCTTTTATAGTTGTAATGTTGAAACTTGTAACCTTAGAGCTTATAACACTGATACTGATAGTAGAGACATTGCCTAGTGTGTACTGTAGTTTTTTCATTTCTGATTTTTGAAAAAGGTTATCCATATAAAAATTCTCGCTTGTTTTCTTCTCTATTTTTCTCTTCAAAAATTTGCGTTCCTAACATGAAATACCCTGCAAATCCTATGATTTGATTAAGTCAAGACATTTGACCTATACAAATGGTCCCGATCTAAAACAGTTTGCATTTGGTTGGTTGGATTCAAATGGGCAACCTCCATTTCCGAAACTAAACATCCACTCATGCACAAATCAACTACTACAATCTAGAGGGTATCATGAGCATACTATTGAAGGCTTTGGAGTTTATTTTCCAATAACTTAAATTGGGTAATGTTTATCATGAAGTTAGACCCCATCTTTTAGCCTAATACCACATCCATTTGTGCTTGATTGGAGATATAATCTGTGTATGATTTGATGTAGACACGTTTTTGTAATCATTTTGGATTTTTCAGAAGAGCATGTTTATTCTCCAAATCGTTATGTAAGATTTCACATAGTCATACTTGAACGATATGCAAGAAGATGTGACAATGGTCTATCAATTTTTCTTTTTCGGGTCATCAGACATATAACTAAATAACATTCAAGTCATAATATATATATATGGTATGTATCTATGTATGTATGTATGTATGTATGTATGTATGTACATATGTATGTATGTACATGAATATGTAAATATAACTAGTTATGCAGCTACCAATTTTAGCTTAATTTTTTTTGTTTAGTAAAATAGCATTAACTTTAATTTGAGTATCAATTCAGTCGGTAATCAAATCTGACTCTTGTCAATTTTCCAACCAGTGATACCCTTAAAGAAATGGTATGTCATTCCACTTGTATCCGACGGCTTTCAGTTGTTGTCGTTGGAGCCGCTGTTTGAACATAGATAGCTTTGTACCAAGCAAGGGAAGGAACGTGAGCGTTCAAGTTTGTATTTTGGCGACAAAAAGTGAAATGGACTAAATAAATGACTTATCTAGGGCAAACATGGCATAAATGAGCAACTTGTTGAATCTGAGCATGTCCGGAACCTGAGAAAATTATAACCTTGAACTGGCGATCGGCTTTGTCCAAAAACAGGGAAGGTTGGTCTTGTCCACCAAGTACACTATGCAATGGCACGTTGCATCGTTAGCAGCGTCATTGAATAGAATTCCAATTAGGTCCATATTTGAATACCAATTGAAAGTTTGTGCAAGACAAAAGAATAAGTTTGAGCTAGCATTTAGATTCGAGTTAAAATTGGTGATTTGTAAGATAAGTAGGCTCAACAATATCCATCTGAGGTGAAAAATATGATTATTTTTTTGCAAAACAGAAGATAAGAAAAACATCACAAAATCTCAGTTAATGCACGAGTTCTTGGGTTGGGAAAAAAATAATTAGATGTTATTAGATTATAATACCATATTAATTACTCCAATTAAAAAAATGTTGGGTGATGATCAACTTGGATAGACTAAAGCAGGTAGGGAAATGATGATGCGGAGAAACACAGTTTTCTTCGAAGGGTTTAAGAAGCATCAAGGATGGTCTTGCTTCACTTTTTAAAATATTGAAAGTTTGGTAGGGATAGACCTCGTCAATACATTTGAAGAATCTCTATCATTCTTTTTTATTGTCTAGAGTCTGTTTTTTTTTTTTAATATATAAAACAAATTCATTCCACCTTTTTAAACTCCCCGGGATCACGACATTGGGTCCCTTGTCCTCATTCGACGTCTCATTGACGTCTCATTTTGACCGAAGGTCACGACGTGCGAGCATAATAATCCGTTCGCCCAACAACGCCTGGACACGGGAACGCTGCTTTCGCCTCATGAAAATATGATTATATCCTGCGACTATTTTGACGGTCGGGATATAATTTGAAATATGATATAATTTATCTTATTATGTGTTTGATACTATTCAAAATAAGATAAAATCGGATATAAAAAAGATATAAACTGGATAAAATTATCTCATAAGAAAGATAAAAAGATAAATAAGATTCATAACATCCATAAAAAAAAAAAAAAAAAAAGTAATTTATCTCGAATGACAAAAATTTTAAATTAATAATATTAAAATTACATATCAATATAAATAATATTTGGATAAATTCATAATAACAAAATAAAACAATTTATTTATTTTAATTTAATTTAATTTATATTCATATTTATTTGAATTTAATTATATTTTATAAAATAATTTCAACATATATATAAATATATGTTTATATTTATTACATATTTTTGGTATTTTAGTATTTTAGGTGTATTAGTATAGTTTACTATTCAATAAAATTTTATTAGAGAATGATGGGAGGGGAAGAAAATAATAAAAAATTATATTAATTAATAAAAGAGAGGAAAATAAAATAAAGTAAGTGGTAGCGTGGCAAGAAATTTTTACCATCTTAGTTTGTAAAATTTTTGGTTCATTCTTACATGTCTTACGAGCTAATAGACATTTTCATTTGACATCGCAGAGGATCAAGGCGTTGTACAGGAGATCGACAAGCAGATGCGATAGTTGTCTTTTGATCGGAAACGAGTAGACAACCTGATGCAATACCGTGTGCCTTAGCAATATATCTTTTTGTCTTCCTCTTTTAGTTTATGCTCTTTTGTACCCTTCTGCTAGCGGATTGTTTACGAGATCGACTCTGTTCGAAGCTGAAAAGGGCATCGCTTTGGCGAGCCCGATCTTATACGTGCATGATAAAAGGATGATACCTGTAGTTCTCGCTTACAGCTTGCTCAGCTGTGATCTTTTGTTATAATTCTCAACTCTTTGAATTGGCTGAGATCGACGGTTGCGTCGTGTTGCCATGCGTGGATGATTCTCGACGAAAGCCAGGGTTTCGGCGCTCAATCAAAACTGAACCCAACCAAAAAATGCAGTTCGGTTTTCAGTTTGGATAGTGGAAAAATAACCGCTCCTGTTTCCGATTCAAGTCATTTTGGTTTGGTTTGATTAATCGAGCCGAACCGAAATTCTCAACAAAAACTGAATACCCATTTTAAATTTATCTTCTTTCTCATCTATTATTCAGTTCGGTTCCAGTAAGCGAGGCAAAAAGAGGAAACCGAAAAACCGAATTAGGTCCACACTGGTTTGCATTCGATTCAGTTCAGGTGCTCACTCTATCGGATTTCCTAAAAATGCTAACCAAATCCAACCGTTTACCCCCTAATAATCCATGGGAAAACTATTTAACTTCACCCGAATCACTGGCCCGTCGATAAGATATGGGCCGAATCCGTGGAGGCCCAAAAGAATGGGCTGCCCTGACTTCACGCAAGGGACGAGAGCAAAGATCGGCTGCGACGCCGGCACACGGAAACCCAGCACTCTCTCTTTCTCTACGCATAAGCCAAAGCGAAGCTGGTCTATCTCTCTCGCTCTCTCTCTCTCTATTCGACCGTGTAGAATCTCTCTCTCTCTCTATCTCTCGCTTGCACAGATTCTCTTTCCACTCGGCAAGCTTCCAGTCGCCGGGCCTTTGAGAAACCCTAGCTCTCTCTCTCTCTCTCTCTCTCTCTCTCTGTTCTGCTGCCGCGTTCGGAGCAGCTTCTAGGTTTGCCGTTCGCGCTCCTCCGCCAGGTTCGACGCTGTTCCGTAGTTTCAATTTCGGATTCTGGTGTGGAATTTGTGGATTGATTGCCGTATCCAGCTTTTCCTTGTGCGTCTGGTTCGTTTCCGTGTGGCCTTAAGGGTTCGATTCTATGGATCGGTGATCTTTGGGCTCATTCTGGCCGAAACCCTAGCTTTGATTTCCTTTTTGTTTTCTGGGTTTTGATTTGCGCGTGTGATTATTGGAATTTCGCTTTTCAAGTTTGAACTTTTATTTTGCTTGGAGGATATTGCTACTTGCTTTCGTAAGGTTTAAAAGTTCGTGGGAATTGAGGTGAATTAAGCGCGTGTCATGTGAATTGTTTTCATTGTCGAATTTCAAGGATGAAATTTGGCTTTTTCTAGCTAGCGAGTGAGGGGCGTTTGGTCGAATTCGTTGTTTCACTTCAGAAATGTTGTGAATTTTTTGTTTTTGCTTCATTGGATTGCTGTTTGGAATATGTGGGCAGTGACCTGCGATGTCAACTCCTGCGAGGAAGAGGCTAATGAGGGATTTTAAGAGGTTGCAACAGGACCCACCGGCAGGCATTAGTGGGGCGCCCCAAGATAATAACATTATGCTTTGGAATGCGGTGATATTTGGGTATGTTGATTAGTGGTCTTAGATTCTTATAATATCTTTGCTTCCTTTCATTTGGTTACCGTTTCATCAGTATGGGTGGGTAAGCTGTTTATTGTTTCTTCTGTGCTTGGATTGCAGTCCTGACGATACTCCATGGGATGGAGGTAAGCCTTCCATTGATTGTTCATCGCTTATGTGGACCTTCATGCTTGTTGAGAATGTGCTGTTATTTCTGTTGCAGATTATATATTTGTAGAGATTTTGGTTGTGGTTTACTTGCTCTAGTGACAATACATCTTACTATTACATAAAGGAGGGCTTTAAAGACATGGCATGTTGTCAGTTGTCAATCAATAAGGTGGTTTGGCGAAATAGCATTCTCTTATTTCCTTCCCTTTCCTCATTCTTTGGATAAGAATCTTTATTCTTTTACTCAAAAGCTAAAATTATTTTCCTTATTTCATGGGATAAGGTTCATGGAGGTTGTACAATTCTCGATATCGGGTGCATTTATTTGCAATTTAGCATAAGCACTGCTCGATTAACAATACATCTTACTATTACATAAAGGTGGGCTTCAAAGACATGACATGTTGACAGTTGTCAATCTATAAGGTGGTTTGGCAAAATAATGTTCTCTTATTTCCTTTCCTTTCCTCATTCTTTGGATAAGAATTTTCATTCTTTTACATGAAAGCTATAAAAATTTCCTCATTTTGTCGGATAAGGCTCATGTAGGTTGTACAGTTCTCGACAATTATTGGGCGCATTTATTTACACTTCAGCAAAAGCAAAACATAATATTTTTTTTAGGATTTTGTGAAAACTTAAAATATTGCACAAATTTAAATAAAAAATTACAAAAAACTATACGCAGATGTACATAATGTGGTGAAAGTTTCAAGCATATGGGTTAAAGAAAGTCAAAATTGCGTTTGCCACAAGATTTATTTTAATAAAAAAAAATTAGTTTTGAGGAAATTCATTTGTCTGCTTGACCATTTCTAGTTAATTAGCTCTTGATGTCCTTTGCATCCTTTTAAGTATAGAGCGCATTGTTTCATGAAATGTAGTTTTATCTGTTTTGATACCTTTTTTGTCTAGTTGAGGATTAAATTCAGGAGTAGAACTTAGTTATTTTGTGGGTTTACTAAAGAAGCCTCATGTTTTTAATTTCTCATGCACTTTAATGAGAAAGTTCTCATTGAGAGCTTCTCAATAAAAATGTCTTAAAAAGTTGGTTATATTGAAGGTCCAATACATGAAAGATCTAATGAGAAAGTTTTGATTGAGAGCTTCTCGATAAAAAATGTCATAAAATTTGGGTTATATTAAACAATACATGAAAGATCATTAAAGAAAAAAAGTACTTCAAGGTCGTATGCCAAAGGAAATATTACATTTGAACTAAATGTGAAAAGATAATGAGGGATTGCTAATGAGTTTGACTCATTTAGGGAAAAATATCTTTTTGCAAATTATGATGGCTTTTCTTAACACTATTGTTTGAGTATTAATTATGAAAAAAGTTAGGATTAGATAATCATGATAATGCCAAAAAATGGTATTCCATACCTGCACTAGTTACTTCCCTATTACAGGCATTGGGTGCGTTATAACCATGGGGTGTCGCATTTATTCATGTGGGACCACGTGATGAACCCTCTCTGAACTAAAAGGAGATGATCCACTGTCTCATTCTCTCTATGTTTTCTTTCTGGTTGCTTCTGTTGGTTTTACTCCATACATTCGTGGTAATTTTCTGCACCTGTTGATTCTACATTTAAAAATTTGCAAGAGTTTTCCAGGTACGTTCAAGTTGACTCTTCAGTTTTCAGAGGATTATCCAAATAAACCTCCGACAGTGCGCTTTGTTTCTCGAATGTTTCATCCAAACAGTAAGTTGCAGGAAAATCAAGTTACAAGCTGCCTTGAGTGAGCATCTATTCTCATGATGTAAAATGATTACTGATGGCCTTGTTTCATTACTAAATTCTTTTATAGTTTATGCCGACGGAAGTATCTGTTTGGATATATTGCAAAACCAGTGGAGTCCTATATATGATGTTGCAGCAATACTCACATCTATCCAGGTACTATAAACTTTCCTGTTTTTAGTAGCATGCTTTCTACAAGAAAGCAACTGGAACATTTACTGGATGGATACATTGGTTTTGAATTTGAACTTGGCATCTTGTGTTTCTATATGCACGAACTGTGCTATTACTCTATGGTAGACACAGCTTTTTTTAAGTGGCTTCATTTATTGTCTTCATCTCATTCGCCCTACAATGTGTAGATATTCAATGAGTTGTTCTTGGCTTTGATATGCACCTCTCTGTTTTTGGTCAACCAACATCGTTGACAGTTTGCATGTTTCAATGAGACCCTTAGCATATTTCGTACTCTTCATTTTTTAATGATACATACTTCAAGAATTAAGTGGCGATGGGAAATCAATCCGAAAATTCTGGAAGTAGAGTAATGGAATTCATGTTGTTTGTAGGTGGAAGAGATTTCTGGAAGATCACATGCAATTGATTAAATTTTAGAAGCTTCCTCATCTAATATTTGTTCGCCTGATGCTTTGGCCATCAAAATTTAGTGATATTGATGGTGCTTAATAGGTCATGATTTGGCCATTAAAGTTTAGAGCAAGATTGGTTTCGACTGATCATTCAGGATGATCATTTGTGCAATCCAAAAAACAGTTATGGTACTTCATTTACAAGCCTTTTACGTCGTCCATCAGCTTTGTTATTAGAAATCTGAAAATACAGTTTCCTGAAATGCTATGACAGTAAAGGGGATAAGGTCAAACTGTATATAGTCCTGCAGTGAACCAACTACCCAAGCTCTGCCTGTTTTCATTACCAGAGTGGTATTTCAGGATGAGTAAATATTTCTGGAGATATAGTCTGCTACTTCTCTTCATATTTTAATATGGACTCTTTTTGACTACCATTCGAAATTTTGTGGCTTGGTAATTATTTTTCTGGCAATTAAGCCATTTTGCTCTGACTTGTGTTGTATGCTGACATGTGGTGGGCTCATAAATACTCGTTTAAGCTTTGTAATTTGCCCATTTTTTCAGTCTATACTTGATTTGGCTTACTTTATCAAGTCCTAGGAGATATTGGGACATAAGTACTAGTGAGTGGAGTGAGCAGAGGGCTCACTTCATCAGATGTTACTTTTAGAGACTTGAGAATTGGCCTCTTCAGTGGTAGAACTTATTTCCTTGAGTTGATTATTCTGGTGAATGATGAAACATCTGTTTCTTGGCATTATTAGTCAAAAGTAGGTGTAAGCTGGCCGTGTCTTTGTTGAAATACTTTGCTAAAGGGTAGCCATTGTCAAGTTTCTTCTTACGATCCTGGCTCATGGTTGGCTTAGAAATCACCAGTGTATTTCTGCTGTGACCTCCTACTGATGCTACAGCTTCATCTATAATTTACTCGGTTATCCTCAGCAATTCCGCTCTTTGGTAATGTCATTGTTCTTTGTTGCAGTCTTTACTGTGTGATCCCAATCCGAACTCTCCTGCAAACTCGGAAGCCGCTCGAATGTTCAGCGAGAACAAGCGCGAATACAACCGGAGAGTAAGGGAAATAGTGGAGCAGAGCTGGACTGCCGATTAAATTCAATCCCAGGGCAGCGGTAGAGAGAAGGTCAAGTTTGGGGGTTTTCATTCGCGGATTGTAATCCACAATCGAAACAAGGGGTGTGTAACTTGTATCCTGTAGTAAAAATGCCACACTTCAATGCTTTGTTATGTCAATTGTTTGAAAAATCATTTGTTGTGGTGCTATTGTCTTTCCAAGCTTGGCCAGAATTTTAACTTTGTAAAAGTTAGTTGAACTATCAGCAGTGTATTGGTAAAAGTAATGTAATATATGGGTTTATTTGATTGCAGATGGCTCCGTTTGTTTTCAGTAAAATGTTTTTCAGGAAATCTTTCCCCAAAATTTGTAATGTTTGAGGCTTGAAAAATGAGCTATCAAAGAAAACATTTTCTGGTGAACTAAAAATTCTCTTTTAAAGTTGACGAAAATGATTTTCGTTTTTGAAAAAAGAAAATCATTTTTCCATCTTTCTCAAGTTAGGGCTTCTTCCTCTCTTCCCTCACTTAACTCGAGTCGATAGAACACTTGGCTAGACTAGCTGTTGCTGCGCTTCCACCTCTGTCGTAGTTCGTCTCCCTTCACTGGCATGTCTTTGCTAATGTCGATGGCTCCTTTTTGGGTTTTCCCCTCTTCAATGGCCACCGGTGTCACCGTCTCGCCTGTGACGATCTCGTTCTCAATTTGGCTACACTCGCTTCACGATCCTTCAAGCACTGAGCTCCAGCCTCCTCTTCGATCATCTATCCCTCTGTCATTTTTTTGGGCTTCAGCCCTGGGGATTGCGTACCCGCTTTGAGTTTCTGACGTTGATAGTTTGAAGCCATTTGTGCCCACAGCTGAATCAGCACGTCTTGTGTCCGATTAAATTCTAGAAATGATTTTCAGTTCATTCCTGCTTTGCCCTTGCTGATATCCGAGTTCCATTGCCATTGATTTTCCGTGGAGGAGGAATTGATTTTGTACGGAAGATGTTTAATGAAATGACGACGGACTTTGTCTCGAGGAGTACTTGTTCAATGTAGAAATAATCGACGACTAGACGGTGGATAACTCAAGCTTTGGACGTGATTGAGTGAGAGCAAGTCTCTCGAAGATGGTAGTCCAAAGAAGCTCGCTGAATGCGCTCGACAATGCCATGATCGTGTCCACGGAATCTCTCAATCTCTTTCTCTGCAATCCTATCATGATTACGAATGATGCTTGCTTTTTCATTTCCAAAAAACAGAAAATGTTTTCATTCTTCTTTTCAAATATTAGCCAAACACTGAAAAATATTAACTTATTTGAAAAAAAAAGAAAAGAAAGGAAAATATTTAAAAATTAAAAGAAACAAAATTTCTTAAAAAATATTTTTCAGAAATATATTTTTAATAAAATAAATGAAGCCTCAGCAAAATAAAAGGCCTTGGTTCAAAGTAATATTACTCAGGTTAAGGAAGGTTCTCTAGTTGAACCACCAGTAAGCCTTCTTTTCAGGCCGGGAACTTCCAAGCTATGAAGCATGGACACGTTGTGTGTGCTTCCGTGTTGTGTCCGACACATGTCGGACACGTCAACATGCGATCAACACGTGTCAAATTTACCAACATGTGGTCAAACACGTTCTGACACGCATGTCCCAAAGATGGAGGGTGGAGGCGAGGGAGCAGAGACGAGCTGCGAGCAGTGGTGAGGGAGCAAAGACGAGCTGTGAGTGATGGCGAGCCCGCGACGAGGGATAGAAGAGGAGAGGAAGGCGGTCGTGCGGCGAGAGGAGGAGAATCGAGAGGGAAGGGAGTCGTGCAGTGAGGAGGAAGAGGGCTGGCTAGGGTTTTTGATAAGAAAACTCCAAAAAAAAAAAAGGAGATCGATGGCGTGAGTTTTAATTTTGGGGGAGGGTGTAATAATTTTTGGGGGAAGTAGAGAGTTCGGACGCCCGTAACGTGAGTTCGCCTGCTTTTGCCCTCCCCTTGCCAATCCGCTGCCGACATGTGTGGAGTAAAACGGGTGGATCTTGGCGGCATGAGGACGAGTCTCCTTCCTTTTACTTTCCATCTCCTCTCCCTCCTCTGCCGATATGATGCAGCCTTCCCTGCGCCGAGAAGTTTGCGTCAACCGCCATGAACAAGCTCCATGAAGCTGCCATGAAAGGCACCTTGCGGCCCTCCAAGACCTGCTGCAGGATCCCAGATCCTCCGCAAGCCTATTTTTCGTCCCCAAACGGCAAGCCCCTGCATGTGTCCTGCCTCTCGGGCCATGCGTCCTTCACAAACACCTCCTCATCTGCAACCCAAAGCTTGCCAAGGAGCCTGATTCCTTGCCCCTCCACATGGCGTGTGCGAAGGGCGATGTGGAGATCGTCAGGGCCCTCTGGCTGTCGACCGGGACGGTCCCTCCGATGGGACCACGAGGGGAGGACTCCTCTGCACTTGCCCGCCATCAGGGCCAAGGTGATGGCCGAGTTGATTTGGCCAAGCCCGAATCGGCCCACGTGGTGACAAGTGGGAGAGCACGTTCACCTCTGCGTGAAGAGTAACAGGGTGGAGGCGTTGAAGGTGGCAGTGGACTGTGTTCATGGGTTGTAGGGATAATGACGGGAAATCTTGCATCTTGCTGTGGACAGAAGCAATTGGAGGTGAGAAAGCTGGTTTTCTCTTCTTGTTGGTTTTGTGTGTATAATTGTTGGCGTTCTTGATATAACTCGATAGGAAAGTGGGAATTGAGCAAATTCCCACTTCCAATTCAATTTCGAGCACAATTCAATCAAGTAACGCCAGGAATTACACGCAAAACCAACAAGGACAGAAAATCACCATTTTCACCTCTAATTCCTTCCTGACCACAGCAGGATGCAAGATCGTGTTCCCGTCCTTATCCCTACAACCCACGAATTCATCATTCCTCCCAACGCAATCTACCACCACCTTCAACACCTCCACCCTGTTACTCTTCACCGAGAGGTCAAACGCGCTCTCCCGATTCTGACCACCTGGGCCGATTCGGGCTTGTCCGAATCAACTCGGCCATCACCTCGGCCCTCCTTTGATGGCAGCAAGTGCAGAGGCATCCTCCCCTCACGGTCCCATCGGAGGGACCCGTCCGGGTCGACGGCCAGGAGGGCCCTGACGATCTCCACGTCACCCTTCGCACACGCCACATGGAGGGAGGGCAGGGAACCGCGGGAGTCGGGCTCCTTGGCGAGCTCTGATTGCAGGTGAGGAGTTGTTTGGTGAAAAACATGTGGCCCGAGAGGCAGGACACGTGTAGGGGCGTGCCGTCGGGGACGAAGAAGTGGGCTTGTGGAGGATCTGGGGTCCTGCAACAGCAGGTCTTGGAAGGCCAAGAGGAGCTTGTTCATGGCGGCTTCATGGAGCTTGTTCATGGCGGTTGATGCGTGCTTCTCGGCGTGGGGAGGCTTACGAGCTGCATCATATTGGAGAGGGAGAGGGGATGGATGGCGTTTCATCTGAAGAAGAAGAAAGTAGAAGGAGACTCGTCCTCACGCCGCCAAGACCCACCCCGTCTTACTCCTAAAGAAATAAATTTTTCTTAAAAGGGTGAGTAGGAATTAGAAAATCCAACCAACTTATGATACCTTTCTGCGGCAAAGAAGGCGTGCCGGATACAGGACACAGCATGCACTGAAACAGAAAATCTCATTTAATCCTTATTGGCGTGATTGTGGTAATTTTCTTTATCAGATAAATGGAGATATAGGAATAATCCCATGAAAACAAAAAGGAATAGTCCCAAATCAATTTGAAAATTCAACGAAACCACATTTTCAATCAATGTATGCCAAATTGAAAGTGTCAGCCAGATATGCACCAGATGAAAAACAAAATGTCCTCGGTTAATCACCGTCACCAATATAACGATAGAAGTCCATGTGATCATCCACTGGACCTGATAAATCAAGTGTACCATGTAGAGCAATTTCACTCAGTCATGGGCATCACACTGCAGAGTGCACACTCACAAACATTGACAAAACCCAATTCAACTTCAACCACTTGGGTGGAAAAAAGAGAACAAAATTTAACAGTTGTTAATCGGAGAACCATGCAGAAACCAGATTAAGAGAAATGGCATTTTAATCTAGACAAACCAGCGAGGGTAACACTAAACTGTAGAACAAGAAGCAAATAGGTCTTCTAGATGAGTAGAGACCAAACCTATGACATTTTTCTCACCGCGCAAAAGAGACAATTTAGGTAACTGTAGGGATATGGCT
This sequence comes from Eucalyptus globulus, assembly GCA_014182545.1. Lineage (NCBI taxonomy): Eukaryota > Viridiplantae > Streptophyta > Magnoliopsida > Myrtales > Myrtaceae > Eucalyptus > Eucalyptus globulus. The sequence continues at coordinate 4,289,822 of CM024718.1, forward strand.
TAATGTATCTTGACCCACAAAATCAATCCTGATAGAGAATTACCTCCATCGAAGAAATTTTATGTGCTAGTTTCTCGCTTCCTTTGACAAGGATTTCTGAGCGACAGCTTCTATCGTAAAGGTTTTCCTTTTTCTTTTTTTTTGGGTACCTAGGGAACTTCCTTGCGCCGCTTCGCGGCAGAGTAAACCCCACCACCACCCTTTCTGCCCCGGGCAAGTCGTGGGTTCATTTCCAACAAGACAGACGATGCAGAGATTCGAACTCTAGACCTCTCCCGAAAGGAACTAAAGCTCAACCACTACGCCGCCACCACGGGTGGTTTCTATCATAAAGGTTTTCCAACTCCAATAACTGGAACAAAGTACATAAATAATGACAATATAAATTATGCAAAGAGAAGTGGACAAAATGAACTCTTATCTTAATCAAAAGGTCAAATAAATTCACGTTATATACCTTTGAAGATGACGAAAGAGTAGATTCAATCTCTCCGGCCAACTTCTTTGCCTCTTCAGCATACTCCTGTACAAATTTTAAGCAAATTACTGTAAGTCACTCGACTAGACAGAGTGCAGGTATATCAAATGCCACAACTTCACAATCTTCTTCAGAACCTTCAATTTAAGATGTCCAGGCTCGTTACACGGCATGGTATCAAAACTCAACAATTCAGTGACATATTCTAAATCTGCCCCTCTCCAAAGCATTAGTAGAGCCCAAAGAATGATTTTTCAATTTTTGCGAGGCAACTTCTTACACCTTCTGCCCACCTCTGCGCATCGACTAACTTCTTTGCCATGGTATGTACCTGAATGTGATTGAAGTACACATTCATACATAGTCGAATCATATGCATATAATCTGAGAAGAATTTCATGTAGCTAAAAGGCTTTGAACTAACAGGATCCATGTCAAAACCAGCCCAAAGAAATTGTTCAGCTTCTTTCAACAGTTTTTGATAAATTTCCTTAGAGAAAGGATTTTTAAGAGCATCGGTTGACTGCAACAGCCATTGATCCGCAAGATGAGCCAAAGTAGCATGGCCACCTTTTACCTACAAGAACATATAATCCAGAAGAACATTCTCTCTTACTGAAGAACAAAAAGCAAACTAAAATAACAATCTTGACAAGGACAATCAACTCCAGCACAATATTAAAGAACAAGAGGAGATTAGCACAGATTCCAAACCTCACTAAACACCACTAAATTTAACTTTGTTCTTCATTGACATTTATTCCAACACCAAACAATTATGCAGCGACCTTGGTAGAAAAGAATTTCCTAGGATGTGCATAGTTTGCCAGTCAACCAGTAAAAAACATTGGCAACTAAGACCAAAGCAATAAAACCAACTTCAGCTAGACTCTTCCATAAAACAAAGATCATATAATACCTAGTACGTATAAAAATGAGACAATCCACCTTGCTTAAGATCGACACCTCATCCAGTCATAAATTTATAGAATGAACACCAAGGCTGAAGTTGTTTTGATTGCTGCAATTTGTTTTCTACATGCTTTATTTGATACCTCATCCAGTCTCTTTGTTAATTGACTAAGCAAGTCTTGTATCTGACAATACCTTTTTTGCTGAAGAACTTGTTTTGCTGGAGAAAGATCTTTGCTGGAGCACCTTACACCTTTGAGTCTCCTCACCATTGTATTTATCAACGGTGAGCAGCAAGTAACTTAACTCTGCTATGACGGTAAAGGAGGCAATGTTTGCTGGGTTTGCATTCACAGATGTGTTGCCAGTGCTGCACAAAAGGGGTCTGATGATGGGATCAAGAATTACCAATTCTGGCTTTAAGCCCAAAAATGATGATGAAGAAGAAACACTTCATATGATTGGGTGATCCATTTCTTTGAATATGAACCCAACCAAAGAAGATGTTATTTATGGTGCCATGTTGGATCAAAGACAGGAAAGTATATGTCACCAGCAATAATGTGACAAATCAAAATTAGAACCAGAACCGTTGATGTAATCAGATTTTTCCTTGCAAATTCAATCGTATCATACGCTTCTTAACATTATGACTTTAAGGATGTATTTCATTATGACAGAGGCCCTTGTCATGAATGCTTTCGCTGATTGTGCCCGGCTAAGTGGAATAATCCAAGTTCCATGAGTTCAAGATCCCCCTTCAGGGGCAAATGTTTTTGACATTGCAGTATGGCACATGTAATAGGCTTGTATTTGCACTACAAATCAACTAATTTGACAGGATAATAAACCAGAACACAGTTTCCACATACCTCAAGACAAACAAAAGCAGATGGCCTACAATCACATACAACTGCAGAAAGATAAAGATATTGCTGACATATAATGCACTTAGGATCCTACAAAAAAACCAAAACAAATTCATCAACTAGCATCATATTGACAAAGTCATCAGAAAGCAAGAGTTAAACATGAAAGGTCGAGTACCTCCTCAGTCCCCACGCATTCAGGACGTGTCCGTGGTGGCATTGGAGATGATTTTACAATGCCATTTTTCCAGAGTTGCTCCCTCCAAATTTTCTCCTTTGTATAAATTCTAAGTAATTCTTTCGCCAGAAAAGGTGATGCTTTTCTATCATAATTACTCTGCATATTGCACAAGAAGGCAATTAGGGACATTTCTGTAATATGGAAAGACCTCCTAGTAAGCAAAACTTAACTTTAGAAAAACAACTGTTATCAAAAGGAAACAGCAATTATTAATCCTTTCTATCAAACTAATGAAAGAGCAAACACGGAAACTATGTTGATGACGATCATGAGTCCATCACAAAATACCAAAAACCAAAGAAAATAGTCCAAGGTAAAGATAGTCAAACGCACAATAGGCAAGAGCATTGAGCCATGAGTTCTCAATAGAATAACCCACAATTTTGATACTTGTAGTTATAATCCAGAATCCCTGGAACCATGAAGAAATGGCCTACAAGTGATGAGGACATCGAGCCATATCGAGAAGGAGGTGCTAGAGACCCATTTTCTATTTCTACTGGTTCAATTACTCGAGTGCGGGCCAAGCAATTCAGGCAAGCTGTTGGCATCATGGTTCGTGATATTTGGTGTGAAGATGACCTTGAATCAAATCTTGAAGAATCTTGAAAATGTTGGCGCAATTTGATTATCTGGTCATCAAAATTTGACCAAGTCAAAATTTATGAATATTCTAGAATATGATGCATTAGATTTTTAGGGTTTGTGTGGCTGCTAGAAGGCCTATATTAAAGACTGACTGAATTTCTTTGTGACAGATAGATATTTTACTTTTGAGGAAAAGTTGAGAGATTATCTTCTACTGTTATTTTGAGGACTTGACCTAATCAAGGTTCCTTGTGACGGTTAATTCGACTTATCGAGTGAGATAGCGAATTCTTTCGCTCGTAATGTCTATAACATTGATTGGTTGACACGCGTTCATCAACAGGCTACGTTCATACCGAGGTTGCCAATCACAAGTTTGATTGGAGGTCAAGGTTCGCAATTCGCACCATCCAGGCCTTCGTAGAACGATCTATCCGTAATGATTCACATCATTTGGTATCGAGCTTGCTTCTACAAGTTTTATTTATCTTTAATTTTCTATTTATATTCAGCAATTTGAGATTTATTGAGCTAGGGTTTCGGTTCTAGCCAATTTAGGAATCTGATTACTTTGTGCTTCCATACGTAGTTGTTTGCTATTAGTTTTAATTTTCTTTTTCTTAGCATCTTAAATTGTATCTGAGTTCGTAAAAAAAAAAAAAAAAAAAAAAGTTCGTCAAAAAAAAGAACAGAAAGAAAACGCACACAAAAAAAAAGTGCACAAAAGAAAAAAAAACAAATTCGACAGAAAAAAAATAGCCAAACGAAGAAAAATCAAGAAGGCGACTCGTTTGTTAGTAGACCGAATTAAAACAAAATCAGTAGTGATTTGCATTTCAATTAGAATTTCAAAAATTGTACTTGTTGATTTGAAATTATTACTTGCTGAAACAAAATCAGTAGTGATCTAATCTTGTTTGATTAGTTTGATTGATTGTCGTAAGGGGATTGAGAGACAAGTTTTAAGTCCAATAAAGAGCTTGTGAAAAGAGAATACGAGAGGGAAAAGGCAAGAGTGTGTAAACTTAATTGAGGGTGAAAAAAAGCCTAGACCTGAGTTAAACACGAGGGGAGTGACAAACACCTTGAGAGAAATACGTGAGGGAGCAATTGGTGAGGATTTTTGTGACTAACGTTTACTTGCAGATCTATAATATGTCGCATGAAGAAAGCGTGAATCAAAGGGAGGTTGACTCCATACGAAGGGATGAAGCGCTCGTAGAAAGCATCTAGCAATTGAGGGCTGGAGGAGATTAGTGGCCGAATGATGGGGAATGGCATGAGGGTTGATGGTGACCGAGAGCTACGTCGAGGAAGGCCGCAACATCAGCGAGACGCCTCTAGAACACTACATAGAAGGCAACAGCATTATAATGATGATGAGGTCGACATGGAGGATGATCGAGATGCTCGATTTGAAAAGTGAAATGGAGCCCGAGGGTTTAGACAGCGAGAATATAATGAACTTGGCAATATCAAGATGAAGATTTCTTCTTTCTAAGGGAAGAATGATCCCAATGCGTATCTAGAATGAGAGAAACGCATAGAGATGGTATTTGATTGCCAACAATATTCCGAGCTCAAAAAGGTAAAAATTGCAACTGAATTTACTAATTATGCTATAATTTGGTAGAATCAACTTGTGACTAGTAAGAGACGCAATGGTGAAAGACCAATAGAGACGTGGGATGAGATGAAAGCGGTGATGAGGAGACGTTTTGTACCAAGTCATCACCATCGAGATTTGTTTCAAAAGTTACAAAATCTCACACAAGACAATAAAAGCGTGGAAGAGTATCACAAGGAGATGGAGATTGTCATAATCCATGCTAGTGTGGTAGATGATCGTGAGGTCACAATGTTAAGATTTTTGAATGGTTTGAGCCGAGACATAGCAAGGGTGGTGGAGCTGCAACACTATATTGCATTGGAAGAATTGGTGGACAAAATCATCAAAGTTGAGCGGCAATTGAAGTTGGACCGAAATCATAAAAGTGGAGGAGGTTCAAATCAGAATTGGAGATCCAATTGGAAGAGAGATGAGAAGCTAAATTGGAGAGGAAACAACACCAAAACCGAAACCTCAAAGGAAAATGAGAGAGACAGTAAAGTTGGAATGAATCCAGCTTCCAAAAGTAAAACCAAAAATCCTAACACTAGAACTCGTGAAATTAAATGTTTTAAGTGTTTGGATAGGGGTCATATGGCGAATCAATGCCCTAATAGAACGGTGATGATCATGACTGGACATGGTATTATTAAGTCCAAAAGTGAAAGGGAAGAAGAGGATGATGAGAAGCCACTATTTGGAGGATTGTAGTGATGGAGAAATAGCGATAAAATGAGACTTATTGGTGGTTAGGCGTTCTCTTAGTGTGCAAGTAAAAGAAGAGAAGTATCATCAACAAAGAGATAACTTATTTCATACAAGATGGTGGTGAATGGTAAGATTTGTAGTTTGATAACTGATGGAGGTAGTAGTGCAAATGTGGCAAGTTGTATTATGGTGAATAAGTTGGGTTTGAAGACGACAAAACACCCTAAGCCTTATAGACTTTAATGGTTAAATGATAGTGGTGAAGTGAAAGTGTCGAAGCAAGTTCGAATCCCATTTGAGATAGGGAGATATAAGGATGAGGTAAAGTGTGATGTTGTACCTATGCAAGCGGGTCATATCTTACTTGGAAGACCATGGCAATATGATCGAAAGGTACATCATGATGGGTATACTAATCGTTATTCATTGGTGATAAATCAAAAGACTTACACCTTGGTACCAATGACACATAGTGATGTGTATCAAGATGAGTTAAAGTTACAACGAGAAGCTGAGAGAGAGAGAGAGAGAGAAAATGTGAGAAATCAGAGGGCATGCGTGGTGTGTCTAAGACGCAAGGAAAAAGAGAGGCTAAGAGGAGGATTGTGGTAAAAACCGAGAGAAAAGAATAGAGGAAAGAAAAAAGGCAAAATAATTTTTATGCAAAATCGAGTGAAGTGAGAAGAGCTTTAGTTCTAGACCGACCAATGCTTGTACTTGCGTACAATGAGGTTTTGTTTTCTACTAACGATCTTAACCCAAGTTTGCCTAGTCCTATTGTGTCTTTATTGCAGGAATTCGAATATGTCTTTCTTGATGAACTTCCTGAAAGATACCACCAATTCAAGGCATTGAACATCAAATCAACTTGATTCCTAATGTGCCATTACCTAACCGACTCGCATATCGAAGCAATCCTAAGGAGACAAAAGAAATTTAGCGGTAAGTTAGCAAACTGTTGGAGCGAGGGTATATGAAAGAGAGTCTTAGCCCGTGCACCGTCCCTGTTTTGTTGGTGCCAAAGAAGGATGGAACTTGACGAATGTGTCAATTGTCGAGCAATCAACAACATTACGGTAAAGTATCGACATACTATTCTTAGGTTAGATGACATGTTGGATGAGTTGCATGGTTCTTGCATTTTCACTAAGATCAATTTGAAAAGTGGCTATCATCAAATTAGGATGAAAAAATGTGATAAATGGAAAACTGCATTTAAGACCAAGTATGGATTATATGAGTGGTTAGTCATGCCATTTGGATTAACTAATGCACCGAACACGTTTATGCGACTTATGAATCATGTTTTGCGTACTTTTATTGGTCGATTTGTGGTTGTCTATTTCGATGACATCTTGATATATAGCCGAAGCCCTGATGACCATATTGAGCATGTGCAAGTTGTCTTGCAGGTTTTAAGGGCCGAGCAATTGTACACTAATCTAAAGAAGTGCTCTTTTGTTACTAACGAATTAGTATTTCTAGGATTTATTGTTAGTGTTGTTGGTATACAAGTTGATGAAGAAAATGTCAAAGCAATCCGTGAATGGCCAACGCCTAAGATCGTAGGAGAGGTATGTAGCTTTCATGGATTGGCAAGTTTTTATCGGCGATTTGTGAGAAATTTCAACAACATCGCCGCACCTTTGACCGAGGTTATTAAGAAGCATGTGGATTTCATGTGGGGAGAAAAGCAAGAAAAAACATTTAGTCTACTAAAAGATAAGTTGACTAATACTCTTTTGTTATCTTTGCCGAATTTCAGTGCTACTTTTGAGATAGAGTGCGATGCATCTGGTACAGGAATTGGAGCTGTATCGATAGAAGGAGGGCGTCCCATAGCTTACTTCAATGAAAAATTGAGTGGAGCAACATTGAATTATCCTACCTATGATAAGGAGATGTATGCTTTAGTGCGAGTTTTGGAGACTTGGCAACATTATTTATGGCCAAAGGAGTTTGTGATCCACACCGACCACGAGACCTTGAAGTACTTGAAAGGGCAGAAAAAGTTGAATAAAAGACATGCCAAATGGATGAAGTTCATCGAGACTTTTCCATATGTGATCAAGTATAAGAAAGGTAAGGAGAATGTGGTAGCCGATGCACTTTCTCGAAGGTACACGATTCTAACTATTTTAGAAACAAAGTGTCTAGGTTTTGAACATATCAATGGCTTATATACTGATGATGATGACTTTGGGAGAGTATTTAAAGCATGTGAACATACTGCAATTGATAAATTCTATAAATGTGAAGGTTATCTTTTTCATGAAAACAAACTATATTTGCCTAAGTGTTCTTTGAGTGAATTGTTGGTGCGAGAAGCGCATAGTGGTGGTTTAATGGGACATTTTGGCATTAATAAGACTTATGAAGTGCTGCATGAATATTTTTATTGGCCACATATGAAGAGAAATGTCACACGTGTCTGTGAGAGATGCATTATTTGTAAGCAATCTAAGTCTATAACTAAACCGCATGGCTTATATACGACATTACCTATTCCAACGCATCCTTGGACTTATATTTTTATGGATTTTATATTAGGGTTGCCTAGGTCTAAGTATGGTAGAGATTCTATTTACGTGGTTGTTGATCGGTTTTCAAAGATGGCTCATTTTATACATTGTCACAAAACTAATGATGCATCTCATGTTGCTAATTTGTTCTTTAGGGAGGTTGTACGTTTGCATGACATGCCTAAATAGATTGTTTCAAATCAAGATTCTAAATTTCTTAGCTACTTTTGGAAAACATTGTAGAAAAAATTAGAAACACGGCTAGAAAATCAGACCAATGGTCAAACCGAGGTAGTTAATAGAACTTTAGGGGTATTGTTGCGTGCTATTATTAAAAAGAATATAAAATCTTGGGAAGATTGTCTGCCATATGTTGAATTTGCATATAATAGGAGCATGCATTTTACTACTAAATTTACACCATTTGAGGTTGCATATGGTTTTAATCCATTAACTCTATTAGATTTAACCCATTGTCAATGCGTTGCATGAGAAGGCGCAAATATTGAGCGCAAAATTGAGCAATATGCAAGGCAAGCCAACAAAGGACGCAAGGAAGTAGTGTTTGAACTCGGCGATTGGGTTTGGGTTCATATACGCAAGGAGCGATTTCCTGAGCAGCAACATTCTAAGTTATTACCGCGAGGGGATGGACCATTTCTGGTTTTGAAAAGAGTTAACAATAATACCTACAAGCTTGATCTTCCAAGTAAGTATGACATTAGTGTCACATTTAATGTTTCTGACTTGACTCTTTTCGATGCCAGTGATGATTTGAAGGCAAATCCTTTGCACGGGAGAGGGAATGATGAGGACATTGAGCCATGTCAAGAAGGTTCTAGGGTTCCATTGTCTATTCCTACTTTTTCAATTATTCGAGTGCGGGCCAAGCAATTCAGGCAAACTGTTGGCGTCATGGTTTGTGATCTTTGGCGTGGAGATGACCTTGGATCAAATCTTGAAGAATCTTGAAAATCTTAGCGCAATTTGATTATATGATCACCAAATATTTGATCAAATCAATATATATATATCTTCTTGTTTAGGAATATTCTAGAATATGATGCATTAGATTTTTAGGGTTTGTGTGGCTGCTAGAAAACCTATATTAAAGACTGACTGAATTTCTTTAGAATAGATAGATATTTTACTTTTGAGGAAAAGTTGAAAGATTATCTTTTACTATTCTTTTGAGAACTTGACCTAATCAAGGTTCTCTTGTGACGGTTAATTCGACTTATCGAACGAGATAGCAAATTCTTTCACTCATGACATCTATAACGTTGGTTGGTTGACAAGCGTTCGTCAACATGTCACATTCATACCGAGGTTACCAATCACAGATTTGATTAGAGGTCGATGTTTGCAATTCGCACCATCCAGGCCTTCGTAGAACAATCTTTCCGCAACGACTCACATCAACAAGCAACCACCATAAATATATAAATAACAACTACAAACTACGCCCAATAATTCCATCGCAGATACTCCAAAAGCACATGTGGGTATTGACATTTATATTGAAAGATCAAATGGGCAAGTACTTTGCTAAAGCCTAGACATATCGCAATGCAGACTAATCCAATCTTTGCTCAAGCTACATATCGCTTCTAAAGACTAGAAAATGCCGAATCAACTGCTCCTCCAGAATAGCTAGCAATACCACTTAAGGGTGGATAGCCTGTCCACCCAGTGCCGATACTCACTTTTACTAAGGCTGGGCTTAAAAGGAACAAGAGACTTGGTGACAACAAGAGAGAGAGAGAGAGAGAGAGAGAGAGAGAGGAAGGAGGGGGGAGGGGGAGGGGGAGGGATATGGTGGCCGAGCAAAGGCTGCTGAAGCTCAACATCCTCACTATTTAGCAACTCTGCGGAAAGACAACTCTCCTCTTGTTTTCTAAACTAAAATGAGGTCCATTGAGGATGGGCCAACAAATAGACCCATCGAGCCCAAATGCTTTAAACTATATGGAGTTATGTTCACAATTTTCATGAAATCTGTAAACTAAGAGTGTCGAAACAGAGCTGCCGTACAAAGAAGGAGAAGCAAAGATGGAACTCCTTTCAGGCATCAATCATGTGCTCCTATTGTTATATGCCGAATAGTCAAAGAGAAGAATTATCGTTCAACTATTCGTCATCTCCTTCATCTTTGCACAGGAGCAATTCCAGAGGTGGAAGTGCTATCATCATCACCCAATATCAAGATAAGATTCTTATTCAAAACAAAGTGCAATTTCTCCACAAAACCGGTTCGTCTACAGAATCATAAAGTATGAGGTGTTAGGCATCACCATTGCCTCCCACAAATGTATGGTGGCAGTTACAACTACAGAGAAGTAAGAGAGATACATTCATAATTAATTAATATCGCATGTCCGTATCGTGTGTCTATACTAAGTCTCGGGACTAAGTGTAGTAGGCAAGTGATTTTATTGACTAAGGTGGTGGTTAAGTGAAACAATCTTTTGTAAATCAATTGCTAAAAATGATTAATCAATAAAAATCATTTACGATCAAGAAAATATGCATATTTAAAAATTACAAAAATGAATTTCCCAATTTGACAAAGGGAAAATATTTTCCTGAAAATTAATTTCTCCAAAAAATTTGTCTTCATCGTGAAATGAAATTGTTCTAGAAACAACACACCCTAAGTTCATATCAATTCACATCTTAACTAATCTTGAAACATCATGAATATATACTTCTACAACCTAATATGTCATACGTAAAGAAATAAAGATGTTTGAAAATTTCATACTCCACTACTTGGAACGAGTTTTAGAGACCATGCAACCGCCTTCAAGAACAAATGGCTATGGCATGATTTAGGCTGCTCACTTAATATGTTTGCAGGGCAGTAAAAGTTCTCCAACTAAGAAACGCGCAATACCAGCGTGCTTGAAGATTGCAAACAGCGCTATATTTTTTATTACATTGAAAATAGAAAAATAAAAGAATTGCCAGCTGTTCCTCCTCTCATCTTGCCATTTCACTGAATCTAAAACCACATCTCAAACAAGGCCTCTCGGCCAGAAAACGTTAACCACACTGAGAGGAGCAGTCCGATTGTTTGAATACACTTGAATATCACCTATAGGAATTGCAAATAAAACCAGCAAAAGAAAAGATGATTTTAGTTTTTCAAACCACACCGACACACTTGTTGTAGAAACTTCTATCTATACAAGCAAAGAGTTCCTCATTACGGGATGGATGCTGGACATAGGCTTAAGCAGCCTCGGACAGACCCTCTTGAACCAGAGCAGAGTCCTAAAACAGAAGAATGCTTCTTGTCATTACAAAATAATACATCAAAAGAAAACAGAGGAACTTAGAGCATCCTGAATCCCAGAATTCAGTATAGAAGTACAGATAATTTCATCAAATAAAAAGGGGGAATCGATTTCACAGAAGCCTGGTTCATCATCAGACCCAAATGATACTGTGATATTTTGGAACAATCTAGCTCTAGCAATACCTATTGAAAACTTAACGATTCTTATGCATAAGACCAGATAGGAGATAGACTGGCGATAAACATTAACAGGAGTTTACCATGTTTTCCTTGTTCTCAACAGTGTCCTCTTCAGGTAAATGCTTATTTTGACCTGTGAACAAGGGAAGATGACTTAAATTTCCTTCGTATATGCAATAACTTAAAGCTATAGTAAGTCTGAAGATTTCTCACCTTCTTCAGCAGCCAATTTTCTTTCTTGTTTCTTTGCCTTTTCTTTGTTGAGTTCTTGTTTAACTGACTTCTGGGGCTTCTTCTGCAAGTTTCGAGTTTCTCTGTCTTTGAAGGTCTTGGAGTTAGCCGAATTCCTACTGACAGGTTCTCTAATCTTAGTGGCAGCTTTGGGCTTGGAGTCCTTGGCTGATTCTGCTACTGGGGAAGTTTGAGCAGATTCGTTGTTCAAAGACTTAGGTTTGAGCTTCCTAGCCCCCGTCACTGAAACAGAGCTATGGACATCATCATCAGATGCTCTAGTTTCCTCTTCTGGCTCCTGAGAACAGGTTTGAGACACTTGCATCTGCTCTATACTCTCCGCAATATTGTAAGTTTCAAATAACTCCTTCAGTGATTCTCCAAATTCAGCAAGATTGTGACGTTGTGCATAAGATTTGAGCTCTTCCCGCATTTTCTGAACAGGCTGCAAATTTGGGAATCAACAAACAAGGTCAATTTTGTCAGAATTATCTACATATGTCTCTGATTGTCCATCCAGAAGAAGAAAACCTTGATCAGTGCAAGCTACTGTCTGAAGATGCAGTGTTTTACTCTACATTAAAGTGTGTTTCTTCTGGCAGGATGCAATTGTCCCAATCAAAGAAGATGATAGACATGACCAATAATAATACATAGTCAAAATTATGTTTCCTTAAAAAAAAATCCCTGACTGAAATCTGCAGCTTTATGGTATGCAGTCACCTGGTGCTTACCATAAAGCTGCAGATTGAAGAAATCACTTCTTCTATTGCTGTCGACTGTGCAAATTATCTAAGTCCCAGATTATCAGATTGGAAAAGAGGTTGCACGCATCAGTTTTGACAAAGCCTCATTGGACAAGTTGCATTCATATATCAATAAAGCATCAAGCTCAGTGCAAGGGTCACATGGCCTAAAATGAACCTCAGTTACAGGATTCATTAAAGAGACCTTGGCAGAAATTATTGGTCCTAATCAAAAGAATATCTGAAAATCCTTATATGACCAAATGACACAAGATGGCATACCTCACATCCAGCCTCAGAAGCGAGTTTGAAAAAGCCGAGAGAAATAGAGTGCTTGTTATCAGATTCCGAGAGACTAATCTGCGATAGCCAATACGATGTTGAAGCAAGAAGATTGTACTTCTTCCGCACAGACGACCGGGAGACGCTAGAGAGTGGTGTTTCATTCTTTGCTTGACTATTCCCAGGTCTCCTCACTCTTGCCTCGGAGATCGGAGTCACGTTGCCACCCAATTTCGGAGCTGGATTCACACTGGACTTAGCAGGGATGGAAAGCCTTCTAGGTGGCTTCGCAGATTTCTCCTTCCCAGAGAGATCAAGAATGCCCATGCTTTTACTCACTGAGGGTGAGCGTCTCGTCCTAAACACAGTGCAATTGCAGCGACATCACTAAGCAGTTTACATACATGGAGCGCCCATTTTAGCAATACTTACCACAGTTGACGCCTATTAAAATGTCTTAATCAGCATTACATGAACCAGTCAAGATTTCTAACAAACAAAAGAGAGTCGATAATCAAAGTATCAAGTTTACAAACTGACTCATTAAACGCTTAATCAGCACATGTAACTTAAGCGCCCAGAAAAATCACACGAACCCTGTCTGAAGAAAGGCAAGTCCTCAGGCACCATTAGATTATACCATCTCATGCAATATACTCCCCCACCCTTTCAATCTGCTCAATCTAACATTGTAACTTAAAACCCTCCTCCATCGTGACAAGCACAACAGCAATTCCAGAACACACTGCAGCACACAGGCCCCCACACGGCATACACATCCAGCGCTCCATTCGCAAACGAGGTAACTCCAAGATCAAACGATCCCGCTCACGACCAACAAAGTCTCCGTACCCTCGCGCAAACCGACTCAAACTGTGCATCCTACAGACCGAAACATGCAAAAACAAATGATAGCTCGCTTGATCTTCGCACGTGACGAACGCGATCGACTCGGTCCGATTCCGGAAAATCAATCAATCACTCACTCACACATACACACAGATGCCCTAAACTACCGGCTGAAGAACAGAAAACCGTCAAAGCCCCGAACAGGAAAAAGGAGAGGAGATTAAGGGCAAACCAACCTCCGAGACGAAGAAGAGCTCGCCGCCGCCGCCTCCTGCTTCTCCTCCTTCGGCTTCGCGGCCGATCGCAGCCCGTAGCGGAGCAGCTTCGGCTTCCCTGAAGAAGAAGAAGAAGAACAAACTCGCTACCATCACCAACCGACGCACGGAGAGAGAGGGAAAAAAGAAATAAGCAAAGAAGGACCGCCGAGAAACGCCGCGATTCGACTTCACCGCCGTCGCGAAAACACGAGAGAGAGAGAGAGAGAGAGATCACCGGAACCGGCGGATTGTTCCTTGGCGGCCTCTTCCATGTCAGATGTCTTCCCCTATCCTCGCCGGCGAGCCTCCGATCCGATCTCCTTCTTCACTCCGACGAAACTGAGGAACGATCGCGTTTCTCTCTCTCTCTCTCTTCTGATGCTTGGGAGGTTTCAACGAGCGGTTTCTCTTATACAACTCGCTCCAGAACTACCCAAACGGGAAAAAAGAAAAAGTGATTAAATTAATTTTTTTAAAATTAAGAGAGGAAAACGTTATTTTCTATTTTCGGGCGGGAAATTTTCGGCCTCCCTGTCGAAACCGCTTCGGACGCCCGTGACGTGAGCTCGCCCGCTTTTGCCCCCTTGCCCAATCCGCTCCCGACACGTGTGAAATGACACGGGGTGGGTCTGACGCCGTGAGGACGGGATTGACGGATGAATCTTTGGACTGCCGGAGCTTGAATGGGGCCCAAGTGCCGTTTCGGTCGCGGGCCCAGGAAGAGGAAAAAGCTCAGCGGAAAATTCGAAATTCGAATTTCGAAACGCACGGCCGTTGGAGACTTTTTCTCTCCGTGGGACGGTCAGACAGCCGTTGGATTGGAACTGGGGCTCGGACTTTTTGGTTAGCTTGTGGTTTTCGGGCCCCGTTTGAGGGCGTTGGCTTGATCTAGGCCCATTTTGGCCCGTGATGTCTCCACGTGTCGGCGGAGGGATAACCAGGGGATGGGCAAGGGGCGCGATAGATCCATGCCCCGTGGGACACTATCCTGAACGGGCCAAATGTTCCCCAAAGCCTAGCGGAAACTAGGAGCCGGAGGGGTATAGCTAGTGCTGTCAAAATGGTCCATAGACCCGTATTTTAGCTCAAAGTTATGGAAGTGAATCGTAAATGGGTCAGCTTAAAATTTAGTATGGGTTATGTAAATTAAAAAGCCTATAATAAATGGGTTTTAAAATAAACCTATTTAGGTTGTGTTTAGTTCAATTTTTCAGAGGTTTTGGGAAAATACAAAGGAATTTAACCTGAAGGGATTTGGTGAAGTGCAAAAATTACTTGGTAAATTGTGCTTTAGAAACAACTTTGAGAGAAAATTCATTTGGTGAAAACGCATCCAAAAACTTCTTTATAACTTGTAGGTGCAGGATTTTGTTGAAACTTGGGCAAATGATCTAATTTCTTTATATAACCCCAAAGAACTCGTGGGTTTTAGATATCCCGCATTTAGAAAATAGTATTTCTAACACAAAAATAATATAAATTTAATAAAAAAAATTACCACATACATATATAAATGTATAAAAATCACTAATTAACGAACTTGTTGGAGAATAAGGAAATTGTAAATCACATTTCCCAAATGATAAACAATTACAAAAGCGTGACTGCACGAGTTGCGAGATATCCATTTTGGGAGAATAATCCATAATTTGTTAAACTAACAAAATAGAGTTAAAATAAGAGATGTAACAAATTATCTAGATCATCGGTCCACATAACACTTATCAACTATCATATATGTAAACTCCACCAAATAAAGAGCACATCAACTAGAGCAGTCTCGCAATAGAATATAAATAGAAATAAGTGAGTAATGACTTAAAACAGAACACCAACTACAAACAAGTTTCACAATAGAACATAAATATATCTTGTCCACTACTATAAAAAAGTAGTGCAAATATGTTTCACATTACATGAAAGTATCATATGAAAGAGTTTAAATAAGTAGTTGACATCCTAATTTTGACTATGCTTTTTGAACTTATACTTGATCCATATTTCAGGAAAATTTTGTGCAATTACCAAATGCATTCTTCTGTTTAGAAACTTGTCCAAGGTATTTAAATAAATAAATAAATAAACTACTTTTGAACAGAAATTGTTCTCGAGAACAAACATGTAGCCAAACATACCCTTAGTCTTGCTTAATTTCAAGTATGGGTTACAACATATCTATGATTAGCTTGTAAAGATCAAACTCCTTAGCAAGAGATGTGACATTGCCTCTACTTTTCAATAACTGAAAAAATTCTGTCCATTTGTGTTGTTTGCTTAGCAACTGTAGTGAATTTCTTTTGTTTCCTTTTTTGAGCTTGCCTCATTGAACTCTGCGCCTCTTTTTATGGTTTCAACCATGTTTAATAATATTTTCACCTACATTACACTCTACATTATTATTAGTAGATCTTACACAATCACCAATATCAAGTTCTGTGGCCATAATATCATCATCAACACATAAACCTTGTGTAAGATTTTACGTGATACTTTTGATAATAACTGTATCTCTAACATTCTATTTAACAAAACTTTAAGATCTGGATGTATACCTTTCGCTATAAAAACTCTAACTTTAGGATTTTCCTATTATAATAAATATGTTTTTGAGTTGTATCATAAAATATGAACTTTAAAAAAAGTAACAAAAGAAGGGAAGAAAAAAACCTGAATTTTCCTTACCTACTATTCATCACTCGCATCAATGGTATTCTTCTTTAGATCTTGTTTCCGAACCAATTGCCTCAATTTGTTCTTTTCTTCCTTAACAATCTTGTTGTTTGTAGAACGATGCCCTTTGACTAGGCATCACTACAAAATTAAAGATTCTTTTGTGCAATTCACAGTCATCATTAATAAAATGTGTGATGAGACATAAATAATTCAAATTCTGAATGGAATTCCATATATCGGCCGTGAGTGCAAACCTAAACTTAAGTTTGTGAAAGTAAGTCAAATTTGTTTTCTAGCAAAGATACAACTTTATGCAATCTTTAGCTATTGTAAATTATGAGATTTGATGAAAGAGAGGTTGCAAATGATCAACAAAATCATGGAATTTAACACGCTCAACCATTGAAAAAGGTTTTTTTTATCCATTATGATCATTCGAAGAAGTATTTGTACAATAATCTTGATCGAATTTCCATCTCGATAAGACATTTGCACTACTACCAGTACTAATATGCCCCATTGTCGTCCCCTATACTCTATGTGGGGTAAAAATTTCTTTACTTCTTATTTATATTGCGAGGATACTTGTTGCACTTTTGCAAGTGCTTTAACATAGCAGAAGTACCATTATCAATTGAGTACGTATACTTGGCCCCACAATAATTGTAAATCACCTCAGTTTTCTTATTCTCAGTTTTGTCCTTATGAAAATAAAGATGGACTACTAATGTTCGTTTACTAGAACTAGGAGGACAAGTATCGAATACCTTGTTTATGTTGGATGCCACTTTGAGGTTTTCAATTTCTTATCTTCATGCTCTAGTGAGTCCATCATAGGATTCATAACATTATTTGATTGATCTACTTCTATTAACATATAAATAGATTGCCCAAATAAAGCAAAACATAGAAATGAGCCATCAAACCATCATATTCATTTAAAGCAATAGGAATAATAAAGATATAATTGTAGCCTTACTTTTTACTATCAATTCCATATTTACTATTAAACTATACCTCTCAAAACAAATACTAAAATATTAGTTAGATAAAAAATGGACCATAGACAGACCGAAAACAAAATATCATATGCTTAAACCGATCAAATAGAGAATACTAATGAAAAATGGGTGAATGAACAATTCAAAACTACAACTCTTCCAAAACAAACTTGCTTGAAAAAGCAATCAAAGACTTCCACCAATTGATAACCAATCAAAGTATATAAGAGATTCCAATCAAAATCCCTGATTCAAAATACCATCCACAATTCGCATTATTTTTCGAAATCAATCAATCAATCGGCAATTTTAACAACTTGTGGAGAAAGAAAAAATGTACCAATGTTGATGATGAGGCACTTCTTGGGCTTGCACTTGTCGAAGCTCACTATAGTGACATGCGTAAGCCAATCCACAAGCTGTCAAAGATTAGATCTTATGAGCCTTTCTAATTGTCCAAACTACAACTCCTCCAACAACACAAAGTCACTGGAAAAAACAAGAGGTTCCAATCAAAATCCAACCGACGAGAGTGGGAAAGTCATCGGCATTGAGCGAGGCGGGAGCCAAGGCCGTGAAAGGAAAGGCATTGGTGTCGAGCGAGGTGGGAGGTGGAGCCGTGACAGGGAAAGGTGTTAACGTCGAGGCTCAAGCAACTTGATCAGCGCAGGGCAGGAGGTGGGGCTACGACTACGTGAGGTGAGACTACGACTTGATCGAAACAAGGCATAAGGTAAGGTGTCAAGCGAGCAAGAGGGGTTAGGATTACGAGAGGGAAAGCGAGAACAAGAGTCTAGAAGGAAGGGAAAGTGAGAATTGCCAATTGAGAAAGGGGAATCAATAGGGTTAGTTCAAAAATTAAAAAATATATATAAATGGTCGGTCTGGTCCGATTGGTCCGGTTCCCACCCTAGAACCGGACCAATCACCAGTTCTAAAAATAGGAACCTAAGATCGAACCGAGACCCCTTAGAATTACCCTGAACCGGCCAGTCAAGTCTGATTCAGGCGGTTCACATTGCACACCCTTAATTTTGGAGGGATTGACATGAAATTGGACATGTGCTTTGTGGTCAAAGTTTAGTTTTTGAATGATGCATAGGCAAGTTAGGTTTGTTGTTCTTGCGTCTTTCTCATTTTTTTTATTAAATAGATTTCTGTACAAAATTAAAAAAAGAAAGAGTTTGATTTTATTGAAGGACATGTTTTCTGTATCTTGTATATTTGAACAAAGATAACAAGCATGAGCTATTGTTGAAGTCCTAATTGATTGGTCTATATTTTTCGATATTAAGAAAGTTCATTCTTCTCCATTTTGTGACTAAATGACTTCAAGAAATCTATATGGATAGTTTAATAGAATCTTCTTTTAGTTGTTTGGTAATATACAAGTAACGCAGGAAAACCAATTTTATAGAGTGAGTTTTGCTTTCCATCTTAAGCCCGTGATTGGAAGAAATCATTAATATCCTCTACTCTTCACACTTATGTGTTAGTTCTACAAAGTGAGTTTTGCTTTTCCATTTGAATGTGGATTTATATTCTCTCAAATTTTATCAACTGTTAGTGCATGGATTTATCATGCTAATGTTCGGTCCGATGAAACTTCCATGCTGATTAAGTTCCTTAAGTTTCCTTTGATGTTGTTATAGCATTTACCCGTAATTAATTTGTTGTGCTTATTTTAGCTATGCTTTTAGCTTGAAGAAAAGCTAAATTTGGTGGATGTTCCGATTTGGTGGCTCCAACTATGTTTTGTTTGATTCGAATGATCTATTCAAATGTCAATGAAAGTGGACAAATCAAATGATGTTACAAATCTGGTAATGGACGCACTAAAAGACCTCAAAGAGGCATCCAACACAAATAAGATACCTAATACTTGTCCTTCTAGTAAACAAACATCAACAATTTGGCTTCATTTTTGTAAATGACAAACTGAGAATAAGAAAGTTGAGGTGTTTTGCATTTATTGTAAGATCAAGTATAGTTACCGTGTTGATAATGGTGCTTCTGCTATGATGTAGCACTTGAAAAGGTGCAACAAGTATCCTCGCAATATAGATAAAAAACAAAATTGTTCACTACACGTAAAGTAGATGGGACTCAAGTGACAATAGGGCATACTAGTACTAGGTAGTGCCAATGTCTTAATGACATGGAAATTTGATCAAGATTATCATAGGCAAATACTTATTCAAATGATCATAATAGATGAACAACATTTTTCGATGGCTGAGCATGTCGAATTTCATGATTTAATTAATTAATTACAGCCTCTCTTCAATCACATCTCATGATTTATAGTGGTTAGATATTGCATGAAGTTGTATCTTTGTGAAGAAACAAATTTGAAGACTTAGGACGCGTTTGGTAATGATTATGTTCCCGGGAACAGATTTTGACAAGAAATGATTATTTTTTATTATGTTCCCGAGAACTGATTCTGAGTAAAAGAACGCATTTGGTAATTGTCCAAAATTTCTAATTCTGGAAGAGAATTGCATTTGGTATTGTGCTCATTAATTATGTTCCAAATCAATTTCTTTTAATTTTTAAATTAATTTTTTACTTTTTTTCTTTTCTTTTTTTCCTTTTTCTCCTATTCTTCTTATTCTTCTTGTGGCCGGCGACCTCACTGGAGCATTGCCGGCCCTCATCGGTCGAGCCTCGCCGGTGGCCAAGCCGGCCTCGCCGGGCCAGGCGAGGCTTGCCCGGCCACCGACGGGGCCGGGCGAGCCTCGTCGAGGCTAGGGTGGCCTCGCCTAGCCCCCAGCAAGGCTTGCTTGGCCACCTGGCGAGGCTTGGCCTCCCCAGATTTGGCGAGGCTGAGCCTCGCCGGTGGCTGGGCTTGCCTCCTCGGCGAGCTCGCTGGACCTCGCCTTGGCCTGGCGAGCCTCCGGCAAGCTCACCAGACCGGCGGATGGTGACTAGCGGTAGCAGCGGGTGGCGACGGACGACGGTGGGCGGTGGTGGACAGCAGTCGTGGGATGGCCGAAGGGAAGAAGAAGACCTTGATTCTTTTTTGTGATTCTCAGACTGAGAATCACATTTTTTTTTTTTTTATATTCTCAATTCTTGTCCAAAACTGTTCTCGGGAACAAAAATTTTACCAAACACGATTCTGGGAACAAAAAATCAGAATTAGGCAATGTTTGGATGATTACCAAACAGTGCCTTACTTTTCCAAGTTTAAGTCTAGGGTCGCACTCACGATCGAGACATGGAGTTCTTTCGGAAGTCGAACTACTTAAGTCTAAATGCACATTTTATTGATGACAACTAGAAATTGCATAAAAGAATTGTCAATTTTGTGGTAATGCCTAGTCACAATGGTAAGGATATTGGAAAAATGGTTGAAAAATGCATCTTTGAGTGGGGAATAGAGAAACAAGTGTCCACAATCACTATGGATAATTCTAGTTCGAATGATATTGCCATAGGTTTTTCGAAATAAAAATTATCAAGAGATAGGCTATTGATCTTAAATGGTGATGCTTTACACATGAGGTGCACGGCTTATATATCAAATTTGATTATGAAAGATGGATCGACTGAGATACATGATTTTATTGCATGTATTCAAAATGTGGTTAAGTTTGTGAGGAGTTCTTCAATGAAAGTCAAAACATTCCAAGATTGCATTAAGAATGCAAGGATCACTTATAATGGTTCAATTCGTCTTGATGTCACAACTAAGCGAAACTTCACATATCTCGTGTTAGAAAGCACCTTAAAGTTTAGAAAAACTTTTGAAAGGATGGAAGAAGATAATCATTCTTTCGTAATTGAGCTTGATTATTAAACTCCTAAACATGAAGAGTGAGAAAATGCCAAAATTCTTTTCATATTTTTTAGGAAGTTTTATGATGCCACCAACAAGATGTCTAAGACTCTATATATCACTTCGAATAATTATTTTAATGAAATAGCTACTTTATATAAAGCTTTAAAATGAGTGAAGAAGGCATCAGATCTTAGGTGAAAGCCATGGGTACAAAGATGAAGGAAAAGTTTGAAAAATATTATAGGAGTTTTGAAAAAATAAATATGATGATTTTGATTGTGCTAATATTAGATTAAAAAAAAGATGAATCACGTGCAATATTATTATAAACTAATTTATGATGATAGTGTGAAAGTTCATGAAATATACAATAAGGTGAGGATTACCTTAGAAAGTATTTTTCATTTTTATGAGAAATCTTATTTTGGTTCTTGTGATAGAAATTTAGGTGATCAACTTTTGATCGATACTAGAAGTAATTGAGATCTTGATAGCCATGAGGAGGGTAACAAGGAAGACCTTGATTTAGTTGTGAATTTCGAATTGGAAAAAAACGTATGAATTCTTTCTTCAAGAGGAGAAAAAAGTGTCCACAAGTAACTAATCTAAACTCGATAGGTATCTTAAAGATGAACGTCAAAAATGTCGTGATCTTGACCTTTTGATGTGGTAGAAAACTATTAGTCAAATGTTTAAATCCTCTCATTGCTAGTTGGGGATATTTTGTCTACTCCCCTAACAACCATTGCTTCGTTGTCGACTTTCAGTACATCTAGTTATGTTTGATGGCTTTCAAAAGTTCTTTGACTCCTAAAATGGTGGAAACTTTGATTTGCACTTATAACTGGTTGAGAGTGGTTATCATGCCGACTAATGTTGAAAAGTACATCGACTATATGGAAAGGTTTGAGTGGGGTAAGTCATGGATATATCTTTTTATCTTATAATTTTTTTGTATATCTAATAAATGAATGCTTTATTTAATATTTTATTTTATTAGATATGGATGATGTTCACTTAGAGCTTACTAGTAAATAAAGTTTGCAAGTTGAACTGGAAGAAATATATATGTTTGAGATTTTTCATTAATTATTTGAGTTCGATTTCTAGTAATTCTAGTAATTCTAGTTTAAAATTAATGTTCAGTACTATCTGCAAGTTTAGCCATGGTTTTTGGGCTCTTTAACTTTGATCATATTTTGTTGACTTGATCAAAGAATTCATTCCCCTAGCGCACGCAACATTTGGTGATTCAGTGAGATGTGGGAGTACGGGGATTAATGTTGAACAACGTCTTTCTCTTGCACTGATTGTGGAATTTGATTTTATTTTTTACTCGTTCAAGACTGATCCATTTTTTTTCATTGTCTGTACTAGTTCTTTATCAGCATGCTTTTGCAAGAGCTACAGTGATACAGTGATTGGGCTGATGCTTTAGGGTCACTATATTGATTCGTGATGCGGTACTCTTTTTTGGACTGTCTACTCAGATTCTCAGACGTGGTGTGGACTTAATAGCATGAGATTGTTCATTGTGGCAGCTCCTTTAGTTCCTCTTTCCCGACCTATTCAGAGAGGCTGGAAGCTGAACAAAGTGATGTTAATAAAGAGAAATGTGAGATGTTGTACTACCGTGTTTAAAGGTTCTTGTACAGTCACTGAACTTAGATGCATAAAAACTATCTTCTTCAGCAGTGCGTACTAATAACACAAAAATTCATTAATCAAGGAGCAAAAAGAGCCAACTTAGCTCTACAAACTATCCAGGAGATTGGTTTTACCTTCCACATGTATTATGTGACGTTCAAAACTACTTTTTGTTAGCAACATTTCAAAATTTATCCAAAACTAATTAAAAGGAAACCTCTATACACATACAAAATGCTAACTTGAAATCTGCACCATGCAAAAATATTCACAGCGGACAAGTTGATGCGCAAATTCCACTGTCTTGCTTATTCCAAAGAATCTATTAAAGTTTGCATTACTTAATTTCATACCGAAGGACAAACTGGGATGATAAAGTTATCATCCATAGGATAGTCTATCACTGAGTACGAAAGTCCAAATTGTTGGACTTTCAATCACAACAACATTTCTAGTAAGCCAATTCACTTTAGCAAAGAGCTACATGCAACTAAACTACACGCAAGTCCGAAGTGCACCTAGAACAAATGTCTCCCAAAACAACTTGCTTAGCTCAAAACTTGAGTCCCACTCCTATACAAAAATTTCTGCTTTTTATGGACTGGAATAAGTGCCTGGGGTTTCCCGGTTCCATGATGGGATTGGTTCAGACCGGAAACCGATCATCGCTACCACGACCTCAATTGCCTTGTTTTTCAATGACTTTGAACTTGTAATCATATCTTGAGGCTCCTCATGTATTTAGTCTTGTTTTAAAACCTTGACAAGATCTCATCAATACTTTTGTTGTTCATTGTCAATCACTTGTAATCATATATCGATGACCGATCGAGGGTGAATATTGACGTGTACCAATGTCAATATCGATCTTAATAATTGTCAACTATGCATGACGTGCTTGGTGATATCCATGTCCATTCTAAAGAAGTGACCATTTTTTTGGTATAAATAGGTTTGATAGATCGGATATGGTATTTTGCTTCATACAGATATGTTTTTCAGAGATTAGTGTATATTGACGTTGAGCATGAATTCGTGTTTCTCAATTCACCCGATGTGAATGCTTCGACGGGAGGCTTTTACAAAAGCCTCCCCTTCAGCCAGGATTTTCCGGCTTTTTAGTTGCTTTTTAGTCTCAATCTTTGCTGAAGTTAGGGTCATTATGTGTGTTCACTGTTCGCTGCATTTTCTCTGCCTTGTCCTTTTTGACCGAGTTGCTCTACTTTTTGCTCCCTTGCGTGTTTTCCTAATTTCCTTCGTTCGCACGCGTGCATGACGTGTCGAAAGTGGCCTCAAGTCGACCATTTCGGGTCGGTCATCCAGAAGGAGGAGGGAGCGGCAAGGACTTTTAGAAGTCCTAGAGCAGACCGCGTTCAAGAACTTCTATAGGAATTCCGGCTTAAATTCACCTTGGAAAATTCGGGGTTAGGATATGTAACAGATCGGTTCGCAAGAATTCATAATCTTACCATAAATGATCTACAATATTAGACGCAAAAATAGAGATAGAGAATGTGGCATTATGGTTATATTTTTATGAGGAATCAAATTATCGGCAGATTTGATCGCTAATTTTCATGACAATGTGAATGAGAATGAGGCCTTTGAACGAAAACCGTAGGTGTCGACAATAACTTTCCTTAAATATTAGTAAGTTAATATTTCTTTTCAAATTATTCATTGGGTGAAATTTCTTTTCTTTTTAATCAACAAACCACACTGCATATCAAATCAGTCTTGCGAATTGTTAGATTGGACCGTAGAATTTCCTTAGACATTGACAATGCAATCTACCTCGTTTT
Source organism: Eucalyptus globulus (assembly GCA_014182545.1). Lineage (NCBI taxonomy): Eukaryota > Viridiplantae > Streptophyta > Magnoliopsida > Myrtales > Myrtaceae > Eucalyptus > Eucalyptus globulus. The sequence goes on from CM024718.1 coordinate 4,314,505, forward strand.
CTTTAGATTCGGAAATGAAAAGCATTTTTTTGTTATGGGTATATGTGATTAGTGTAGTTAAAGTTCTTACTTTAGACAAGATTTATGGATAGTAAATAATCAGCCCTGTTTCTGAGGTTTTCTTAATTAATACAAGGTAACTATCCAGGAGATTGGTTTTACGTTCCACATGTATTATGTGACATTCAAAACTACTTCTTTTCGTTAGCAACATTTCAAAATTTATCCAAAATTAATTAAAAGAAAACCTCTATTCACTCTTACAAAATGCTAACTAGAAATTTGCACCATGCGAAAATATTCACGGCGGACAAGTTGATGCGCAAATTCAACCGTCTTGATTATTCCAAAGAATCTATTAAACTTTGCACTACTTAATTTCATGCTGGAGGACAAACCGGAATGACAAAGTTATCATACACAAGACAGTCTATCACTGAGTGCTAAAGTCCAAATTGTTCGGACTTTCAATCACAATGACATTTCTAGTAAGCCAATTCACTTTAGCACAAGAGCTACATGCAACTAAATTGCACGCAAGTCCGAAGCGCACCTAGAACAAATGTCTCCCAAAACAACCTGCGTAGCTCAAACTCGAGTCCCACTACTATACAAAAGTTTCTACTTTTTATGGATCGGAATAAGTGACTTGGGGTTCTCATCTCCTTGATGATGTAATTGGTCCGGATTGGAAACCGATCACCGCTACCACGACCTCAATTGTCTTGTTTTCGAGTGACTTTGAACTTGTAATCATAGCTTGAGACTCATCATGTATTCTGTCTTCTTTTAAAGCCTTGACAAGATCTCATCAATACTCTTACAGATCATAGCAATCACTTGTAATTGTATATCGATAACTGTTCCAGGGTGAATATTGATGTGTACCAATTTCTATATCGATCTTAATAATTGTCAACTATGCGTGACGTGCTTGGTGATATCCATGCATTAGCCACATGCTCATCCATTCTAAAGAGTTGGTCATTTTTTGTTATAAATAGATTCAATATATCGGATATGATATTCATCATACAGATATGTTTTTCAGATATTAGTGTATATTGACGTTGAGCATGAATTCGCGTTAGGTTTCTCATTTCACCCGATGGGAATGCTTCGACGGGAGTCTTGACAAAAGCCTGCCCTTCAGCCTGGATTTTCCGGCTTTTTAGTTGCTTTTTACTCTCAATCTTTGCTGAATTTAGGGTCATTATGAGTGTTTGCTGCATTTTCTGTGCCGTTTCCTTTTTGACCGAGTTGCTCTACTTTTCGTTCCCTTGCGTGTTTTCCTAATTTCCTTCGTTCACACGCGCGAATGACGCGTCGAAAGTGGCCTCAAGTCGACCATTTCGGATCGGTCATCCAGAAGGAGGAGGGAGTGGCAAGGACTTTTAGAAGTCGGAGAGCGGACCGCGTTCAAGAACTTCTATAGGAATTCCAGCTTAAATTCGCCTTGGAAAATTCGGGGTTAGGATATGTAACAGATTGGTTCGCAAAAATTCATAATCTTATCATAAAGGATCTACAATATTAGACGCAAAAATAGAGATTAAGAATGTGGCATTATGGTTATATTTTTATGAGGGATCAAATTATCGGCAGATTTGATCGCTAATTTTCGTGATAATGTGAATGAGAATGAGGCCTTTGAACGAAAACCGTAGGTGTCGACAACAACTTTCCTTAAATATTAGTAAGTTAATATTTCTTTTCAAATTATCCATTGGGTGACATTTCTTTTCTTTTTTATCAATGATCTAGACTGCATATCAAATTAGTCTTGCGAATTGTTAGATTGGACCGTAGAATTTCCTTAGACATTGACATTGCAATCTAACTTGTTTTCTCTAGATTTGGAAATGAAAAACCATTTTTCTTATGGGTATAAGTGACTAGACATAAGAAAAATGGATATATATTTATTTGTGTGCACTAAGGTGGATGGAGTATGATGAGAAAAATAGTGCGGTAGCATTTAAAGGTAGGTCTTTTTTTTAAATAAAAAAAAATCATTTTCTTTGCAAAGTCTAGAGAGTTTGGCAATTTCTTTTTGTCCATCCTATTTCTAACTCTCATCTCACTTTCAAATTGTTATTCAGTCTCTTTGTAAAGTGTAGGAATTGACCACACACCCATCATACTAGTGCCCCCACCCCTGAGTTCCTTTACAATTAGGTCCGCCTGCCTAGTGGCGAGTTTGGCAATTAATTGAACCATTTTTAAACTTTTTTTCTTTATCAAATAACATATTTTAACGTTCAATGATATATTCTACCTCATTTGGAATACTGTTTTCTTAAAATCTTTATATAATTAGTATAACTTTGGGTGGGGACAAAAGGTAAGTGGCCTCAAAAGTTTCTTCGGTTCACATTACTTCCTCGTGGCCAAAGCTGAGATTGCGAACGCGTTTTCTTGAGTAGGTCCAGCCACTCCTTTGATGACAGTGACGTGGGAGACGGTGACACTACACGCTCAATGCTCCTCTGGATCCATGCTCAATGTGTAAGGGCTGTTTGAGATTCTCCTTCCAAGGCGTGTTCTCCTACTTAGGCCCCGTTTGGTTGGGCTTTCCCAAGGGGCTTTCGGCCCGAAAGCCCCTTGGGGAAAATAATTGGCGTTTGGTTGAGCTTTTGAATGCCCATTTGCGAAATGCGGGCATTTTACATGCTGAAAGCTTGGCCTGGGAGGACCAACTTTGGGCATTGGGCATTCCTGGATGAGATTTACATCGTTCACCGGCCACTGCTTCACGTCTCCTTCGCCGTTCGTCTTCTTTTTGCGGTGGGCGGCGCTTAGCCACGGCGGCCGGTCCGGCCCCGGCCGATCCGGCCGAAAGCTCGCCGAGGTCGAGCGACCTCACCGTCTTCTTCCCGTTCGGTTCTTCTCTTCCCCGCTTGAGTCGGCCGAGTTTTGCGGTTGACTGCGCTCGCCCACGGGTCCGGCTGGGATGCCTCGCCCGAGGTCGCGCGGCCTCGGGCGAACCTCGCGCGGCGTCGCCGCCGGGTCGCCCGAGGCCGCGCGACCTCGGGCGACGCCCTTGGTCGCGCCGAGGTCAAGCGACCCGAGCGACGCCGACGAGGTCGCGCGGCCTCGGCGCGGCGCCCGGGTCGCGCAACTTCAAGCGGCGTCGCTCGGGTCAGCTGGACCTCGGGCGACGCCGCCGTGGCCGCGCAACCTCGGGACGCCCGGGTCGCTGGACCTCGAGCGACGCCTGGGTCGCGCAACTCAGGGCGTCGCCGAGGTCGGGCGGTCGCGCCGAGATCGGCGCCACCTGGGCGCCGCCGAGGCGACCTCGGGCGGCCGCTCCCCCGCCACCGCCACGCCTCCTCGCCACCACCGGCGCCACCGCCACCGGCCTCACCCCCACGATCACCAGCTGCATCTCCTCCTCCCTTTTCTTTTTTCTTTTTTTTTTTTTTACTTTGAAATAGCTTTGCAAAGCATACACAAAAATTGATTTCAAACACCCTTCCCTCCCCCCAAAATGCTCATTCTCTCAAGGATACTTGGGAAATGCAAAGCCATTTCCCCAAAGTTGAACCAAACGGGGCCTTAGATAATCCAGAAATTCTCCTCCTTTTTTTCAATAAGTGTTATTTAATATTCCTTTGTATTTAATTTTCTTTTGTTAATTTCCTTTGTGTAGATATAGTGGATCTCTCTAGGAGGATTCAAGGATTTTGCATCAGTATCAAGTCTATCTAGTCAACTAACTGTTAACATAACTTAAAAATTGTGATTCAAGGACTTTGCATAGTAAATCTGTTTGACTTGTATGGGGCTCTTTAGTAGATAAGTGATGGTATCTATAGTAAAATCTTTCATAGGAATTCCCTACTTAAATTTGCGTTGGAAAATTCAGGGTTAGATCGGGCCGTGTAAGGTTCATAACAATTTATAATTTTATTAGAAAACGTGAAATAATGAAAAAGAGATTGAGTATGTGGCATTACAAATGTATTTTTATCTCGAGTCAAATTATCGACAGATTTGATTGCTCATATTTTTATGAAAATATGTATGAGGCATTTGAGAGAAGAATTTAGGTATCGGCAATAATTTCCCTTAAATATTAGCAAGTTAACATCAATGATTCCAGACTACATATAAAACTAGTTTCGCGAATTGTTAGACTGCACTGTAGAATTTTCGTGGACATTGGCATTGCCACCTGACCTGTTTTGTCCATATTCGTTCCTGTAGAAGCCCGGGAAAACGCGGTGTGCGGTGGGACAGAAAAACAAAAGCGAGGAAGAGAAAAGGGCAGGGGAATCGAGATTCAAGTGAAGGGCGACTCAGCAAGAGAGGAATGGGCAATTTCGGGATTCCGGTGCAAAAGGCCAGAGCAGATATTCTCTCCTCTTTCTCTCTCTAGAGCAGATATTCTCCTCTCTCTCTCTCTCTCTACTGTGTACAGTTCCTTCGTTCGATAATTTTTGCTTTTTCCGCAATCAAAGGGCGCACCGACACAGGGGGCTCGCACGTGCCGAGGCCCGACCGTGGTCCTACGCACGCTCGAGGCGGGACCCACCTCCCCTGTACCCCCAACAGAGACAAGAGACCAGAAAAGGGAGGGAGCTAGAGAGAGAGAGAGAGAGAGAGAGAGAGACTCCTGTGTGTTATTCCCGCAGATCCTTCACATCTTCTTCGAGCGCCTTTTCTTGCCGGACCTCCGGTTTTCGCTTCTCCGGTTTCGTCGCGGTTCATTTCGTTCGCCTCGTCGCCTACGTGCCCCCGAGCGGGTCGCCGGTTGGCACTCGCCGCGTGATTTTGACGACAAAGATGTGGAAGACCATTACCCTGCACTCTTGATGCTCCTCTGGATCCATGCTTAGTGCGTAAGTGCTGCTTGAGATTCTCGTTCCAAGGCGTGTTCTCCTGCTTAGATAATCCAAAAGTTCTACTCCTTTTTTTATTCCTGGTAAGTATAAACTAATTTTCCTTTGTTAATTTCCTCCATGTAGATTTAGTGAATCTCTCTCTAGTTGTGCTTTTGTCCCTGGTGAAATAAGGATCTCTGTACTCTGGGCATACACAACTCAGGTGGTTTGGCTCTGTTAGGAGGATTCAAGGATTTTGCATCGATATCAAGTTTATCTAGTCAGCTAACTGTCAGCATGACTTGAGAAACCTTCATGTTCCTATATGCATCTTTTATTTTATATTATTGATCTTGTCTATTTTTAACCGTTCCGTGCTTTTGCTTGGCATTGTCTCTTTTTTTCATGTCATGTCCTCTTTGTCGGTAATAGCAAAAAGGATGCCTAAAGAGCAAGATCCATTTCGTAAGTATGTACAAGATTTGGAGAAGAGAAAGTGGAGGTGCAAGTTTTGCGGCATCGTGTTTGCCGGAAGTACTCCAAGGATCCGGGCGCACCTCGCTGGAATTCCAGGCAAAGGTATCAAAGCTTGTAAGGAAGTTACAGATGCAGTGAGAGCAGAAGCCTTGGAGACATTTAAAGGTGAAGGCAGTGGGTTGGATAACAGCACGGGAGGCACAACGTGCGAAGGAACGAGAGGCACTGACACGCAGAACTTGAATCAACTTGGGTGCACGCCGCAGCAAGGGTGTTTGCCTCCTGATGATAGGCCTCTGGATAATCTAGATACCTCCCAGCCTTCATCTTTACTTTATCTAAGTGAGACACCGGCGCAACCTGACCTATCAACTCATCTTGAATTTGAAGGTGATGTTTTACCCACTCCTCTACTCAATAAAATAACTCCGACCTGCATTTCCCAGATTCAGATGGAGAGGATCCAGGCTCAGCCGAACAATTTGCAAACGAAGTCCTTCTAGATTCACTGCTTGGTACTGCTCCAGCACGCCCTCAGGATCAGGAGTCTTTGTCTCCTCATGATAGGCCTCGGGATAATCTGGATAACACCCAACAATCCGATCCATCGAACCGTAGGGCGGATGCAGCACATGGAAACGAAAATGCTTCATCTCTCCCGCAACATCTGATGGATTCGTCGGCTTTACCTTCTCTTGATCTAGGAGAGCTATTGGAGCCTCTTGAGCAATCAACTCATCTTGAATTTAGAGGTGATGTTTTACCCACCCCTCTATTCAGTAACATAACTACGAACAGCACTCCCCAATAATCAAATGGACAATATCTGAGCTTTGACGAACAATTTGCAGATGTAATCATGCCAGATGCACCGTTATATTCAGACCAGTCAAATCTTCACGACCTTCTGTCAGAGAATTTTGGTGTACCTCTTGCAAAACTTTATGAGGAAATAGAAGCAAATGAACCGCATAATCCAGCAGTGGTATCATCATTACAAATTGATCAATCCCTTGATGTGGACGGAGCAAATCGTTTGCAGGATTGTGGTCAACCGCATGGAGTGGAAGTGGTTCCTGAGCCCAGCAACAGAAGTCCGACCGACATCGTCCAGCATCCTGGTCAGCTTCCCCAAAGGTGCGACAAGGAAGATGGGAATGATATCCGTCGGTTTCCTTCGCAAACTCCAATGGACGTACATCCCTCAACTGCATCACAGCATACAAGTATCGTTCATTCGCTAGTTCCAGAGGCGTCAACAAATCCAATAGGCCCATCATCATCACACGGTCTGTCTCGATTAATCTACGCTGCTACTATGGTTCCGTTAGATCCTCACATATTCCCAAATTATTTTATCAAAATTTAACATATGATGTGTTTTTAAACAAAATATCAGTTGGGATTCTCCAATCAGGAACGTGCCGGGCATCCTTGCATATTCCAGATGTCCGATATCACCTCCTTTTTATTTCACCATTTGTTTCATCAATATATTATACTTTTGCAGATGTCGATTTTCGTTGTAGATATTTTGTACGATCAAGTTCTAGATGTTGTTTTACCTGTACCCATGGCTTGATTTGAAAGTCCTATGGTTGGTTGATCTTATTCTTGAATATTTTATCGCAAGCAGCTTTGATGCCCCCTCAACGTCAAAGTGTTCCACACCAATCCACTAATCTCGAGACAGCGCACCAGAATCCAACCGTGCCATCATCAACACAAGCTCCAAATAATGCTCCTCCACCTCCCCAGATTCTACCTTATGGAACAGACCTGACAGACCCATCGTCATTACCAGGTCTATGATTATTTACAAAAATTAATATTTATGTGTCACATTGTTACGTTGTTATGGAGCAGCAAGAATGCTATCACGAGACTCTAACTGGTGGAAATTTTAAATTGTGGAATCAGATATGAACGAGGGTGCGCCAATTACAAGTCATCAAAATACCGGCAACAATTTTGGAGAGAGTAGTGCTTCGAAAAGAAAACTAGAACTACTCTACAGCAAAGAAGCCATGGTAAGGGATGAGTTAAAATTTGCTGCATCTCTATCCCTAAAGAAGCCAAGAATGGAAGTTGTGAATTGGTTGGCGAATGTGGAGAAGCTTAGAGATGATTGTACTGAAGCAACAAGTGAGGATTGTTTGTCATCAAATCAACCGGTGGATATACTGTTGCATGAAGTAGAAGACCTTATGGGACAAGGCAAAAAAGGACTATTTGAGGCGAGAGACCAAAGTCAAAGAATTGCTAGAAAGTAAGATGGTGGGAGAGGGCATTTCAGAGAATACTTCAGAGATTTTGGAGTACCTAGTAGGGAATAAAAAATGCCGACTAGGCATTTATGGAATGGGGGGTGTTGGTAAAACAACTATAATGGTACACATACAAAATAAACTCGTCAAAGAAACAAACTATGGCGATGTGTTATGGTTCACCGTGTCAAAAGATTTCAACACACAAATGTTACAAGACGCCATTGCGGAGGAACTAGAACTGGACAAACTACCAAAAAAGGATGTGAGGAAACGAGCAGCAATGTTGTGCCATTGTTTTGAGAAAAGAGGCAACTCTACAGTAATCCTTGATGATGTGTGGGAAAGCTTCGATCTTAAAGAGGTGGGAATCCCAATTGAATCGGATGGAATAAAGCTGGTCTTAACCACTCGATCCTTCAAGGTATGCAACCAAATGCAATGTGAAAAAATGATAAAAATTGAGCCTCTTCCCCATCTGATATAGAAGCTGAGAGTTTGTTTTTTGAGGAGTTTGGATCCAAAGTGGCCCTTAATTTGGATAGTAAAGCAGTTGTGAAGTCCATTGTTAAAGAATGTGCAGGCTTGCCACTTGCAGTCATCACGATGGCAAGAAGCATGCGAGGAGCGACCGATAAGTTTGAATGGACGGATTGCTTGGAGAAATTGAGAGAATCAGATATGGAGCAAACGGATATGGAAAAGGTCTTAAAGAAACTAGAATTAAGTTACAATCTCCTTGGTGATAAGGAAGTCCAACAATGTTTCCTATCTTGTGCACTTTATCCAGAAGATGAATTGATTGATAAGTTCAAGTTGATAGAATTATTTATTGACCAAGGATTGCTTGACCAATTGAATACGAGGGAGAAACAATATAATAGAGGCCTCACCATACTAAACAAACTGGAAGATGCTTGCCTATTGGAAAATCATGAGGGAAAGATGAAGATGCACGATTTGATTAGAGACATGGCATTGCACATCATGAGTGCGACTTCAATTGTAAAAGCAAGAAAGCAGCTGAGGATGATACCACCTGAGGAACATTGGACGAATGATTTGGAGAAGGTTTCTCTGATGGAGAATTATATTGAAGAATTTCCCTTGAACATGTCACCGAATTGTCCTAAACTATCAACTTTTCTATTGAATACAAGCTTGTTGCATGATTTAGTTATCCCTGATTCGTTCTTCAAGCATTTATGGCGGCTAAAGGTTCTAGACCTAAGTGGATGTAGACTAAGGAAACTTCCAGATTCCATATCAGACTTGGTAAACTTGACAGCACTATTGCTTAGAGGATGTCATAAATTGCATCGTATCCCTCATTTAGGGAAGCTCAAATCTTTGAGAAAGTTGGACATTTCATTTTGTGTTCAGGTTAAAGCGCTCGAGGGTCTAGAGATGTTGGTGAACTTGAGATACCTTGACATGATTGCTACACGCATAGTGAGATTACCTAAAGGAACATTGGGGGCTTTGTTAAACTTGCAGTATCTTGGAGTTGGGCAAGTTGATGGAGAAGAAATTACAAAATTGTGGGCATTGGAGACACTTATTTGCTGCTTTGACAATGTGGATGATTTCAACAAGTTTGTGACGGTGGTTAGTAAGCGGGAGAATAACCCTTGCTATTACAGAATCACCATGCATCAAAAAGATCTTGGGGTTGTTAAGCCAACAGGTTTTGGTGTTCTATTTCGGGATTGTGAGAGGAGCGTCAACATTCTAGGGAGTATTGTGAGCGCGAAAAGGGAAAGCAATGGTAGTGGCAGCGACATTTGTATTTTGATTCCCCAACGTGTGCGGAATTTGAAAGCATGGCGTTGCAACGATGTGACAAATTTGTCTGACATAGGTTCGCTTGAAAAGCTTGAGGAGCTACAAATAAGATTCTGGAGCAACTTGCGAGTGCTCTGCGGAGGACAAGATGAAGAAGTAATTGACATTTATGACTCCCCTACCCGAACCCCTACCCCTCTCCTCTTAAGAAGTCTTAAGGATTTGGATATATCTTACTGTCCAAAGCTAAAGTATCTCATTGGGCATGAGCCTAGATTCTCCCTTCCGCATCTACGAAGGATTAGAATACTATATTGTGAGGAAATGGTGGGGATAACGGTGGCAGCTACATCACCACCACTGTATCCACCCCCAGCCTTCCCTAGTCTAAAAGAGATAAAAGTTTATGGGTGTAATAAAATGAAGAGAGTGGTGGAATCTGAGTGGCTGCCCCACTTCCCTAATCTGAGAAGAATCAAAGTACAATATTGTAATGACGTGGAGGAGATAATCGGAGGTCTTTCCTCATACATGTCAAGTGAAGAGATTTCTTCAAAATGGCTTTTGGTAGAAGGATGCCCTGAGTTGCCATTCCATCTTCAAAATCTTCAAACTATCCAAGACATGGGCGGTGAAGGAATGGCAGAGCTAATAAGCGGAGCGGGACAAGGCCAAGAAGGGAGCATGACCACTCCTATAAACAACACCCCTTCATCCTCCCAGTCTTCAATTTCTCTCCTAGAGCTGAATTCCTTGTATCTAGATAGTCTACCCCAGTTGAAGAGCTTATGTGAAGTCCCAATAACTTGTAATTCCATGAAATATTTGGTGGTGATTGGATGCCCAAAACTAAACAGGATTCCTGTGGAGTTACAATTACGTGATATTGAGGACCTTCCATATATTGAGGTGGAAGATGAGGAAAAATGGAAGACGCTGATATGGGATCATCCTGATGCTCAGGCTAATCTTCAATCTCATCTCCTTTTCAGCGACGGTTGTTGTATTCTATATGGCGGGCAATATTCATGTGAGTTATCAATATAATTTCCTTCATTCTCAATAGAAATTGAAATATATCGAAGGAATTATTTTACTGTGTAAAATAGTACTCTTATGGATTGATTGATTTAATTAGTCTGTAATCGGAATTAGAATCATAATCAAATCAAATCGTATCTCCAACAATTCCTTTAAATTCGTTACGAAGATGATGTTGCCCTTCTTGTTATAGTCATGTAGCTATAGAGACTAGGATCACAACTAGAGGTGTCAAAATGGATACACAATCTATTTATGAACCCATGTTTGTTTAAATGAGTCATTAATGGGTCAAGTCTTATTTTCTAAAGCACCCATAATGGGTTCTTAGATTGAGATATATGGGTCTTAATGGGTCTAATCTGCATTCATTTAAGATCCATTTATAAACCCATTTACAGGGACACGACTCGATTACTCTCCCTCTTTGTTCTCTTTGTTTTCCATGGGACACAGACTCGATTACTCTCCCTCTTTGTTCTCTTTGTTTTCTCGCTTAACCTCCATCTTCTTCTCCTCCTTCTCCTTCCGCTGTCAGTCCTTGTTGAAGTACTTGTCAACTTCACCGCTAACTTCGCCAACTTCACCACCGTTTGGGCTAACAAGGTTGCTGCCTTAACCACCGCCACCGACGATGTCGCTGACATTGCCGCCGTTGTCACACCGCTGCTGCTGTCGCCATTGCCGTCGCCGCTGTTGACGCCGCTGTTGATGCCGCAGCCATTGACTACATCACCGTCTACGCCGCCTTCGCCACCTTGGCCGACGCCTTCGCCGCCTTCAATAATGCCTTCGCCAACGCCTATGCCGATGTCACCGCCATCTTCGCCGATGTCACCGCCGCCGACGCCGACTTCACCGCCGCCGAAGTTGACTACGCCGCCGCCGAAGTCGACTACGCCGCCGCCGTCGCCGACTTCGCCACCGCCGCCGCCGACTTCGCCGCCGCCGCCGCTGCCAACGCCGCCGCCGCCGCCGCTGCCGACGCTACCACCGCTACCACCTTAGCCGAAGCCCTCATGGACGCCCACAACGCCTTGATCAACGCTGATACGGCCTTAATCAACGCCATCGTTGCCACCAAAGCCGCCGCCGACGCCGCCGACGCCGACGCCGACGCCGACGCCGCCGCCACTGCCGGCTTTGCCTTCTGCGGAAAGGGGGGCGATCAAATTCTCTCGCTAAAAGCGATTGCACTTTGATTGGATATGCGGATCTGCGGTCTTTTAGATCTCCGTCTCTGTCGTCTGGCGCGGTTGGGCCGCAAACCTTAACTCTGCGTGAGTTGCTATCCTTCTCTCTATCCTCCCCCCTTCCCCCTCCTTTCTTTTGGGTTCTCGTTTTGGTCTCGTGTCATCGTGAAATTTGAGCGATCAATGTCCTTGGAGCAGTCATTTCCTGGTGATGATCTTTTAGCTGGTCTGGTTACCGAATTTTTTTAGGTGGGCCGCCACCGAGTTGCTATGGCTCGAGGGTTAGAATGTGGACAGTTGGATTTCAATTTTGGTAAATTGCGAAAGGAGCATACTGCCCATATTCGATTGCTTCTGGCATTTTTTTTCCTCTAGTTATAGGCATTTGTAAGTTGATTTTTAAGCATAGTAATGGTGCATTATGGACTTCTGAGCACAATTATAGTTGCTTGGGGTACTCTTTTCACTGTTCACTTTTGCATGGTTCAAATGTCTTAATTTATTGGATGGAACATGTATGGATTGAATAGCTGCCTTGTTTCTGCGGGCAGAGGCAAGACGATAAGTGGGAACATGATCTTTACGAGAATGATGAACCTCAGATTTCAAGTATGGTAGAAAGATCTTATCAGTCCGGAAAAATGTCTTTTCTATTATTATTCTATTAAAAGATGGTCCTCTTATGATTTTGACTTTGTGGTACTCACATGCGAAGATCGCAGGTTCGAGGGCCGTGATATGCGTTTGAAGCTCCAGAAGAAGGGTCTATAGCCAGCATCTCAAGGTGCAAAGGGGACTTTTCCGGTGTGCAAGATCTTCACGAAAAGCTTTCTGGCGTAATAAGTTACCAGCTAGTAAGTAATAACACAACCAAACCAAAGTTGGCACCAGAGGCAACTAAACCTACCGGGAGAAGTGTTGTTGAAGCTTCTATGCTAGAGACCAGAAAAGCTATTCCCAGCTCTGAACAAGAAACAAAATGTATCTTTTATAGTTTTTTGTAGAATCTCATGCTTATTATTAAATGGGCTGTGAGGGGCAGTTAGCTTGCCTTATGTGTCAGGACAAGTTAGTTTGATTGTCACATTGCATGACAATAAAATTGGGGGGATTGTCCACATTTTTATGTTCTTAGAACATTGACATGAAATTGCAGAGATGATGCTACATACAGCATCTGATTTTGATTTAGGCTGAGTTAAACATGATTATCATTTGTATTTGTATTGGATGGACCATTTCTCTTTCATTGCTGTCATTATCAGGACAATGGAGATTCAGTTTTCTAGACATCTAATTGATTGTGATGGTGATTTAGAAATTATGGAAGCATTGTTGTAGTTTTATATGCTTTCTCATTTAAGTTGCAGTTACATCGAGATTTAACCAGAAATAATTCAACTTGAATGGATGCTTTACCCTGATGGAAGAGCTTTTGAGATATAAACTTTTTGGATGATGAGTTATCAAGTCCTTGAGTTTCAGGAACAATATTTATGTCAATGATCACACAATTTGATTTGTATTTTTGTTGGCGATCAATATTTATGTCCTAGAGGTTCGGGAATTACTGTTCGGTCGTTAGGATACCTAGTTGCATTTTCTTGTTTATTTGAGATTCTGAACTTTTAAAAATCTTGTTGGTCAATAAATTATGGTGCTAATGGTTTGGGTGTGTAATGCAGTCCAAGATGGTTGTTGAAACAAGAAGTAGCAAAAATTGTCAAATCTATTAAAGACAACTGCGTAAGAAATCAATCAAAACTAAGGTGGTGCAATCCTCCAGTCTCTTTAGACATTTTTCTTTCCTAGTAAATTTTAATATGCAATTGTTGCAGGTTGGTGCTTTTTTCATTGCCCGTAGAGCGTTTATGAAAATTTCTCAAATGAATTTGACTTGAAAGTTTGAATATTTCAGCATATATAGTTCAAGTCAATTGTGTAAATTTGAATGTTCACAAAGCCTCGCTATTTCAACACCTAGAATTTTTTATGCTTTGCATTGTCCAAGATGTTGGTTAGTTTGGGTCCAAGTACTTGCTTGTCTTATGCATGCAACCATATTCGTATGAAGAGCAATCTATAGTGTGGTTTTGTTTATCAATAAGTTTACTATCTAAAACCCATATTTAACCAAAAACCAACCCGAACCCGTTTCGTATTTGTATATGGCATGGGCCAAACTTTCACCATTGCCTTCACGGCCCTGTTCTTAGCCTTGTTGATATTTCAGAATCAGTTGCATTGGTTGTGAGACTTGTTATTTTAGTTCAATTAAGCCCTATTGAGAGGGTTCAGCACCTATAATGTGTTTGATGAAATTCCTAAGTCAGTAGCATGCTTGTGTCATGGGCCGACAGTTTCCTTGGCCTCGAAATGACCCGTGGACGCTTGGTGAGCGGAATTCGGCAGGCCAGCCTTTCTTCTATAGCTGTTCCATGAACAAGACGATGAATGCTTCTTCATGCGAGATCCTACCATGCTTAGTGTCGCTCGGGCGTCTAGTCCATTAAGTGAGACAACAGATTTTTTTAGGCTTCAATACTGGTTTCAGTCTGCCATGGCCTCATTAGAAGAGCGGCATAAGCTCCCGACCAATTTGTGCACAAGAGGCCTACCTTGCATTCAGAGCTCTTAAGTGATATAATCTTTCTACCCTAGAACTCCTAGCACTAACCGTCCTGACGCCACTTCCACGGACCAGTTGTGTTTGTCCATTTTGCCTCCTCACTCTTCGCTCGATAACCCCAAGCATCACTCACAAGTGTCACAGGTACGGGAGGATTCACAAACCGTGACATTCTCCCCTACTCAATTCGCAATGCCTTTGTTGCAATCTGTATTATGGCTTCCTCGCGTCCCTTAATCATTGATGTGCTACTTTTGGGATTTCACATCGAATGGTCATGCTCGCCCAACAAAACAGTTTTTTACTCCATCAGTAGCCTCTTTTGATCTTAGCTGCTCGGTTATTCTCGGTCACTTGTGCTTTTTGGCAAGTGGCATTTTTCGTCAACCGCATCTTTTGGCAGCACCATCTTTAACTACTCAGCTTCTTTGACCCCAGCAAATCAAATGGAGGTTCTTTTTTTGTTAAAAATGTGGCAGTAGACCTCTTATTCAAATTCACCGATCAATCTAGGAACGTTATCCCCATTCAGTGAGGAATCAGTTCTTCTCCAACTCCCTATCAACTCGACAAGGAACTGACTCGTCCTAGTACCATTGTCATCCTAGGAGCTGAGAACCTAGCTTAATTTGAGCATCTTTTGCCCCGGTCATTTACTCTTCGCTCACTAGGATCGGACCAAGCACTTATCAATTCAACCTGTACTGGAGCGAGAAGTTCGATTCTCCGACTCACTCACTTATTGGAGGGATTCCTGCTTTGATATCACTTGTCACGGGCCGACAATCTCCTTGGCCTCCGAACGACCCGTGGGCGCCTCCTGGCAAGCGGAATTCACCAAACTAGCCTTCTTTCTATAGCTATTCCTTATATAGCTATTCCATGAACAATATAGTGAATGCTTTTTCCTGCGAGATTCTACCACGCCCAGCGTTGCTCGGGTGCCTAGTCCATCAAGTGAGACAACAAATCTCTTTAGCCTCCACAACTAGTTTCGGCCTACTATGACCTCGTTAGGAGAGCGATATCAGCTCCCAACCAGTTTGTGCACAAGATGCCTACCTCGCCTTTAGAGCTTCTAAGTGATATAATCTTTTTACCATAGAACTCCTAACACTAATTGTCTTGACGCCACTCAACCAGTTGTGTTCGTCCATTTTATCTCCTCACTCTTCACTCGATAACCCCAAACACCACTCACAAGTGTCACGAGTACGAGAAGATTTACGGACCATGACACTTGGCTGTTGATAGTTTGTTCATAGCATGTGTGCTTGGTTGTTGTCGATGATCGATATGTATTCATAATCCATGGCGGTATCGTTGTTGCTTTATTTTAGTTTGGATTATTTCTTGTTCAATCATGAGAATTCCATGTATCAATCTTGCCGTGTCTTTTTTAAGCCATTTTTTCTGGGTTTGGAAGGTGAGTTCTTTGATGATGTCTAGTATAGGAAGACGATATTGCTTTTTGACTTTGTCTTGGGTTAATTTGACTCTGCAGTTCAAAGAAGATGACTAGAGCTAAAAAAAGAAATTTGTTTCAACTTTGTCGTTATTGCCCACTAAGTGTTCGTGAAAATTTCTCAAAAGAGTTTGACTTGAGAATTTCAGCGTAGATAGATTAAAATTAGTTACATAAATTAGAAGATTCATAAATCCTCCCTATTTCAACATCTAGAATATATTTGATACTTAGCACTATCCAAGATATTGGTTAGTTTGGGTCCAAATACTTGATTGTCTTATGCATGCAACCATATACATATGGAGAGCAATCTATGGTGCAATTTTATTTATTAGTAAGTTTAAGGCCCAAAACCCATCTTTATTTAACTCAAAATTGAAGTTCGAACATGTTTTATGATTTACACATGGCTTGAGCTGAACTTTCACCATCACCTTCATGCTCCTATTTATAACCTAATACCAAAAACTCCCTCACTAACTCAACGAGCCAGTGGTTGGAGCTGCTCTTTCTTCAAAGGCAATAATTTAAGGAGAAAAAAAATGCTAAAAAGAAAATGAATCTCGGGTTTGGTTGGGTATGGATTGGATATTGGTCGAGTCAGGTATAGATAGAGAAATCTACATTGCAATTATATGATAATTTGAGTTGGACCATTTATGACCCAATTCAAACCCATCCCAACTCACTGTTTGACAAACCTACACAAACATTGCAAGCAACGGGCAGGGTGGGGTGGAGCTTGCATTAGCCCTACTCCATCCCATGAATCCATCCTATTTTCATAGTTTTCATTGTATGTAAAAGAAAAAAAAAACAAATATAGATATTAGAAGCACTTTTAAGAACAATCTCTCCTTCTTACAACCCTTGATTTATGGGAGATGCAAGATTGGAAGTTTTCTAGGTAAGCAACGGGAGACAATTGTTTCACTTGTATTCCTTCTTCAAATTGTTTCGCATCCATAATTTTGTGATATTTAGATTTTGTTTGATTCAATAAAATCTATTTATTCTTTTTCAAAACCTACCCACGAAGCCATTTTATTATTACTCTATCTTTTTACATAATTATTGTAATAATAATAACGAAAAATGGCAAATATAATAATAAACGAATGCCAAATATAATGCGGTGCTCCGCAAGGATTCGTTGTTCCGAGAAGAGAAAACTACCTCAGCCCTCCTCACGGGGAAGGGGCATGTTTTTCCTCCCATCATGTGCTCATACTTAGAACTTACGTGATTTGAGAGTAGTATTACCGTGATAGCAGGTTTCAAGTGACTGTTACTATTAAATTTTTGACTTTTTTTTTTTTTTTATAAAAAAATCCTGCTGTTTACATGATGACTCTTCTACAAATGTTACGTTTGAAACCCTTGCAAATTATATGTCTTCACGCGCAGATTCACATATCATCTTTTTTTCATAAAATTTTCAAACTTTGAATAATATTTTATACTCCAACTGAGAAAATAAAAAGATAATTACTTAGACATGATTTGTGCAATCTAATTATTCAAGTCAAACATATTTCCGATGTCCACGTCCAATCAACGGGATAATAATAACGAGATTTCTATCCACATAATTTCAAAGATCTCGTTGTAATAATAAGTAAGAGCACGTTTAAATGAGTGTATCAAGTTGCAATTTCAATTGCAATAACATGTATAGATAGTGGACACAATAAATGTAATCTAGTGTTTGGACTCTCAAAGTAATTTCTATCATATAAATCTAAATATTCAAAGCAAATTTCATGAACCTCTACCCTAATGATACTCCACGTGGGTACAGCAAGCAAAAAAATATCATTATTAAAAAGCTTTAAAAGAAAAAAATAATAATAAAGGAGAGACCAGAAAACGAGACCATGACGACCTAACTCGCGGGCTGAGGCAGTTGACACTGGTCATCATCACTCGCCCTCGTCGTGTTTGGGGATCAAGCTTTCTATATGCATGATTTGGAAATAAATAATAATGGACATACATCCAATGTCCACCTTTGTTCATCCATCTGCATAGTTTGAAAGATCTCATGCTAATAATTAGAAAGAGCACGTTGAATTGAATGAGTGTATCAAGTCACAACTTCAATTGCAATAACATGCATAGACAATGGATGCAATAAATGCAATCCGGTGTTTGGACTCTCAAAGCAATCCTCCATTTTTCATCATATAAAACTAATCTTCAAAAGTAAATCTCATGATCCCCCAAATGATCCTCCACGTGGGCATAACAAACAAAAAAATATTATTATGAAAAAGTTTTTTTATAAAAAAAAAGGAAAAAAAAACTAAATAGAAAGACCAGACAACGACGGATGACCATAATGACCCGACCCGATCCCTGACTGAGGAAGTTGAAATCGGCCATCATCACCTCGCCCTCCTCGTTGCCGCGAATCTCTGTCCAGACCGACTTCCCAACCCACTCTTGGCAACCATCACCCTCCACGACGTGCGCTCCCACGCCACCCCCCCGAGCCGTGGGATAATCTTCGTCGTGCGTGCCCTCCACGTACTCCAAGCGCGAGTCACACGGGGAGCTCCCCCACCCCGCACCCACGAGGGCAAGCGCGTAAATTCGTCACGATGCCGTCGGACCGTAGAAGCCAAACACTTTGCACTGAAGTAACTGCAGCCTTTAGGGGCGCATTTGGTAACATTTACATTTAAAAATCGTTATTGAACAAAAATAAAAAAAAATGTTTCTATTTCAAGAACAATTTTGAATAAAAAAACGCGTTTAGTAAACTTGTTCCAAAATTAAAAAATGAACAAAAACACGTTTGGTAAATTTGTGTTCTTTTTTTGTTTCTTTTCATTTTTTAATATTTTTATTTTCTTTTATTTTCTTTTTTTTTTTTTTCTTATTTTGGTTAGTCGCTCGGCTCGCCATGGCGCCTGGGCGACCGACCCAACGAGGGTGGTGGCCTCGCCTCAGCCTGGCGCAAAGGCTCGCTAGGGCCAGCAACGCTCCTGCCTGGCGAGAGCCGCCGGCGATGCCAAAGAAAAAGAAAAGAAAAGAAAAGAAAAAAAAAAAGAGAAGAAAAGAGAGGAGAGAGAAAATTTGTTCTTAAAAATTGTTCTTAAACAAAAACACGTTTTTCTTGTTTTTGCTCCAAATGTGTTTTAACAAAAATAGATTTGGAATAAAAACGCAAACAAACGCGTTTCTATTCTTTTTTTTTTTCCCTAGAACAAAAAAAACATAAATTTTGTTAATAAAACAGAAAAAAAGAACATTAACAAATAGTATCTAGGTGTCCCAACAAAAAAGCACGCACTTTAAAGCATCGGGCCGTCGTTTCCTAGCGCTCGAGCCCAGCCTAAACCCACTGCGACCGCCACGCGTCTAGCCGTAGTTGGGCAGTTCCATCTGGGGGGCCCGCGGCTGAAGCCATCGAGTGGCGGAGCTGGCCGGGCTTACCGTGAGAAAATATTAGGTGGATTTAACACTCCATGTAGGCAAAATGTACCACCATACAAAAGTCGACACATGGCAAATTTGGGCCCACCTGTCAGCGCCCTGTCTCTCTATTAACTCCGTCTCTCTCCCATTTACTCTCTCTCCTCCCCTCTGTTTCTGCCCACAACTCTCTCCCCCTCTTCTCTCTTACTTCTCTTTTTTCGAGAAAATTTCCCTCATTAGTCTGACACACGCAAGGGAAAAGACAAGAAAAGCAAAGAGAGAGAGAGAGAGAGAGAGGTGGGAAAGAAGAAAAGAAAGCGAGGGAGGAAGTCTTCTTCTTCGCTCATCTTCAACCGAGTATCCCCCATTCCCGACGCCGCTGCTTCCCACCGCCTCGACGAGCCGCTCCTGACGCCGTTGTTTTTCTCGGCACGCCGCCGCCACTGCTGCCTCGAGCACCATGACACCCTTGCCTGCCACTGCGGACGTGACCTCGTCCTTGTCCTCTTCGCCATCGTCTGCGGGTTCCTCGGCAGATCCAACAGCAGCGGGGATGGGGGTTGGCGGGGTCGTACCAGACGTCAGATTCTCGGAAGTCATCGTCGTCAAACCCGGGGACATCGTACAAGTGGCAAGACAGCTACGACCGTCGGAACTCCGAGGGGAGCGAATGTGGGTTCTCTAGCAGTTCATCTGGCCAGATGAGAACCAGCAGCTTGTACCCAGATCTAAGGGTGCAGTACTCACCTTGGGATTACGGCGAAGGGCGGCGAAGATTCTACGACGATACCCATCTTGTTGCGGGTCGGGGCTTCGGGACGGAATCGGTCTATTCCAGGAGAAGAAGGAATGGAGAAGTAGAAGACGAAGAAGAGAAGAAGTTCGAGACCAAGTGTGTGGTCGCCGAAGATAGTGGTGATCGTAATGCTGTAGTCAAGGAAATGGAAGTTCCCATCATGCTTCCGCCGCCCTCGCCGCCCCCGCTTTCCCTACCGCGAGCGCGGGCAGCTGGAAATGATCGGAAGCCGAGGAGGAGGTATGAGACTGTTGCTCACACGGCTAAGGATGAGGTTAAAAACTGCCAGCGGCGCCGCCGGCGCCTCCGCCACCTCCGCCACCTCCGCTGCCGCCAAAGCCCATGATTCCCCCGATGGAGGAAAGAAAAGAGAAGTGGAGAGAGAAGAAGGGGAGAGAGAGTAAGTGGGAGAGAGACGGAGTTAACGGAGAGAGTGGGCGCTGATAGGTGGGCTCAAATTTGCCATGTGTCGACTTTTGTATGGTGGTACATTTCGCCTACGTGGAGTGTTAAACCCATCCAATATTTTCTCGGCTTACCGTGGGCGCGAGGCCAGCTTAGGACCGCTCTTTTATTTATGATATTATTTTTCAAAAATATCAGCAGTTTTTTGGCTCAACCATCTTCACTGAGAGAGAGAGAGAGAGAGGGGTTGATGCTGCAGCTAGATCGCAGCTTCCTTGATTTGCAAGCACAGCCCTGGTACATTCTCTCTTTTTTGTGCCTGTGATTTGTATAAAACGTTCTCGTGTCGAAACGTGGGTTGTCGTGTCCTCTTGATCCTTGGTTGTGGCTTGTATCAGGAATGCTAGGCTGTGCGTTCCGGGGTAGCGCGTTGGGCAGGTAAATTGCAGATCTGGCTTACCCTCGAGCTACATTGGCGATTTCTCTCGTCTTGCGGTTTCGAGCTGGAAGTGTGGTTTCTGGGTTGACTTGATTTTGGTGGGTTGTGCTCTGCTGAGCTCCATTCGGTGTTTTTTGCCTTATATAGGCCCTGTTTGACAGTATTTTCTCCCAATTTCTATTCTTTTTATCTTAAAAAGAAAAAGAAATACGTTTGATAATATTAATTAATTTTTTATTCTCCAAATTAAAAAAGTGGTCGGAGAATATATATGAAACAGAAACAAAATGTAAAAAAATAAGAGTTTATTGTTTTCAAAAACAATTTTTAAAAATAAGTTATATTCTTTTTTTTTTTTTTTTCTCTGTCTTTTCTTCTTCTTTGCTAGTCGCCACCTCCCTTTGCCTCTTGCTGTTTCAATGCTGCCGCCACCTGCCATTGCCACTTGCTACTAATGACCACCGACGTCGCTGCCTGTCGACAACCGTTGCCGCCACCACCGGCATCGGCTGCGATAGTCTATGGTGGTAAGCATCAACAATGATTGGCAATAATAAGGAAGAATAAGAAAAAGAATTTTAAAAAAATCCTGCATTATAAAAAAATTTATGAATCATACCAAACGCATTTCGAGAAATAGAAATAGAAAAAAAAATTATATTTGAAAGAAAATTGTTTCTCAAAACAGAAGTATTACGTTTTTTTATTGAGAAACTATTTCAAGAAATAAAAATAGAAATAGAAAAAAACTATAAGGAACTTCTTGTTTCCATGTCACTTCAATGTTAGATGAGAGATCACGGGACAGACTGCATTTGTTGATTGGTTTGGGTGTTTGAACTTGAAATGAGAAACTGTGCGTGTAAGAGGTAAACTTGTTCTGGGTTCAGTTGATATAGTCTAATTGATGGCATTGGGGTAAAAAAAAACCGCTCTTTCTGCAAACGAATCGATGATCCTTGAAGGACCCGAGAGATTGCCATTATACGGATTAATTTTACAAGTGTTAGAGAGTCCGGAATGAATTGGTGTCCTTGCCTTGAAGGACCCGACGAGAATCTGAGGTTGCCATCATGGTGAAGGGTGAATATCTAGTATGTTCCCATTTTTTACTGTTGTATTGTCTAGTGTTGTATCATGTGTGGCTGCTCAGTGAAATCGACAAAGTGGTAATGAGCAAAGCTTCTGGTCCGGACTTGGCATTTTTAAAGTGGTCAAGCAGGAGTCAGGAGTGTAGTGCCGACAATCCTAGTAGGTCCCTGTTTCGCACGCTTGTTTAAATTTCTCCACCATTATTCTTCAAGATGAGTAATTTGGTTTGTTCTGGTCGTCCTGTTCCGTGATGAGCAAAAACTTAAACTATTCCAGCTGAAACTTTTTCCTTTATCAACGCCTGAGCTGTTTTACTTTGGACTGTGCAGGAGCTGAGGTTCAGGTTATTGCTGCATCAGTTCGTCTCCTCGCCTTGATCGACTGCTCGCAGGTCTCCTCGCTCTCACCTCAGAGATCGGAGTCACTTTGCCACCCGATTTAGGAGCTGGATTCACACTGGACTTGGCAGGGATGGAGAGCCTTCTGGGTGGGCTTCGCAGATTCCTCCTTTCCCAGAGAGATCAAGAATGCCCATGCTTTTTACTCACCGAGGGTGAGGGTCTCGTCCTAAACACAGCGCAATTACAGTGACATCACTAAGCAATTTACATAGATGGAGTGCACTTCTAATTCAGATATAGTAGTAAAATATCTTAATCAGCATTACAGCATCACATGAACCCGTCAAGATTTCTAACAAACGCGGGAGAGTTGATAATCAAAGTACCAAGTAAGTTTACAAACTGACTCGTTAAACGCTTAACCAGCACGTAACTAAAGCGCCCAGAAAAATCACACGAACCCTCTCTGAAGAAAGGCAAGTCCTCAGGCACCATTAAATCGTACCATCTCATGCAATATACTCTCCCACCCTTTCAATCTGCTCGATCTAACATCGTAACTCAAGACCCTCCTCCATCAAACGATCCTGCTCATCACCTACAAATTCTCTGTACCCTCGCACAAACTGTACATCATACGGAAACCCTGACCGAAGCAAGCAAAAGCAAACGATAGCTCGATTTCCACACGCGTTGAACGCGCGCTCGACTCAGTCTAATTCTGGAAAATCAATCACTCACTCACACATACGCATAGACAACCCAAACTACCGACTGAGGAACAGAAAACCGTCAAAGCGTCGAACAGGAAAAGGAGAGGAGATCGAGGGGAAACCAACCTCCGAGACGAAGAAGAGCTCGCCGCCGCCTCCTGCTTCTCCTCCTTCGGCTTCGCGGCCGATCGCAGCCCGTAGCGGAGCAGCTTCGGCTTCCCCTGAAGAAGAACAAGAACAAACTCGCTACCATCGCCAACCGACGCAAGGAGAGAGAGATTGAAAAAAAAAAAAAAAGCAAAGAAGGACCACTGAGAAACGCCGCGATTCGACTTCACCGCCGTCGCGAAAACACGAGAGAGAGAGAGATCACCGGAACCGGCGGACTGTTCCTTGGCGGCCTCTTCCATGTCCGATGTCTTCCCCTCTCCTCGCCGGCGAGCCTCCGATCGGATCTTCTCCTTTCACTCCGGCGGAACTGAGGAACGATAGCGTCTCTCTCTCTCTCTCTCTCTTCTGCTGCTTGGGAGGTTTCAACGAGCGGTTTCTTATACAACTCGCTCCAGAACTACCCAAACGGGAAAAAAAAAAAAAGTGATCAAATTAATTTTAAAAAAATTAAGAGAGGAAACCGTTATTTTCTATTTTCGGGCGGAAATTTTCGGCCTCCCTGTCGAAACCGCATCGGACGCCCGTGACGTGAGCTCGCCCGCTTGTGCCCCCAGGGCCAATCCGCTGCCGACACGTGTGAAATGACATGGGGAGTTTGACGACGTGAGGGTGGGATTAACGGATAAATCTTTGGACTGCTGGAGCTTGAATGGGGCCCAAGTGCCGTTTCGGTCACGGGCCCAGGAAGGGGAAAAGGCTCCGCGGAAAATTCGAAACGCACGGCCGTTGGGGACTTTTTCTTCTCCGTGGGTTGGTCAGACAGCCGTTGGATTGGAACTGGGGCTCCGACTTTTTGGTTAGCTTGAGGTTTTCGGGCCCGAGATTCATACCAAATGCATTTATGTTCTTTTTTATCTCGAAAAATAAATTTTGTGTATTATCAAGTTTGTCCCGCAACTTAGAAACTCGTTTAAGGAATTGAAATTAGAAAAACATATATATTATTTCTAAACATAAATTGTTCGTAGGAACAAAAATGTTACCAAATTGGTCTTGCTTCATCTCAAGTGTGACTTTCAACGTTTATATAATTTCCTTGTAAGAATCAAGTTCCTTGGCAAAAGATGTGAGATTGCTCTTACTTTTAATAATAGAAAAATTCTATCCATTTGCGTTGTTGGCTTAGCAGCCATAATCGATTTCTTTTGTTTCCTTTTTTGAACTTGCCTCACTAAACTTTATGCAACTTTTTTTCATGGTTTTAAGCATGTTTAATAATCTTTTCACCTACATTATACTCTATATTTTTATCATTAGTAGATTTTGCACAATCACCGATATCAAGTGGCCATAATATCATCATCAACATAAAAATCTTATGTAGGATTTCATGTGATACTTTCAGTAGCAACTATATCTTTGAATATTCTATCCAACAAATATTCAAGGTCCACATGTATATCTTTCATTCTAAAAACTCTAATCTTAGGATTTTCATTCTACAATAAATATGTTCACAAGTTGTATTATAAAAGATGAACTTCAAAAAAAGTAACAAAAGAAGGGAAATAAAACTTGAAATTTCCTCTCTCACCATTCGTCACTTGTATCAATGGATTTCGCCTTTGGATCTTGTCTTAATCTTGTTTTCTTCCAAGCCAATTGCCTCCATTTGTTCTTTTCTTCCTTAACAATATCCCACTTGCTATTTATTTAATTTTTATCATACTTTTTGTTTCTTAGTTCCATAGACTTGTTAATTATGGTTGTCCATTCATCCATTTTGTGGTTTGTAGAACGATTGTCTTTTTTCAATTTGTTCAATAGACAACTTACAAAAGGTTTCTATATCTTCAAAACGTCAACATATCTTTTCATTTAATGAATTTATCATCTACTAGTAAAGTGACCCGAACAAATTTGAGAGGCACAAATAAATAAAATAAACCACAGAAAAAAAAACCAATTATTTTCTATTCCCAAGAAGTAAAGGTCTCTTAAATCTATCTCCACAAGATCCCATGAGGCAAATGCAACTTTTATTCTCGCTGAACTCTTATAGTGTATCAACATTTGAAACTGAAAAATGAAGTGGAAACGCCAATAAAGCATCCAATGGGAATTTGGCGTTTTTTGCTTCCTCAAATAGAAATCTTGAAACTCAGAAACTAAGTAATTCAAGCAACATATTAGAAAAGTGAAGGTTGCATACTTGGAGCATGCATTGCAGAGTAAGAGCAAAGACAAACGATACAATAAGAGAAATGACTTTGCAAAGACAAGTCCCGAAATCTGAAGTTAATTTGTATCGATGCCTGATGCCTCCGTGAGAAGAAACATAGGACAATTTTTGCCAAAGGAATAACCTTATTAATCCATTATTCAAATTTCCAGAGCAATCACAAATTATCACAAGGTAAATTTTGTTGTTGCAAGACAAAACTGGACACACTCGGTTGATTTTGTCGGAAAGCTAAAATTTGACAAGGCTATGCTTACATTCCTTCCCAAGTCCCATACTAACATATCCCGATCCTCGTGGGTGTCCTGTTCAGTCGCCCCTAAAAAGGGTTATCAAATCTGTTCTTATGTCCAAGCAGGGAAATAAAAACCGAAACCCGAGAAAGTAACAACCAATCCAATGGCAAGACTGGGTAAACTCGAGAGAGAGAGAGAGAGAGAGAGAGAGAGAGCCTGCAAAGGAGCAAGCAGAGGCATGTAATGTTATGGGAAGTAGGATTTTGTTTTCTAAAATGGCCAAACTTGGACTTCTAATGAGCTTTTGAGGACAAAAAGGAAATTGACCAAATTTCATTAATTAAAATTCTTAGCATTTTGAAAATGCTAAAAGCTTAAAATAAGTAGGGGCTTTCCTTGAGCTTTCGGCTTTCCCAAAGATAATATTTTGCCTAAAGTCCATTAAGAAAACTTGCCAAATTTTCTCTGAGTTCTTTGGGAAAGTTAAAGCAAATGCACCCTCAATCCACTTGGGACTCATACATCTCTCTCTCTATCTTCCTCAAGTTGAGCCTTGGACACCTCCAGCGTGTGCCTTAGCCTCTCGTTTAATGCTTCGAGCTCTTCTAGTCACTTCACTGACTTGAACTCTCGATGTTCTTGGAGCAGATCACGCCCACCAGCACTGCGATGAGGGATGCGAACTCTCGAATGATCTTGTGCTCGAGCGCATCTCGCATTGGTGGAGGTCCTCCAAGGCGAGGAAGGTCAAAGATGTTCAACAGGTGAGGCTTGACTTGGGTTAAGGAGCACGGGAAGTAAAAAAGCTCAAGGAGCGGCCAAATGCCGCCTTCTACGAGGAGATCTTGGGCAACTCGGCAACGGCGCTTCAGCGAATTTAGTCACAGTAGAAAATTTTATGGATCGAAGTTTGTGTTGCCCTCACAAGCATTGCAAACTCACAACTCCTATCTATGATTCTGATTTGTTGGAATTACTCGTTTTTCATTGAAAATCTTTCTTTGGCTTTTAATTAAAGAAGACATGTTTTGTGATGACTCCGAATAAGAAAGATATAGGCAAATAAGGAAATCAACTCCTTCACTTCGAACAAAATATACGAATGCCAACCGTGGTAGAATTAGAAACGGACCGAACATAAACAAACCCCTTGGAATTAAATTGAGGACGAGCTTGAGAACGCCATGATAAAGATACACCCCGGAATTTAATTGATTGTGTGGATCTATAAATTACAACTAAGAAACAAGCCATAATTTAATCCACAACGCGAATTTGAAAAATAAAAATGCAATGTAGAAAAGTAAATATAACTGAAATATAGTAAATTCGTTTGATTTGTCGGGGGCTCTTTAGTAGAGAAGTGTTAATTTTACTTAAATATTAGTAAGTTAATATTTCTTCTTAAATCATCCCTCGGGTGAAATTTGTTTCTTTTTTTTTTTTCTATCAATGATTCCCTAGACTGCATATGAAACTAGTGTCTCCAATTGTTAGACTGCATTGTAGAATTTTCTTAGACATTGGTGAAGAGCTAATATTTTCATAAAAATATGAATGAAGCCTTTGAGCGAAGAGCTTATGTATCAATAATAATTTTCCTTAAATATTAGTAAGTTAATATTTCTTCTTAAATCATCCCTCGGGTGAAATTTGTTTATTTTTATTTTTTCTATCAATGATTCCCTAGACTGCATATGAAACCAGTGTCGCAAATTGTTAGACTGCATTGTAGAATTTTCTTAGACATTGGTGTCCGGATTCGTGCCTTGAGAAGCCCTGGAAAACGGGCGTCCGGCGGGACAGAAAAACAAAAGCGAGGAAGAGAAAAAGGGCAGGAGAATCGAGATACAAAGGGAGGGAGGGCAGACCCAGCCGGAGAGGAATGGGTAATTTCGGGATTCCGGTGCAAAAGGCGAGAGCAGTTATTCTGCGTTCGACAATTTTTGCCTTTTCGGCAACCGAAGGGCGCACCGACACCGAGACAGGGGGCTGGCACGTGCCGAGGTCCGACCCTGGTCCTACGCACGCTCGAGGCGGGACCCACCTCCCCTGTACCCCAACAACAAACCAGAAAATGAAAGGAGATACGGAGAGAGAGAGACAGACTCCTGTTTGTTATTCCGGCAGATCCTCAGATATTCTTCGAGCGACTTTTCTCGCCGGGCCTCCGGCTTTCGCTTCTCCGGTTTCGCGGCGGGTCCTTTCGTTCGCCTCGTCGCCGACGTGCTGAAGCTGTTCGGCAGTTTTCTCTTCTTCATTTTGATTTTTCCATTGATTCGTGCCTTGAGAAGCCCGGGAACCCCAAGACCTTCTTCGAGCGACTTTTCTCGCCGGGCCTCCGGTTTCGCGGCGGGTCCTTTCGTTCGCTTCGTCGCCGACGTGCTGAAGCTGTTCGGCAGTTTTCATCTTCTTCCTTTTGATTTTTCCATTGATTCGTGCCTTGAGAAGCCCGGGAACCCCAAGACCTTCTTCGAGCGACTTTTCTCGCCGGGCCTCCGGTTTCGCGGCGGGTCCTTTCGTTCGCTTCGTCGCCGACGTGCTGAAGCTGTTCGGCAGTTTTCATCTTCTTCCTTTTGATTTTTCCATTGATTCGTGCCTTGAGAAGCCCGGGAACCCCAAGACCTTCTTCGAGCGACTTTTCTCGCCGGGCCTCCGGTTTTCGCTTCTCCGGTTTCGCGGCGGGTCCTTTCGTTCGCCTCGTCGCCTACGTGCCCCCGAGCGGGTCGCCGGTCGCCGCGTGAATTTTTGGGGAGGTCGAAGTTAGGGTTTTCGGATCGCTTTCTTCCGGGGCGAAGAAGCGGTGATGGCGCTCGCTGCGTGATTTTGACGACAACGATGTGGAAGACCATTTCTCTGCACTCTCGATGCTCCTCTGATCCATGCTTGATGTGTAAGTGCTGCTTTGAGATTTTCGTTCCAAGGCGTGTTCTCCTGCTTAAATCATCCAGAAGTCCTTCCTCCTTTTTTCCGATGAGTATTAACTAATTTTCCTTTGTTCATTTCCTCTGTGTAGATCTAGTGTATCTCTATCTACTCGTGCTTTTGTTCCTGGTGAAATAAGGAGAGAGATCTCTGTACTTTGGGCATACACAAATCTGGTGGTTTGGCTCTGTTTGGAGGATTCAAGGATTTTGCATCAATATCAAGTTTATCTGGTCAGCTGTCAATATGACTTAGGATTCCTTTATGTTTCTATATGCATCTTTTTTTTAATGATCTTGTCTGTTTTTAACTGTTCTATGCTTTTGCTTGGCCTCTTCTCTGTTTTTCATGTCCTGTCCTCTTTGTAGGTAAAAGCGCAAAGAATGCCTAGAGAACCGGATCCAATTTGGAAGCATGTGAAACGTGAGGAGCACAGCAAGTGGAAGTGTCTGTTTTGCGGCATCGAGCGGAGCGGAGGTGCCACAAGGATCCGGGCGCACCTCGCCGGAACTCTGCGCTATGGTATTACAGCTTGTGAGAAAGTTGATCAACATGTGAGAGCAGAAGCCTTGCAGACAATTGAAGGTAAAGGCAGTGTGTTGGACACAAGCACGGGAGGCACATCAGGCGAAGGAACGGAAAGAATAGTTATTGGTGCGAGTCAAAATGCGCTCCAAAGTGACAATGCGTTGAATCCCAATGACATGCAGAACTTGAATCAACCAACTGGAACTGATACTGCTTCAGCATGCCCTCAGGATCAAGTGTCTTTGCCTCCCCGTGATATGCCTCTGGATAATCTGGATAACACCCAACAATCCAATCCATCGAACAGTAGGTTGGATTCCGCACACAGAACTGAAAATGCTTCATCTCGCCAGCAACTTCTAATGGACTCGTGGCCTTCACCTTCTCTTGATTTTAGTGAGCTACCAGCGCTTCTTGGAGGTGACCTTGGAGGTGACCTTGGAGGTGACGTTTTCCCTACACCTCTACTCAGTGACATAACTACGAATAGCATTCCCCCAAATTCAAATGAACAGTATCCAGGCTTTGCCGAGCGATTTGCAGATGAAGTCATTCTAGATTCACAGGTAGATTCGACAGAAAATCTTCACTGCTCTCCGCCAGAGAATCCTCCTGAATTGCCTGATGCAATTGCAAACGCTTCTGAGGAAAGCACGAGAGGCATGTCGGGCGAAGGAAT
Source organism: Eucalyptus globulus (assembly GCA_014182545.1). Classification (NCBI taxonomy): domain Eukaryota; kingdom Viridiplantae; phylum Streptophyta; class Magnoliopsida; order Myrtales; family Myrtaceae; genus Eucalyptus; species Eucalyptus globulus. The sequence goes on from CM024718.1 coordinate 4,344,121, forward strand.
GGAAAGAACAGTTTTTGGCGCGAGTCAAAGTGTACTCCCAAGTGACAGTGCGTTGAATCCCAATCACACGCAGAACTCAAATCAACTGTGGTGCGTGCCGCAGCAACCATCTTTCTATCAGCCGACCGGAACTTGTACTGCTTCAGCATGGCCTCAGGATCAAGGGTCTTTGCCTTCTGGTGATAGGCCTCTGGATAATCTGGACAACACCCAGCAAGGCGATCTATTGAACCCTAGGTTGGATGCAGCACATGGAAATGAAATTGCTTCATCTTTCCAGCAACCTGTGATACACTCGTCGGCTTCAGCTTCTCTTGATTTTAGTGAGGGGCTTCTTGAGCTAGAAACTCATCTTGAACTACAGACGGAACAACAAAATGCAAGAGGGCTATCATCATTCCAAAATTATGAGCTCTGTGGCAACAGTAGGTCAAGTGGGCTGCAGGAGTTCACTGGAGGTGACGTTTTACCCACACATCTACTCATTAACATGACTACGACCGGCATTCCCCAATATTCAAATGGACAACATGTAAGCTCTGACGAACAATTTGCACATGATCCAACAGTACAAATCGATTCATCCCTTGATGTGGATAGTGCAGATCGTTTGCAGCATTGTGGTCAACCGTATGTAGCGGAAGGGGTTCCTGCGTGTGGCAATACTAGTCCGACCGACACTGTCCAGCGTCCTGGTCAGCTTCCCCCAAGGTGTGACAAGGAAGATGGGAATGATATCCGTCAGTTTTCTTCAAGAACGCCAATGGAGATAGATCCCTCAACTGCATCACAGCATACAAGTGTCGTTGATTCGCGAGTTCCAGAGGCGGCAACAAATACAATAAGCACATCATCATCAACCGGTGTGTCTGGAATAATCTACATTGCTACTATGGTTCCATTAAATCCTGAAATATCCCAGATTATTTTATTGAGATCTAACATATGATGTGTTTTTAAAGAGATATCAACTGGGGTTCTCCAATCAGGAACATCCCGAGCATCATTGCACATTCCATACCTTCAATATCACTTTTTATTGCATCATTTCTTTCATCAAAATATTTAACTTTTGCGGAGGTTGATTTTTGCTGTAGATATTTTGTATGATCAAATTCTAGGTGTATTACCTGTACCCTTGGCTTGATTTGAAGGTCCAATTGTTGATTGATCTTACACTTGAATATTCTATTGCAAGCAGCTCCAGTGCCCCCTCAACACCAAAGTGTTCCGCATCAATCCGTTAATCTCGAGATAGCACACCAGCATCCAACTGTGCCATCATCATCACGGGGAAACGATTTAATCACAGCACAAGCTCCAAATAATGCTCCTTCAGCTCCTCAGATTCTAGCTTGTGAAACAGGCCTGATAGGCACATCGTCATTACCAGGTCTACGGTTATTTACAAAAATTAATCTTTATGTATTGCCATGTTACATTATCATGGGGCAACAAGAATGCTATCATGAGACTCTAACTGATGGAGTTTTTAAATTGCAGAAGTGGATATGAATGAGGGGGCGCCTATGAGTCATCTGAACACAGGCAACAACTTCGAAGAGAATAGAGGTTTGAAAAGAAAAAACTAGAACTACTCTATGAAAAGGAAGCTGACATGAGGGTTGAGTTAGAATATGCTGCATCTCTATACCTAAAGAAGCTGAGAATGAAAGTTGCGAAGTGGTTGGCAGATGTGGAGATGCTTAGAAATGACTGTACTGAAGCAGCCAATGAGGATTGTTTGCCACCACATCATCTGGTGGATACACTGATGCATGAAGCCGAAGACCTTATGAGACTAGACAAAGGACTATCTGAGGCGAGAGATACCAAAGTCAGTAAATTGTTAGAAGATAAGATGGTGGGAGAGGCATTTCGGAGAAATACTACGAAGATTTTGGAGTTCCTAGCAGGGAATCAAATATCCCGACTAGGCATTTGTGGAATGGGTGGTGTTGGTAAAACGACTATTATGATGCACATACACAATAGACTCCTCGAGGTAGCTAACTATGGTAATGTGTTGTGGATCACTGTATCACAAGATTTCAACACAGAAAGGTTGCAGGACGCCATTTGGAAGGAACTAGGTTCAGGCATACTACAAGAAAAGGATGTGAGGAACGAGCAGCAATATTGTACGATTGTCTAATGAAAAGTGGCAAATCTACAATAATCCTCGATGACGTGTGGGAATGCTTTGATCTTAAAGAGATAGGAATCCCAATCGGAGCAGATGGAATTAAATTGGTCTTAACTACTCGATCCTTCAAGGTATGCCACGAGATGCATTGTGAAAAAATTATAAAAATCGAACCTCTATCTCAAATAGAAGCCGGGAGTTTATTTCTAGAGGAACTTGGATCCGAAGTGGCCCTTGATTTGGAAAGTGAAGCAATTGTGAAATCCATTGTTAAAGAATGTGCAGGCTTGCCGCTTGCAGTCATCACGATGGCAAGAAGCATGCAAGGAGTGACCGATGTGTTTGAATGGGAGGATTCCTTGGAGAAATTAAGAGAATCGAACATGGGGCAAATGGAAATGGAAACGAAGGTATTAATGAAATTAAAAGTCAGTTACGATCGCCTTGGTAATCATGAAGTTCAACAGTGTTTCTTATCCTGCGCACTTTATCCAGAAGATTATTCGATTGATAAGTTCGAGTTGATAGAATTCTTTATTGACCAAGGATTGATTGGTCCATTGAGTATGAGGAGGAAACAATATGATAGAGGCCTTACTATATTAAACAAACTGGTAAATGCCTGCCTATTAGCAGATTGTTGGGGACGGATGAAGATGCACGATTTGATTAGAGACATGGCATTGCACATCATGAGCGCGACTTCGATTGTAAGAGCAGGAAAGGGGTTGTGGACGATACCATCTGAAGAATATTGGACAGTTGCTTTGGAGAAAGTTTCTCTGATGAGGAATAAAATTAAAGAATTTCCCTTGAACATGTCACCAAATTGTCCTAAACTGTCAATTTTTCTAATGAATTGGAATTTCTTTTATGATGTGGTCATCCCTGATTCTTTCTTCAAACAATTACTGGGGCTAAAGGTTCTAAACCTGAGTGGATGTAAAGTAAGAGAACTTCCAGATTCCATTTCAGACTTGGTAAACTTGAGAGCACTATTGCTTAGAGAATGTAAGGAATTGTGCCGTATCCCTTACTTAGGGAAGCTCAGATCTTTGAGAAAGTTGGATATTTTAAACTGTGAAAGGGTTGAAGCGATCGGGGGTCTGGAAATGCTGGTGAACTTGAGGTACCTTGACATACTTCATACATGCATAAAGAGATTGCCTAAAGGAACATTGGGGGCTTTGGTGAGCTTGCAATATCTTGAAGTTGAAGCAATAAATGAAGAAGACATTACAAAATTAAGTGCATTGGAGGAACTTTCATGCTCTGTTGAAGATGTGGATGATTTCAACAAGTATGTGAGGCTGGTTAGTGAGCGGAGGAATAAACATCGCTATTACAACTTCCACGTGCATCAAGAAAGACCAAATGTTAGAGTGTCAGCAACTGATAATGCTCGATTTGAGAATCGTCAGAGGACTATTCGCATTCACTCGTGGAGTCATGCTATTGTGAGCGCGGGAGGGGAAAGCAGTGGCAGTGGCATTTGTATTTTGATTCCCCAGGATGTGCAGAAATTGACAGCGTTCAATTGCGATGGTGCAACAAATTTGTCTGACATTGGTCCACTTGAAGACCTTGAGGAGCTGGAGATAAGAATCTGGAAAAACTTGCGGGTGCTCTGTGGAGGACAAGGTGAAGGAGTAATGGACATCCATGACTCCCCTGCCCCTCCCCTCTTCCCAAGCCTTAGGATTTTGGCAATATATCACTGTTCAAAACTGAAGTATCTCTTTGGGCCTGGGCTTATATTCTCCCTCCCGCATCTCCAAAGCATTACAATACATAAATGTGAGAAAATGGTGGGGATAACACTAGCAGTAACATCACCACCACCGCATCGGCCTCTAGCCTTCCCTAGTCTAGAAAAGATTACTGTTTCAAGGTGTGATAAAATCAAGGGAGTGCTGGAATCTGAGGGGCTGCCCCACTTCCCTAATCTGAGAGAAATCAACGTATCTGATTGTGAGAACATGGAGGAGATAATCACAGGTCCTCCCCCGTACATGCTAGTTGAAGAGATTTCTCTGGAACGGCTTCACGTACGCCGTTGCCATAACTTGAGAAAGCTGTTTCCACATGAGTTGCTGATCCATCTTCGAAATCTTGAAGATATCCGAGTGAGTGGTTGCAAAGGAATGGTGGAGATGAAAGGTGGAGCGAGACAAGGCCAAGAAGGAGGCACAGTGAATCTTGTAAATAACACCCCTCCATCCTTCCAGTCTTCAATTTCTCTCCCAAAGCTGGAGACCTTGTGGCTACATGAGCTACCCTTGAAGAGCATATGTGAAGTCCGAATAACTTGCTATTCATTGGAATTCTTGATGGTGCTCTGTGGAGGACAAGATGAAGAAATAATTGACATCCATGACTCCCCTACCCCAACCCCGACCCCAACCCCTGCCCCTGCCCTCTTCTCAAGCCTTATTAACCTGTACATCTTGAATTGTCCGAAGCTAGAGTATCTCTTTGGGCATGGGCCCAAATTCTCCCTTCCACATCTACAAACGATTGAAACATATAACTGTGAGGAAATGGTGGGGATATCATCACCACCACCGCAACCGGCCCCAGCCCTCCTAGTCTAGAGGTGATTAATGTTCGGAAGTGTGGTAAAATGAAGAGAGTGGTGGAATCAGTGGCTGCCCCACTTCCCTAAACTGAAAGTAATTGAAGTATCCAAATGTGAGAACATGGAGGAGATAATCGGGGTCCTCCCCATACATGCCGGTTGAAGAGATTTCTTTGGAAAGGCTTTGGGTGAAAGATTGCCAAAACATGAGAAGGCTGTTTCTGCATGAATGGCTGCTCCATCTTCGAAATCTTGACCGTATCGATGTTGATCGCTGCAAAGGAATGGTGGAAATGATAAGCGGAGCAGGGCAAGACCAAGAAGGGAGCATAACGTCTCCTGTAAACAGCACTCCTTCATCCTCCCGATCTTCATTTTCTCTCCCAAAGTTGAAGACCTTCCAGCTATGGAACCTACCCCAGCTGAAGAGCATATGTGAAGTCCCAATAACTTGCGATTCCATGGAATTTTTAACGGTGACCAAATGCCCAGAACTGAACGCCATTCCTTTGCAACTGCGATTTCATGATACTCAGGACCTTCCATACATTTGGGTGCAAGGTGAGGAAAAGTGGAAGACGCTGATATGGGATAATCCCCATGCTCAGGATATTCTTCAATCTCATTTCCTTTTCAAAGGCAGTCACCGTATTCTACAAGGCCAACGCTATTCATGTGAGTTATCGATATAATTTCCTTCATTCCTGATAGAAATCGAAAAATATAGAAGGGATTATCATTTGGATTGCTATATGTTTTTGTACATGTACAAAAGCCTATTTATAATGCAAAAAGGATAAAATAGGAAAAAAAACATACGAAATAACGTTTTCCTATTTTCCTGTCTAGATATCTAATTTTATGGATTGATTGAATCAATCAGTTCGTAATCAGAATTAGAATAAAAATAAAAATCAGATCGCATCTCCAATAATTCCTTAAAAATCACTGCGAATATGTAGTAGCCCTTCTTTTTATAGTCATGCAGCTATAGAGGCTAAGATCGGAACTAGAGTTGTGCAGTTCTAACACTGGCTTTTTACAGCATCGTACGAAATAGACATTGAAAGCGAAAGTGAAAGCGAAAGTGAAAGTGAAAGTGAAAGTGGATGCTCCGACGGTGGGTGGTGGATCTCCCAAGAAGTCTTCCAAGATGTTGATTTCGAAGAAGTCTGATGAAAGGCCTTGGGTTGCTATATTAATTACTCAGGCATGATTTCCTGCAAACTCAAGTTTCCATTCGAATTACTTTCTTCATATACGGTACTGGCGGAGGTCCTTCACGAGGAAGATAACAAAGGGGTTCTGTACACCGTGACTAGAGTTTCTGTGTTTCTGTGGTTATGCGTAATGGGGATCGTCTTCCTAGGTAACGGCGTTCGAATGGGTCGTGGGTTTTCAAGGAAGTATGGGTGCTTGAAACTAAAGGAGCTAGAAGCTTTACCTGTTGTAGAAGAGAACGTGCACCATGGTCTCATTGATGTATAAAAGTCCTGTCTCTATCATCATTACATACGATACTCTGCCAACACTGTTTCTCTTCCATTTGTTAATGATGTGTGTGTTTGTAATTGTTCAAACTTGGATTGTTGCAGTTCAGTGATATGAAAACACACTCACAATCGTCCTGTCTTTGAAAACAGATCGAAATCTCTTCGATAAATCTGTGATACTTGTTAGTTTTATAGGTCAGGAGAGAGTTCACTGCCTACCATGTTTGATGAAATTTTTAAGTTAGTAGCATACTTGGCTATTGATTGTTTGTTCATAGCATGTGTGCTTGGTCGTTGTCAATGATTGATTTGCATTCATAATCCATATGGTATCGCTGCTTTATTTTAGTTTGGATTATTTCTTATTCAATAATGAGACTTCCACAGATCAAGCTTGCTTTGTTTTTTTAAGCCATTTTTCTGGGTTTGGAAGGTGGATTCTGAGATGATGGTTAGTATAGGGAGACAATATTGCTTCGACTGTCTTGGGTTAATTGGACTCTGCTGTTGAAAGATGACTAGAGTTGGAAAATGAAATTTGTTTCCACTTTGTTGAAGCGTTCATGAAAATTTCTCAAAGGAATTTGACTTGAAAGTTTGAAAATTTCAGCATATATAGTTCAAGTCAATTGTGTAAATTCGAATGTTCATAAAGCCTCACTATTTTAGCACCTAGAATTTTGTATGCTTTGCATTGTCCAAGATATTGGCTAGTTTGGGTCCAAGTACTTGCTTGTCTTATGCATGCAACCTATTCGTATGAAGAGCAATCTATAATGTGGTTTTGTTTATCAGTAAGTTTACGATCCAAAACCCGTCTGTATTTAACCCAAAACCAGCCTGTACCCGTTTTATGATTGGTATATGGCATGGGCCAAACTTTCACCATGGCCTTCACGGCCCTGTTCATAGCCCTGTTCATATTTCAGAATCACTTGCATTGGTTGTGAGCTTTGTGATTTCTGTTCAATTAAGCCCTCTCGAGAGGGTTCAGCGCCTATAATGTGTTTGATGAAATTCCTAAGTCAGCAGCGTGCTTGGCTGTTGATAGTTTGTTCATAGCATGTGTGCTTGGTTGTTGTTGATGATCGATATGTATTCATAATCCATGGCGGTATCGTTGTTGCTTTATTTTAGTTTGGATTATTTCTTGTTCAATCATGAGAATTCCACATATCAATCTTGCCGTGTCTTTTCTAAGCCATTTTTTCTGGGTTTGGAAGGTGGGTTCTATGATAGAGAAATCTACATTGTAATTATATGAATATTTTGAGTTGGACCATTGTTGACCCAATCCAAACTCATCCCAACTCACTGTTTGACAAACCTACACATACATTGTAGGCAACGGGCAGGGTGGGGTGGAGCTTGCATTAGCCCTACTCCATCCCATGAATCCATCCTGTTTTCGTAGTTTTCATATTTTATATATATATATATAAAAGCACTTTTAAGAACAATCTCTTCGTCTTACAAGTCTTGATTTATGGGAGATGCAAGATTCGAAGTTTTCTAGGTAAGCAACGGGAGACAATTGTTTCCCTTGTATTCCGCCTTCAAATTGTTTTGCATCCACAATTTTGTGGTATTTAGATTTTGTTTGACTCAATAAAATCTGTTTATTCTTTTTCAAAACCTACCCATGAAGCCGTTTCTTATTATTACTCTATCTTTTTACATAATTATTGTAATAATAATAATGAAAAATGGAAACTATAATAATAAACTAATGCTTTTCACCAAAAAAAAAAAATAGTAAATGAATGCCAAATATAATATGGTGTTCCGCAAGGATTCGTTGTTCCGAAAAGAGAAAACTACCTCAGCCCCCCTCACGGAGGAAGGGGGCATGTTTTTCATCCCATCATGTGCCCATACTTAAAACTTACAACAGTACTCTCAAATCATGTAAGTTTCAAGTGACGGTCACTATTAATATTTTGACTTTTTTTTTTCAAATCTTGCGGTTTACACGATGACTCTTTTACAAATGTTACATTTGAAACCCTTGCAAATTATAGGTCTTCACGCGCAAATTGACATATCATTTTTTTTTCATAAAATTTACAAACTTTGGATAATATTTTATACTCCAACTGAGAAAATAAAAAGATAATTACTTAGACATGATTTGTGCAATCTAATTATTCAAGTCAAACATATTTCCGATGTCCATGTCCAATCGACACCATAATAATAAGTTTTCTATCTGCATAATTTCAAAGGTCCCGTTGTAATAATAAGGAAGAGCACATTTAAATGAGTGTATTAAGTTGCAATTTCAATTGCAATAACATGCATAGATAGTGGACACAATAAATGTAATACGGTGTTTGGAATCTCAAAATAATTTCTATTGTATAAATCTAATCTTCAAAAGCAAATTCCATGATCCTCAACCCTAATGATACTCCACGTTGGTACAGCAAGCAAAAAAAATCATTATTAAAAAGCTTCAAAAGAAAAAAAAATATTGGGGAGACTAGAGAACGACAAATGGCGATGACGACCTAGCTCTCCAACTGAGACAATTGACACCAGTCATCATCACTCGCCCTCGTCGTGTCAGGGAATCAAGCTTTCTATTTGCATAATTGAAAATAAATAAATAAATAAATAAATAATTGACACCAGTCATCATCACTCGCCCTCGCCCGCGAGGGCAGGCGTGTAAATTCGCCGTGATGCCGTCGGACCGAAGAAGCCGAACACTTTGCACCGAAGTAACTGCAGCGCTTTAGGTGTCCCAATCAGATCAAAAAAAAAAGTGTCCCAACAAAAAAGCACGCACTTCAAAGCATCGGGCCGGCGTTCCCTACGCTCGAGCCCAGCTTGAACCCACTGCGACCGCCACGCGTCGAGCCGCAGTTGGGCGGTTCCATCCGGAGGGCCCGCGGCTGAAGCCATCGAGCGGCGGAGCTCACCGGGCTTACCGTGGGCGCGGGGCCAGCTTAGGATCGCTCCTTTATTTATGATATTTTTTTCAAAAATCTCAGCAGTTTTTTTGCTCCACCAGCTTCACTCTGAGAGAGAGACAGAGAGAGAGGGGTTGATGCTGCAGCTAGATCGCAGCTTCCTTGATTTGCAAGCACAGCCCTGGTACATTCTCTCTCTCTTTCCGCGCCTGTGATTTGTATAAAACGTTCTCGTGTCGAAACGTGGGTTGTCGTGTCTTCTTGATCCTTGGTTGTGGCTTGTACCAGGAATGCTAGGCGGTGCGTTCCGGGGTAGCGCATTGGGCAGGTAAATTGCAGATCTGGCTTACCCTCGAGCTACATTGGCGATTTCTCCCGTCTCGCGGTTTCTGGGTTGACTTGGTTTTGGTGGGTTGTGCTCTGCTGTGCTCCATTTGGTGTATCCTTGCCTTGTTTAGGGGTCAGTTGCCTGCTTCTTGTTTCTGAGTCGCTTCGATGTTAGCTGGGAGATCACAGGACGGACTGCGTTTGTTGATTGGTCTGGTTGTTTGAATTTGAAATGAGAAAATGTGCTTCTAATTGATGGCTTGGGGGTAAAAAAAAACAATGGTCTTTCTGCAAAAGAATCGATGATCCTTGACGGACGCGATGAGAAGGTTAGGTTGCCGTTATATGATCCAGTTTACAAGTGGTAGAGAGTCCGGAATGAATTGGTGTTGATCATGGTGATGGGTGAAGATCTAGCATGTTTCCCATCTTTTACTGTTGTATTGTCGAGCGTTGTGCGATATGTGGCCGCTCAGTGAAGTCAACAAAGCGGTAATGAGCAAAGCTTCTGGTCAGGATTTGGGATTGTAGTGCTGACAGTCCTAGTAGGCCCCTGTTTTGCACGCTTGTTTAAACTTCTCAACCGTTATTCTTCAAGATGAGTAATTTGGTTTGTTCTGGTCGTCTTGTTCTGTGATGAGCTAAAACTTCAACTACTCCAGCTGGGACTTTTTCCTCTATCGACGCCTGAGCTGTTTTACTTCGGGCTGTGCAGGAGCTGAGGTTGAGGTTATTGCTGCATCGGTTCCTGCCTTCCTGCCATGGGTAGAGCTAAATCACCTGGTAGATGGATCAAGACATTGCTATTTGGGAAAAAAAACATCAAAACACAATGTTAAGGGAAGAGAGTATTCTTTTTAGCTACAACAAACCCTGTAACTTCTTAGTTTAATGTCGGGAATCCTGTTTCTAATGTTCTGACATCCTTGTATGTTGTAAATAATAGCATGATAGTTATACGACAGTTCCTGCCCAGCGCTTGTGTTCTTTTCGTCTGACTAAGGTACCTTGGTAATTTCTTCTCTTTTGAACTAATGTGCCACTACCATCATGCGCAGAAAATTACAAATGACGCAGTGGTCCATGTTGGTGCTAGGGCACCTGAAGCTAATTATCACGTGGCTTCTCAGCCTAATGCTGAAAGTGATGATTGGAATAGCAGAAAACAAGAATCAGAGAGAAAGAGTGAGGAAATTCTACTCCAAGATCGAGGGATTGAGACTGATGAGGATCTGGACATGGCTCAAACTCAGGATGCACCTCAAAAATCCAGATATAATCAGGCAAGAGATGGCAGCAACAAAGACGCAAGCTGCTTTCAGGGGTTATTTGGTATTTATTCTGAGATTTGTCTTCTCTACTCTTCCCTACTGTCCTTAGACATTCATTGTAGTTAAAGAATGGATAACTATCTGAGTATGAAACTTACTCTGGAGAATGTTCCTAATAGTTTATTCTTCAATGAAACTTACTCTTAATTTTGAATAGCCACTGTTGATTTAGATCAGGCTTGTTTATGGATTTTGTTTTGTTGTCATGATGAAGGCTCGCCGTGCATTTCGAGCTCTCAAGGGAATCATTCGATTACAAGCACTTACCCGTGGGCATTTGGTTTGGAGACAGGCAGCTGCTATTCTGTCCTGCATGCTGGGAATAGTTAAATTGCAGAGCCAACGCGAGGTCGCTTGCCTTGGCCTGGTGTGGCTCGCCGAGCTAGGGGAGGTAGACCTGCAAGGCTGAGAGTCATTGTGGCCGGACAAGCTCGCGGGACCTCACCTTTGGCCGGTGATTGATCACAAATAAGGTGAAAGAAGAAAAGAAAAGGAAAAAAAAGAGAAAAAAGATACAATAATAATATTAAAAATTGAAGGGAATAAAAAAATTTAAGAATCCTATCAAATACATATCTATTTTGGAAATAAAAATTTTAGACATCACTTCAGAGGTTTTCTTAATTAAAACAATGTAACTCATTACTATAGAGAAGAAAGAGCAACGCTAGACATAAAACAAACGGATATAAATATAATAGCGTGGTAGCCTTTTTAGGTAGGTTTTGTTTTTAATTTTTAATTTTCTGTACAAAGCTAGAGAGCTTGGCAATTGAGCAAACTATACTTTTAACTTTTTTTATTTGTCGAATGACCATAATTTAATTTCCAATAATAGCTTCCCACCTCATTTAGCGCCGTTTTCATCTTCTTCCTTACGATTTTTCCATTGAGTCGCGCCTTGAGAAGCCCGGGAACCCTAGATCTTCTTTGAGCGCCTCGTCTTGCCGGGCCCTCCGGTTTTCGCTTCTCCGGTTCCTTTCGTTCGCCTCGTCGCCTACGTGCCTCCGAGCGGGTCGCGGGTCGGCGCTGGCCGCGTGATTTTGGGGGGAGGTCGAAGTTAGGGTTTTTGGATTGCTTTCTTCCGGGGCTAAGAAGCGGGGATGGCGCTCGCCGCGTGATTTTGACGACAAAGAAGTGGAAGGCCATTACCCTGTTACCCTGTACTCTTGATGCTCCTCTGGATCCATGCTTAGTGTGTAAGTGCTGCTTGAGATTCTCGTTCCAAGGCGCGTTCTCCTGCTTAGATAATCCACAAGTTCTCCTCCTTTTTTTCCGGTAAGTATAATCTAATTTTCCTTTAATTATTTCCTCTGTGTAGATCTAGTGAATCTCTCTCTACTTGTGCTTTCGTTCCTGGTGAAATAAGGAGAGAGATCTCTGTACTTTGGGTATACACAACTCAGGTGGTTTGGCTCTGTTAGGAGGATTCAAGGATTTTGCATCGATATCAAGTCTATCTAGTCAGCTAACTGTCAACATGACTTAGGAATCCTTTATGTTTCTGTATGCATCTTTTCTTTATTGATCGTGTCTCTTTTTAACCGTTCTGTGCTTTTGCTTGGCATCGTCTCTGTTTTTCTGTTTTTCATGTCACGTCCTCTTTGTAGGTAATAGCAAAAAGAATGCCTAGAGAACCAGATCCAATTTGGAAGCATGTGAAACGTGAGGAGCACAGCAAGTGGAAGTGTCTGTTTTGCGGCATCGAGCGGAGCGGAGGTGCCACAAGGATCCGGGCGCACCTCGCTGGAACTCTGCGCTATGGTATTACAGCTTGTGAGAAAGTTGATCAACATGTGAGAGCAGAAGCCTTGCAGACAATTAATGCTAAAGGGAGTGTGTTGGACACAAGCACGGGAGGCACATCAGGTGAAGGAACGGAAATAATAGTTATTGGCACGAGTCAAAATGCGCTCCAAAGTGACGATGCATCGAATCCCAATGACATGCAGAACTCGCATCAACCCGGGTGTGCGCCACAACAACCATCTTGCAATTGGTCAACTGGAACTAATACTGCTTTAGCATGCCCTCAGGATCAAGTGTCTTTGCCTCCCAGTGATATGCCTCTGGATAATCTGGATAACACGCAACAATCCCATCCATCGAACTGGAGGTTGGATGCAGCACATGGAAATGAAAATGCTTCATCTCTCCAGCCTTTATCTTCTCTTTATGTAAGTGAGCCACCGACACCTCCTGAGCCATCAACTCGTCTTGACTTTGGAACTGGTACTGCTCCAGCATGCCCTCGGGATGCTTTGCCTCCCGGTGATATGCATCTGGATAATCTGGATAACACCCAACAATCTGATCCATCAAACTGTAGATTGGATTCAGAACATGGAACTGAAAATGCTTCATCTTGCCAGCAACTTCTGATGAACTCATCGCCTTCACCTTCTCTTGATTTTAGTGAGCAACGAGTGCTTCGCGGAGGTGACGTTTTACCCACTCTATTCAGTGACATAACTACGAATAGCATTCCCCCAAATTCAAATGAACAATATCCAGGCTTTGCCAAACGATTTGCAGGTGAAGTCATTCTAGATTCGCTGGTAGATTCGACAGAAAATCTTCACTGCTCTCCGCCAGAGAATCCTCCTGAATTGCCTGATGCAATTGCAAACGCTTCTGAGGAAATTGGGCTGCAGGAGCATACTGGAGGTGACGTTTTACTCACTCCTCTAATCATTAACATAACGATGACCAGCATTCCTCAATATTCAAATGGAACAGGCCTGACAGGCCCATCGTCATTACCTGGTCTCTAGTTATTTACAAAAATAAATCCTTATGTATTACCATGTTAGATTATTATGGGGCAGCAAGAATGCTATCATGAGACTCTAACCGATGGAATTTTTAAATTGCAGAATTAGATATGAACGGGGATGCACCAATGACGAGTCATCCAAACACAGTTAGCAATTTGGAAGAGAATAGAGCTTTGAAAAGAAAACTAAAACTGCTCTATAGCAAAGAAGCTGACGTAAGGGATGAGTTAAAATTTGCTGCGTCTCTATTCCTAAAGAAGCCGAGAAAGGAAGTTGCGAAATGGTTGGCGGATGTGGAGAAGGTTAGAATTGATTGTCCAGCGGCAGCAAGTGAGGATTGTTTGCCACCATATCAACAGGTGGATATACTAATGCGTGAAGCAGAGGACCTTAGCAGACAAGGTAAAGGACTATTTGAGGTGAGAGAGACCAAAGTCAGTAAATTGTTAGAAGAAAAGATGGTGGGAGAGGCATTTCATAGAAATACTACAAAGATTTTGGAGTACCTAGTAGGGAATCGAGTATCTCGACTAGGCATTTATGGAATGGGGGGTGTTGGTAAAACGACTATTATGGTGCACATACATAATAGACTCCTTGAAAAAGCAAACTATGGCAATGTTTTGTGGATCACCGTGTCACAAGATTTCAACACAGAAAAGTTGCAAGATGCCATTTGGAAGGAACTAGGTTCAGGCATACTACTAGAAAAGGATGTGAGGAAACGAGCGGCAATATTGCACGATTGTTTAATGAAAAGTGGCAAATCTACAATAATCCTCGATGGTGTGTGGGAACACGTTGATCTTAAAGAGGTGGGGATCCCAGTTGGAGTAGATGGAATTAAGTTGGTCTTAACCACTCGATCCTTTGAGGTATGCCGCCAGATGCAATGTCAAGAAATGATAAAAATTAAATGTCTATCTGACATAGAAGCCGAGAGCTTATTTTTGGAGGAGCTTACATCTGAAGCCGCCCTTAATCTGGAAATTGAAGCAGTTGTGAAGTCCATTGTTAAAGAATGTGCAGGCTTGCCACTTGCAGTCATCACAATGGCAAGAAGCATGCGACACGTGGCCAATGTGTTTGAATGGAAGGATTGCTTGGAGAAATTGAGAGGATCAAATATGGGGCAAACAGTTATGGAAAAGCAAGTCTTAATGAAACTAGAATTCAGTTACAGTCGCCTTTGTGATCGTGAAATTCAACAGTGTTTCTTATCCTGTGCACTTTATCCAGAAGATGGATTGATTGATAAGTTCGAATTGATAGAATTCTTTATTGACCAAGGATTGATTGGTCAATTGAATACGAGGGAGAAACAATATGATAGAGGCCTCAACATATTGCAAAAACTGGTAAATGCTTGCCTATTGGAAGATCAAGAGGGCAAGATGAAGATGCACAATTTGATTAGAGACATGGCATTGCACATCATGAGTGGGACTTCGATTGTAGAAGCAAGAACGGGGTTGGAGAGGATACCATCCGAAGAATATTGGACAGATGTTTTGGAGAAAGTTTCTCTGATGGAGAATGATATTAAAGAATTTCCCTTGAACATGTCCCCTAATTGTCCTAAACTATCAACTTTTCTATTGAACAGAAACTTTCGAGATGATTTGGTTATCCCCGATTCTTTCTTCAAGCATTTATCGGGGCTAAAGGTTCTAAACCTGAGTGGATGTAGACTAAAGGAACTTCCAGATTCCATTTCAGACTTGGTAAACTTGACAGCACTATTGCTTAGAGAATGTTTTGACTTGTGTCGTATCCCTCGTTTGGGGAAGCTCAGATCTTTGAGAAAGTTGGACATTTATCATTGCGATGGGGTTGAAGTGCTGGAGGGTCTAGACATGTTGGTGAACTTGAGATACCTTGACATAACTTGTACACGCATGGAGAAATTACCCAAAGGAATATCGGGGGCCTTAAACTTGCAATGTCTTGCAGCTAAGCTAGTAAATGGAGAAGAAATTACAAAATTGCGGGCGTTGGAGACACTTGATTGCTTCTTTGACAATGTGGATGATTTCAACAAGTTTGTGAGGGTGTTTAGTGAGCGGACGAATGACACCCCCTATTACAGGATCATAGTAGGAAATTATAAGTCTTTTGAGCGAAAAAGTGTTTGTGCTCTATTACAGAATCGTGAGAGGAGTGTCCACATTGCGACGAGGAGTCACACTATTGTGAGCGCGAGAGGGGAAAGCAGTGGTAGTGGCAATGGCATTTGTATTTTGATTCCCCAAGATGTGCGGAAATTGACAGCGTGGAATTGCAACGGTGCGACAAATTTGTCTGACATGGGTCCGCTTGAAGAGCTTGAGGTGCTGCAAATAAGACAATGGAACAACTTACGGGTGCTCTGCGGAGGACAAGATGAAGAATTAATAAACATCCATGACTCCCCTACCCGAACCCCTACCCCACTCCTCTTCGGAAGCCTTAGGGATTTGGAAATATCTGAATGTCCGAAACTGAAGTATCTCTTTGGGCATGGGCCTAAATTCTCCCTTCCGTATCTACGAAGCATTCAAATAGTGGATTGTGTGGAAATGGTGGGGATAACAATGGCAACTACATCACCACCACCATATCCGCCTCCAACCTTCCCTAGTCTAGAAGAAATAATGGTTTGGCGGTGTGATAAAATGAAGAGAGTGGTGGAATTTGAGTGGCTGCCCCACTTCCCTAATCTGAGATTACTCGGTGTATCTGGTTTTGAGAACATGGAGGAGATAATTGGAGGTCTTTCCTCATACATGTCGGTTGAAGAGAATTTTCCGCAACGGCCTTCGGTAGAAGGATGCCATGATTTGCCACTCCATCTTCGAAATCTTCAAACTATCCAAGTCATTCGCTGCGAAGGAATGGTGGAGATGATAAGTGGAGCGGGACAAGGCCAAGAAGGGAGCATGACGACTCTTGTAAACAACACCCCTTCATCCTCCCAGTCTTCAATTTCTCTCCCAAAGCTGAATGTCTTGTGGCTATACATGCTACCTCAGTTGAAGAGCATATGTGAAGTCCCAATAACTTGCAATTCCATGGGATATTTGGCGGTGATCGGATGCCCAAAACTAAACAGGATTCCTTTGAAGATGCAATTACGTGATATTGAGGACCTTCCGTATATTGAGGTGGAAGGTGAGGAAAAGTGGAAGACGGTTATCGATATAATTTCCTTCATTCCCGATAGGAATCGAAAAATATTGAAGGAATTATCAAGTGTATTGCTATATATTTTGTACATGTACATAAGCCTATTTATAATACAAAATAGATAAATTAGGAAAAAAATATACGAGATAACATTTTTCTATTTTATTGTGTAAAATACACTCTTATGGATTTATTGGATCAATTAGTCCGTAATTGGAATTAGAATCAGAATCAAATCAAATCAAATCGTATCTTCAACAATTCCTTTAAATTTGTTACTATTGCCCATCTTGGAGCTATAGAGATAGGATCAGAACTAGAGTCGTGCAAGCTCTAACACTAGCTTTGCCAGCCAAGAAGAAGTGAATCCCCCCGATGTTGCTTTCGAAGAAGTCCTGCTGAAAGGCTTCGGCTGCTATTTTAATTACTCGAGCATGCTTTCCTGCATACTCTCAAGTTGCCATTTGAATTACTTTCTTCTTAGGCCATACTGGCGGAAGCCCCTCCCGTGGCAGAGGAGGGTTGGAGATGTGCGAGGCTGGACCTGGGAGAAGGAGCGCAGGAAGTAGGCGCCGAAGGAGCAGCTGAATGTCGCCTTCTGGAAGGAGATCTTGGGCAGCTCGATGACGGCAGCTACAGCGAATTTAGTCGTAGTAGAAAATTGAAAGATCGAAGTTTGCTTTGCCTTCATAAGCATCGCGAGCTTACAAATCCGATCTATAATTCAATAGATTAGATATGGCATTTTGTGTTTTACAGGTACGGTTTTCAGAGATTCATGTGTATTGACATCGAGTCTTGAGTTCGTGTTAGGTTTCTTAAATTCCTATCTGCGACTTCACGTTGTTTCTCTTCCATTTGTTAATGATATGTGCGTATGTGCGTTTGTAATTCGGGCCTTGTTCAAACTTGGATTGTTGTATTTCACTGATATGAAAACACACTCGCAATCGCCCTGTCGTTGAAAACAAAGCGAAATCTCTTAGATAAATCTGTGATACTTGCAAGCGTTATAGGTCAATTTGACTCTGCAGTCCAGAGAAGATGACCAGAGCTGGAAAATGAAATTTGGGATAGATTAAAATTAGTTTCGTAAATTAGAATATTCATAAATCCTCTCTATTTCAACATGTAGAATATATTTGATACTTAGCACTATCCAAGATATTGGTTAGTTTGGGTCCAAATAGCTGATTGTCTCATGCATGCAACCGTATATATGTGGAGAGCAATCTATGGGGTGATTTTATTTATTAGTAAGTTTACAGCCCAAAACCCATCTTTATTTAACTCAAAATCGAAGTTCAAACATATTTTACGGTTAATACATGACTTGAGCTAAACTTTCACCATCACCTTCATGCTCCTATTTATAACTTGATTCGAAAAACGCCTCACTAATTCAACGAGTGAGCCGGTCGTTGGAGCTACTCTTTCTTCAAAGGCAATAATTTAAGGAGAAAAAATGCTAAAAAAAAAAAAAAAAGAATCTCAGGTTTGGTTAGGTATGGATCGAATATTGGTCGAGTCGGGTATACATCGAGAAATGTACATTGCAATTATATGATAATTTGGATTGGACCGACTCAATCCAAACCCATCCCAACTCATTGTTTGACAAACCTAGATGTACATTGCAGGGCAAGAGGCAGGATGGGGTAAAGCTAGCATTAGCCCTACACCGTCCCATGAATCCATCCTGTTTTCGTAGTTTTCATTGTGTATATATATATATGAAAAGGACTTTAAGAACAATCTCTTCTTCTTACAAGCCTTGATTTACGGGAGATAAGCAACAAGAGACAATTGTTTCCCGTATTCCGCCTTCAAATTGTTTCGCATCCAAAATTTTGTGATATTTAGATTTTGTGTGACTCAATAAAATCTGTTTATTCTTTTTCAAAACCAACCATTTCTTATCATTATCTTTTTTAACGTAATTATTGTAGTAATAATAATGAAAAATGACAAATATAATAATAAATGAATGCCAAATATAAAGTGGTGCTCTGCAAGGATTGGTTGTTTCGATAAGAGAAAACTACCTTAGCCCCCCTCACGGGGGAAGGAGGCATGTTTTTCGTCCCACCATGTGCCCAACCCTAGAACTTATGTGATTATCGCGATAGCACGTATCAAGTGACCGTTACTATTTATTTTTTGTGTAAATCTTGCGGTTTACACGATGATTCTTTACAAATGTTACATTTGAAGGTCTCCACGTGTAGATTCACATATCATTTTTTTTTTCATAAAATTTTCAAACTTGAAATAATATTTTATACTCCAACTGAGAAAATAAAAAATAATTACTTAGACACAACTTGTGCAATCAAATTATTCAAGTCAAACATATTTCCGATGTCCATGTCCAATCAACAAGATAATAATAACAAGATTTATATCTGCATAATTTCAAAGATCTCATTGTAATAATAAGGAAGAGCACGTTTAAATGAGTGTATTAAGTTGCAATTTCAATTGCAATAACATGCATAGATAGTGGATACAATAAATGTAATCTGGTGTTTGGACTCTCAAAGTAATTTCTATCATATAAATCTAATCTTCAAAAGCAAATTCCATGATCCCCTACCCTAATGATACTCCACATGGGTTTAGAAAGCCAAAAAAAAAAAATTATTATTTAAAAGCTTTAAAAGAAAAAAATAATAATGGAGAGGCTAGAGAACGATGGATGACCATGATGACTTGACCAACTGGTTGAGATAGTTGATACTGACCATAATCACTCGCCCTCGTCGTGTTTGGAATCAAGTTTTTTATTTGCATAATTTGAAAGTATATAAATAATGAACATACATCCAATTCAACGCGATAATAATGACAAATTCTCTATCTACATAATTTGAAAGATCTTATCTTAATAATTAGGAAGAGCACGTTGAATTGAATGTGTATCAAGTTACAACTTCAATTGCAATAACATGCATAGACAGTGGATGCAATAAGTGCAATCCGGTGTTTGGACTCTCAAAGCAATCCTCCATTTTTCATCATATAAACTAATCTTCAAAATCAAATCCCATGATCCCCTAAATGATCCTCCACGTGAGCATAGCAAACAAAAAATATTATTATTAAAAAGCTTTGAAAGAAAAAAAGAAAAAAATAATAATAGAGGGAACAGAGAAGACAGGTGACCGTAATGACCCGACCCGGTCCCGGTCGAGGCAGTTGAAACCGGCCATCATCACCCGCGCCCTCCTCGTCGCCGCGAATCTCTGTTCAGACCGACTTCCTGGCCCACTCTCGGTAACCATAACCCTTCACAACACGCGCTCCCACGCCACCCCCCGAGCCGATGGGATAATCTTCGCCGTGCGTGCCCTCCACGGCCTCCAAGCGCGAGTCACGCGAGGAGCTCCCCCACCCCGCGCCCGCGAGGGCAGGCGCGTAAATTCGCCGCGATGCCGTCGGACCGAAGAAGCCGAACGCTTCGCACCGAAGTAACTGCAGCGCTTTAGGGGTGTGCATGCAAACGTTTCTGTTTCTCACGGTTTCTGTTCTTTTGTTCCCGAACAAAAAAAAGAAACCTATTTTAACGCCACATTGTTTTTTTGTTCCCGGGAATGGTTTGGGAACGAAACAAAAGCAAAAAAAAAGTTGCTTCTTGTTCCCTGAACAATGGCTAGAAATAAGCTGATTTTCTTTTTTAATTTTCTTTTATTTCCTTTTCTTGCCGCGACCACCGTCAACCGCCCGGAGCCACCGCCCACCGCCGCCGACGCCGGTCGTCGTTCGCCGCCCACCGGCAGCCGTCGCCTCCGGTCGCCGTTGCCCGCCCGCCCGTCGCCACCCTCCGCCTCCGTCCGCCGTGCCGTCCCGCCCGCCGCCCGGCCCCCCCGCTGCGCCACGCCCGCCGGCCGTCGGCCGTCACCGCCCGCCGACCCGTCACCGCCGGAAGCCCATCGGCCTCCGGCGGTCGTCGGCGGCCAATGGGCTTCCGGCGGCGCCAGGCGGTGGCGATCGGCGGCGGCGGGCGTGCGGCGGCGGCGGCGGCGGGGGGACGGCAACCGGCGGCGGGAGGCGGCAATCCGTCGACAAGATTAAAAATGAATAAATACAAAAAAAGAAATTGTTGCGTTATCAAACGCATTTCTATTCTTTTTCTATTCCAAGAAAGTAGAAATTTTGTGTCGTTATCAAACGGGTTCTTTTACTCGAAATTGTTCCCCGGAGCGAGAAATAGAAAAGAACCATTTACGAAAAAAAACTCTTCCCCGGAACAGAAACGTTTGCATGCGCTACCTAGGTGTCCCAACAAAAAAGCACGCACTTTAAAGCATCGGGCCGGCATTCCCTGCGCTTGAGCCCAGCTTGAACCCACTGCGACCGCCACGCGTCGAGCCGTAGTTGGGCGGTTCCATCCGCAAGGCCCGCGGCTGAAGCCATCGAGCGGCGGAGCTCGCCGGGCTGGCCCCGGCCAGCTTAGGACCGCTCCTTTATTTATGATATTATTTTAAAAAATCTCAGCAGTTTTTTGCTCCACCAGCTTCACTGAGAGAGAGAGAGAGAGAGAGGTTGGGGGGGCGGGGTTGATGCTGCAGCTAGATCGCAGCTTCCTTGATTTGCAAGCACCGCCCTGGTACATTCTCTCTCTCTCTTTCTGTGCCTGTGATTTGTATAAAACGTTCTCCCGTCGACACGTGGGTTGTCGTGTCTTCTTGATCCTTGGTTGCGGCTTGTATCAGGAATGCTAGGCGGTGCGTTCCGGGGTAGCGCATTGGGCAGGTAAATTGCTGATCTGGCTTACCCACGAGCTACATTGGCGATTTCTCCGGTCTCGCAGTTTCGAGCTGGAAGTGTGGTTTCTGAGTTGACTTGATTTTGGTGGGTTGTGCTGTGCTGGGCTCCATTCAGTGTTCTTTTCCTTGTTTTGACCTGTTTGGTAACATTTCCCTTCATTTCAATTTTTATTCTTTTATCTTAAAAAGATATAGAAATACGTTTAATAATGTTAATTAATTTTTCTATTCTACATAATTAAAAAGTGGTCAGAGAATATATTTGGAATAGAAACAAAAATTTTAAAAAGAAGAGATTCTTATTCCCGAAAATAATTTTCAAAAATAAGTTTTTTTCTTTTTTTTTTTCTTTGCGTCTTTTCTTCTTCTTTGCTAGTTGCCACCTCCCTCTACCTCTTGCCGTTTCGACGCTGCTGCAACCTGCCGCTGTCACTACCTGTTGCCAATTGCTACTACCACCGTCGGCATCGGCTGCGACAGTAAGTGGCGGTAAGCAACATCGTCAGCGGCGATCGCCAATGATAAGGAAGAATTTAAAAATAAAAAATTTACATTATAATTTTTTTTATGAATCATACCAAACGCATTCCGAAGAATAGAAATAGAAAAAAAAAAATTATCTGAAAGAAAATTGTTCCTAAGGACAAAAGCATTACCAAGCGTGTTCCTTTATTGAAAAATTATTTCGAGAAATAAAAATAGAAATAGAAAAAAACTATAGCCAAAAGAAAATTGTTCCTCATAACATAAACATTTCCTCAAAACATAAACATTACCAAACGGATCCTTGGAGGTCAAGTAGTCTACTTCTTGTTTCCGAGTCACTTCAATGTTAGACGAGAGATACGGGACAGACTGCATTTGTTGATTAGTCTGGGTGTTTGAATTTGAAATGAGAAACTGTGCGTGTAAGAGGTGAGCTTGTTCTGGCTTCAGTTGATATAGTCTAATTGATGGCATGGGGGTAAAAAAAACCGCTCTTTCTGCAAACGAATCGATGTTCCTTGAAGGACCCGAGAGATTGCCACTATACGGATTGATTTAACAAGTGTTAGAGAGTCCGGAATGAATTGGTGTCCTTGCCTTGAAGGACCCGACGAGAATCTGAGGTTGCCATCATGGTGAAGGGTGAATATCTAGTATGTTCCCATTTTTTGCTGTTGTATTGTCGAGTGTTGTATCATGTGTGGCTGCTCAGTGAAATCGACAAAGTGTTGATGAGCAAAGCTCCTGGTCCGGACTTGGCATTTTTAAAGTGGTCAAGCAGGAGTCAGGAGTGTAGTGCTGACAGTCCTAGTAGGTCCCTGTTTCGCACGCTTGTTTAAATTTCTCCACCATTATTCTTCAAGATGAGTAATTTGGTTTGTTCTGGTCGCCCTGTTCCGTGATGAGCAAAAACTTAAACTATTCCAGCTGAAACTTTTTCCTTTATCAACGCCTGAGCTGGATTCACACTGGACTTGGCAGGAATGAAGAGCATTCTGGGTGGGCTTCGCAGATTCCTCCTTTCCCAGAGAGATCAAGAATGCCCATGCTTTTTACTCACCGAGGGTGAGGGTCTCGTCCTAAACACAGCGCAATTACAGCGACATCACTAAGCAATTTACATAGATGGAGTGCACTTCTAATTCAGCTATAGTAGTAAAATATCTTAATCAGCATTACAGCATTACATGAACCAGTCAAGATTTCTAACAAACGCGAGAGAGTTGATAATCAAAGTACCAAGTAAGTTTACAAACTGACTCGTTAAACGCTTAACCAGCACGCGTAACTAAAGCGCCCAGAAAAATCACACGAACCCTCTCTGAAGAAAGGCAAGTCCTCAGGCACCATTAAATCGTACCATCTCATGCAATATACTCTCCCACCCTTTCAATCTGCTCGATCTAACATCGTAACTCAAGACCCTCCTCCATCATCGCGACAAAAACAAGAGCAACTTCAGAGCAGGCCCACACGGCATACACACCCACATCCAGCACTCCATTCGCAAACGAGGTAACTCAAAGATCAAACGATCCTGCTCATCACCTACAAATTCTCTGTACCCTCGCGCAAACTGTACATCCTACGGAACCCTGACCGAAGCAAGCAAAAGCAAACGATAGCTCGATTTCCACACGCGTTGAACGCGCGCTCGACTCGGTCTAATCCCGGAAAATCAATCACTCGCTCACACATACACACAGACAACCCAAACTACCGACTGAGGAACAGAAAACCGTCAAAGCGTCGAACAGGAAAAGGAGAGGAGATCGAGGGGAAACCAACCTCCGAGACGAAGAAGAGCTCGCCGCCGCCTCCTGCTTCTCCTCCTTCGGCTTCGCGGCCGATCGCAGCCCGTAGCGGAGCAGCTTCGGCTTCCCTGAAGAAGAACAAGAACAAACTCGCAAGGAGAGAGAAATTAAAAAAAAAAAGAAGCAAAGAAGGACCGCTGAGAAACGCCGCGATTCGACTTCACCGCCGTCGCGAAAACACGAGATAGAGAGAGAGAGATCACCGGAGCCGGCGGACTGTTCCTTGGCGGCCTCTTCCATGTCCGATGTCTTCCCCTCTCCTCGCCGGCGAGCCTCCGATCGGATCTTCTCCTTCACTCCGGCGGAACTGAGGAACGATCGCGTCTCTCTCTCTCTCTCTCTCTCTCTCTCTCCTGCTGCTTGGGAGGTTTCAATGAGCGGTTTCTTATACAACTCGCTCCAGAACTACCCAAACGGGAAAAAAAAAAAAAAAAAAAAAAAAAGTGATCAAATTAATTTTAAAAAAATTAAGAGAGGAAAACGTTATTTTCTATTTTCGGGCGGGAAATTTTCGGCCTACCTGTCGAAACCGCATCGGACGCCCGTGACGTGAGCTCGCCCGCTTGTGCCCCCCCAGGGCCAATCCGCTGCCGACACGTGTGGAATGACATGGGGGGGAAGTTTGACGGCGTGAGGATGGGATTAACGGATAAATCTTTGGACTGCTGGAGCTTGAATGGGGCCCAAGTGCCGTTTCGGTCACGGGCCCAGGAAGGGGAAAAAGCTCCGCGGAAAATTCGAAACGCACGGCCGTTGGGGACTTTTTCTTCTCCGTGGGTTGGTCAGACAGCCGTTGGATTGGAACTGGGGCTCCGACTTTTTGGTTAGCTTGAGGTTTTCGGGCCTGAGATTCGTACCAAATGCATTCATGTTCTTTTTTATCTCGAAAAAATAAATTTTGTGAATTATCAAATTTGTCTGGCTACTTAGGCTGCGTTTGTTTGTATTTCTTTTTTTTTGTTTTTAAACACTTTTTCTGTTTTTTTTTTTGTTTTAAGGAACAAAAAGGAACTGGGTTCCTTGAAACAAAAAAGCAAAAACAACAAGCAAAACACAAATCGAAACACTTTTGAAATTTTTCTCCTTTTTCTTCTTATTTTCTTTATTTTTCTTTCGCCGGTCGCCGGCCTCGGCCATGGCCGGCGGCCTCGCCCAAGCACGGCGAGCTCGCCGCCCCCGCCGAGGCCGAGCCTCGCTGTATGTAGCCGGGCGAGGGTCGGCCTCGCCTTGGCTGGGCGAGCTCGGCCTCGCCGGATCTGGGCGAGATCGAGCTCGCCCGGCCCGTCGAGATGTCGGCGCGTCGGGGCCGGGCTCGCCGGGCGGGCGAGCTCGATCTCGCCCGATCCGGCGAGGCCGAGCTCGCCCGGCGGCCGGCGAGCCTCGCCGTGCTGGGCGAGGCCGCGGCCCTCGTCGGCCGTCGCCGGCCATGGCCGAGGCCGGCAACCGGCCAAAAGAAGAAAAAAGAAAAAAGGAAAATAAGAAAAAAATAGAAAAAATAAAAGAAATAAAAAATTATACAAATTTACCAAACGTGTTTCTATTTATTTTTATTCCCGGAACGAACAAGTTTACCAAACGCGTTTTTGTTCAGAAATTGTTCCCGGGAACATAAACATTTTTTTCTATTTACTGTTCCTTGAAACAATTTTTAAAAACGAAAACGCAAACAAACGCACCCTTAGAAACTCGTTTAAGGAATTGAAATTAAAAATATATATATTATTTCTAAACATAAATTGTTTGTAGGAACAAAAATGTTACCAAATTCGTCTTGCTTCATCTCAAGTGTGGCTTTTAACGTCTGTATAATTTCCTCGTAAGAATCAAGTTCCTTAGCAAAAGATGTGAGATTGCTCTTACTTTTAATAATATAAAAAATTCTATCCATTTGCGTTGTTGGCTTAGCAGCCATAGTCAATTTCTTTTGTTTCCTTTTTTGAACTTGCCTCACTAAACTTTATGCAACTTTTTTTAATGGTTTTAAGCATGTTTAATAATCTTTTCACCTACATTATACTCTATATTTTTATCATTAGTAGATTTTGTACAATCACCGATATCAAGTGGCAATAATATCATTGTCAACATAAAAATCTTATGTAGGATTTCATGTGATACTTTTAGTAGGAACTATATCTTTGAATATTCTATCCAACAAATATTCAAGGTCCACATGTATACCTTTCATTCTAAAAACTCTAATCTTAGGATTTTCATGCTACATTAAATATGTTCATGAGTTGTATCATAAAAGATGAACTTCAAAACAAGTAACAAAAGAAGGGAAATAAAACTTGAAATTTCCTCTATCACCATTCGTCACTTGTATAAATGGTTTTCATTTGCGGATCTTGTCTTAATCTTGTTTTCTTCCAAGCCAATTGCCTTCATTTGTTCTTTTCTTCCTTAACAATATCCCACTTGCTCTTTATTTAATTTTTATCATACTTTTTGTTTCTTAGTTCCATAGACTTGTTAATTATGGTTGTCCATTCATCCATTTTGTGGTTTGTAAAACGATTGCCTTTTTTCAATTTGTTCAATAGACAACTTACAAAAGGTTTCCATATCTTCCAAACTTCAACATATCTTTTCCTTTGATGAATTTACCATCTACTGGTAAAGTGCCCTGAACAAATTTGAGAGGCACAAATAAATCAAATAAACCACAGAAGAAAAACCAATTATTTTCTAATCCCAAGAAGTAAAGGTCTCTTAAATCAATATGCACAAGATCCCATGAGGCAAATGCAACTTTTATTCTCACTGAACTCTTACAGTGTATCAACTTTTGAAACTGAAGAATGAAGTGGAAACGCCAATAAAGCATCCAACGGGAATTTGGCGTTTTTTGCTTCCTCAAATAGAAATCTTGAAACTCAGAAACTAAGTAATTCAAGCAACATATTAGAAAAGTGAAGGTTGCATACTTGGAGCATGCATTGCAGAGTAAGAGAAATGACTTTGCAAAGACAAGTCCCGAAATCTGAAGTTAATTTGTATCGATGCCTGATGCCTCCGTGAGAAGAAACATAGGACAATTTTTGCCAAAGCAATAACCTTATTAATCCATTATTCAAATTTCCAGAGCAATCACAAATTATCACAAGGTAAATTTTGTTGTTGCAAGACAAAACTGGACACACTCGGTTGATTTTGTCGGAAAGCTAAAATTTGACAAGGCTATGCTTACATTCCTTCCCAAGTCCCATACTAACATATCCCGATCCTCGTGGGTGTCCTGTTCGATCGCCCCTAAAAGGGTTATCAAATCTGTTCTTATGTCCAAACGGGAAATAAAAACCGAAACCCGAGAAAGTAACAACCAATCCAATGGCAAGACTGGGTAAACTCGAGAGAGAGAGAGAGAGAGAGAGAGAGCCTGCAAAGGAGCAAGCAGAGGCATGTAATGTTATGGGAAGTAGGATTTTGTTTTCTAAAATGGCCAAACTTGGACTTCTAATGAGCTTTTGAGGACAAAAAAGGAAATTGACCAAATTTCATTAATTAAAATTCTTAGCATTTTGAAAATGCTAAAAGCTTAAAATAAGTAGGGGCTTTCCTTGAGCTTTCGGCTTTCCCAAAGGTAATATTTTGCCTAAAGTCCATTAAGAAAACTTGCCAAATTTTCCCCGAGTTCTTTGGGAAAGTTAAAGCAAATGCACCCTCAATCCACTTGGGACTCATACATCTCTCTCTCTCATCATCAAGTTGAGCCTTGGACACCTCCAGTGTGTGCCTTAGCCTCTCGTTTAATGCTTCGAGCTCTTCTAGTCACTTCACTGACTTGAACTCTCGATGTTCTTGGAGCAGATCACGCCCACCAGCACTGCGATGAGGGATGCGAACTCTCGAATGATCTTGTGCTCGAGCGCATCTCGCATTGGTGGAGGTCCTCCAAGGCGAGGAAGGTCAAAGATGTTCAACAGGTGAGGCTTGACTTGGGTTAAGGAGCACGGGAAGTAAAAGCTCAAGGAGCGGCCAAATGCCGCCTTCTACGAGGAGATCTTGGGCAACTCGGCAACGGCGCTTCAGCGAATTTAGTCACAGTAGAAAAATTTTAAGGATCGAAGTTTGTGTTGCCCTCACAAGCATTGCAAGCTCACAACTCCAATCTATGATTCTGATTTGTTGGAATTACTCGTTTTTCATTGAAAATCTTTCTTTGGCTTTTAATTAAAGAAGACATGTTTTGTGATGACTCCGAATAAGAAAGATATAGGCAAATAAGGAAATCAACTCCTTCACTTCGAACAAAAATATACGAATGCCAACCGTGGTAGAATTAGAAACGGACCGAACATAAACAAACCCCCTTGGAATTAAATTGAGGACGAGCTTGAGAACGCCATGATAAAGATACATCCCGGAATTTAATTGATTGTGTGGATCTATAAATTACAACTAAGAAACAAGCCATAATTTAATCCACAACGCGAATTTGAAAAATAAAAATGCAATGTAGAAAAGTAAATATAACTGAAATATAGTAAATTCGTTTGATTTGTCGGGGGCTCTTTAGTAGAGAAGTGTTAATTTTACTTAAATATTAGTAAGTTAATATTTCTTCTTAAATCATCCCTCGGGTGAAATTTGTTTATTTTTATTTTTCTATCAATGATTCCCTAGACTGCATATGAAACCAGTGTCGCAAATTGTTAGACTGCATTGTAGAATTTTCTTAGACATTGGTGTCCGGATTCGTGCCTTGAGAAGCCCTGGAAAACGGGGCGTCCGGCGGGACAGAAAAACAAAAGCGAGGAAGAGAAAAAGGGCAGGAGAATCGAGATACAAAGGGAGGGAGGGCAGACCCAGCCGGAGAGGAATGGGTAATTTCGGGATTCCGGTGCAAAAGGCGAGAGCAGTTATTCTGCGTTCGACAATTTTTGCCTTTTCGGCAACCGAAGGGCGCACCGACACCGAGACAGGGGGCTGGCACGTGCCGAGGTCCGACCCTGGTCCTACGCACGCTCGAGGCGGGACCCACCTCCCCTGTACCCCAACAACAAACCAGAAAATGAAAGGAGATACGGAGAGAGAGAGACAGACTCCTGTTTGTTATTCCGGCAGATCCTCAGATATTCTTCGAGCGACTTTTCTCGCCGGGCCTCCGGCTTTCGCTTCTCCGGTTTCGCGGCGGGTCCTTTCGTTCGCCTCGTCGCCGACGTGCTGAAGCTGTTCGGCAGTTTTCTCTTCTTCATTTTGATTTTTCCATTGATTCGTGCCTTGAGAAGCCCGGGAACCCCAAGACCTTCTTCGAGCGACTTTTCTCGCCGGGCCTCCGGTTTCGCGGCGGGTCCTTTCGTTCGCTTCGTCGCCGACGTGCTGAAGCTGTTCGGCAGTTTTCATCTTCTTCCTTTTGATTTTTCCATTGATTCGTGCCTTGAGAAGCCCGGGAACCCCAAGACCTTCTTCGAGCGACTTTTCTCGCCGGGCCTCCGGTTTCGCGGCGGGTCCTTTCGTTCGCTTCGTCGCCGACGTGCTGAAGCTGTTCGGCAGTTTTCATCTTCTTCCTTTTGATTTTTCCATTGATTCGTGCCTTGAGAAGCCCGGGAACCCCAAGACCTTCTTCGAGCGACTTTTCTCGCCGGGCCTCCGGTTTCGCGGCGGGTCCTTTCGTTCGCTTCGTCGCCGACGTGCTGAAGCTGTTCGGCAGTTTTCATCTTCTTCCTTTTGATTTTTCCATTGATTCGTGCCTTGAGAAGCCCGGGAACCCCAAGACCTTCTTCGAGCGACTTTTCGCGCCGGGCCTCCGGTTTTCGCTTCTCCGGTTTCGCGGCGGGTCCTTTCGTTCGCCTCGTCGCCTACGTGCCCCCGAGCGGGTCGCCGGTCGCCGCGTGAATTTTTGGGGAGGTCGAAGTTAGGGTTTTCGGATCGCTTTCTTCCGGGGCGAAGAAGCGGTGATGGCGCTCGCTGCGTGATTTTGACGACAACGATGTGGAAGACCATTTCTCTGCACTCTCGATGCTCCTCTGATCCATGCTTGATGTGTAAGTGCTGCTTTGAGATTTTCGTTCCAAGGCGTGTTCTCCTGCTTAAATCATCCAGAAGTCCTTCCTCCTTTTTTTCCGATGAGTATTAACTAATTTTCCTTTGTTCATTTCCTCTGTGTAGATCTAGTGTATCTCTATCTACTCGTGCTTTTGTTCCTGTTGAAATGAGGAGAGAGATCTTTGTACTTTGGGCATTCACAAATCAGGGGGTTTGGATCTGTTAGGAGGATTCGAGGATTTTGCATCGATATCAACTCTATCTGGTCAGCTAACTGTCAACTTGACTTAGGAATCCTTTATGTTTCTATATGCATCTTTTTTTATTGATCTTGTCTGTCTTTAACCGTTCTGTGCTTTGGCTTGGCATCGTCTCTGTTTTTCATGTCACGTCCTCTTTGTAGGTAATAGCAAAAAGAATGCCTAGAGAACCGGATCCAATTTGGAAGCATGTGAAACGTGAGGAGCACAGCAAGTGGAAGTGTCTGTTTTGCGGCATCGAGCGGAGCGGAGGTGCCACAAGGATCCGGGCGCACCTCGCCGGAACTCTGCGCTATGGTATTACAGCTTGTGAGAAAGTTGATCAACATGTGAGAGCAGAAGCCTTGCAGACAATTGAAGGTAAAGGCAGTGTGTTGGACACAAGCACGGGAGGCACATCAGGCGAAGGAACGGAAAGAATAGTTATTGGTGCGAGTCAAAATGCGCTCCAAAGTGACAATGCGTTGAATCCCAATGACATGCAGAACTTGAATCAACCAACTGGAACTGATACTGCTTCAGCATGCCCTCAGGATCAAGTGTCTTTGCCTCCCCGTGATATGCCTCTGGATAATCTGGATAACACCCAACAATCCAATCCATCGAACAGTAGGTTGGATTCCGCACACAGAACTGAAAATGCTTCATCTCGCCAGCAACTTCTAATGGACTCGTGGCCTTCACCTTCTCTTGATTTTAGTGAGCTACCAGCGCTTCTTGGAGGTGACCTTGGAGGTGACCTTGGAGGTGACGTTTTCCCTACACCTCTACTCAGTGACATAACTACGAATAGCATTCCCCCAAATTCAAATGAACAGTATCCAGGCTTTGCCGAGCGATTTGCAGATGAAGTCATTCTAGATTCACAGGTAGATTCGACAGAAAATCTTCACTGCTCTCCGCCAGAGAATCCTCCTGAATTGCCTGATGCAATTGCAAACGCTTCTGAGGAAAGCACGAGAGGCATGTCGGGCGAAGGAATGGAAAGAACAGTTTTTGGCGCGAGTCAAAGTGTACTCCCAAGTGACAGTGCGTTGAATCCCAATCACACGCAGAACTCAAATCAACTGTGGTGCGTGCCGCAGCAACCATCTTTCTATCAGCCGACCGGAACTTGTACTGCTTCAGCATGGCCTCAGGATCAAGGGTCTTTGCCTTCTGGTGATAGGCCTCTGGATAATCTGGACAACACCCAGCAAGGCGATCTATTGAACCCTAGGTTGGATGCAGCACATGGAAATGAAATTGCTTCATCTTTCCAGCAACCTGTGATACACTCGTCGGCTTCAGCTTCTCTTGATTTTAGTGAGGGGCTTCTTGAGCTAGAAACTCATCTTGAACTACAGACGGAACAACAAAATGCAAGAGGGCTATCATCATTCCAAAATTATGAGCTCTGTGGCAACAGTAGGTCAAGTGGGCTGCAGGAGTTCACTGGAGGTGACGTTTTACCCACACATCTACTCATTAACATGACTACGACCGGCATTCCCCAATATTCAAATGGACAACATGTAGCTCTGACGAACAATTTGCACATGATCCAACAGTACAAATCGATTCATCCCTTGATGTGGATAGTGCAGATCGTTTGCAGCATTGTGGTCAACCGTATGTAGCGGAAGGGGTTCCTGCGTGTGGCAATACTAGTCCGACCGACACTGTCCAGCGTCCTGGTCAGCTTCCCCCAAGGTGTGACAAGGAAGATGGGAATGATATCCGTCAGTTTTCTTCAAGAACGCCAATGGAGATAGATCCCTCAACTGCATCACAGCATACAAGTGTCGTTGATTCGCGAGTTCCAGAGGCGGCAACAAATACAATAAGCACATCATCATCAACCGGTGTGTCTGGAATAATCTACATTGCTACTATGGTTCCATTAAATCCTGAAATATCCCCAGATTATTTTATTGAGATCTAACATATGATGTGTTTTTAAAAGAGATATCAACTGGGGTTCTCCAATCAGGAACATCCCGAGCATCATTGCACATTCCATACCTTCAATATCACTTTTTATTGCATCATTTCTTTCATCAAAATATTTAACTTTTGCGGAGGTTGATTTTTGCTGTAGATATTTTGTATGATCAAATTCTAGGTGTATTACCTGTACCCTTGGCTTGATTTGAAGGTCCAATTGTTGATTGATCTTACACTTGAATATTCTATTGCAAGCAGCTCCAGTGCCCCCTCAACACCAAAGTGTTCCGCATCAATCCGTTAATCTCGAGATAGCACACCAGCATCCAACTGTGCCATCATCATCACGGGGAAACGATTTAATCACAGCACAAGCTCCAAATAATGCTCCTTCAGCTCCTCAGATTCTAGCTTGTGAAACAGGCCTGATAGGCACATCGTCATTACCAGGTCTACGGTTATTTACAAAAATTAATCTTTATGTATTGCCATGTTACATTATCATGGGGCAACAAGAATGCTATCATGAGACTCTAACTGATGGAGTTTTTAAATTGCAGAAGTGGATATGAATGAGGGGGCGCCTATGAGTCATCTGAACACAGGCAACAACTTCGAAGAGAATAGAGGTTTGAAAAGAAAACTAGAACTACTCTATGAAAAGGAAGCTGACATGAGGGTTGAGTTAGAATATGCTGCATCTCTATACCTAAAGAAGCTGAGAATGAAAGTTGCGAAGTGGTTGGCAGATGTGGAGATGCTTAGAAATGACTGTACTGAAGCAGCCAATGAGGATTGTTTGCCACCACATCATCTGGTGGATACACTGATGCATGAAGCCGAAGACCTTATGAGACTAGACAAAGGACTATCTGAGGCGAGAGATACCAAAGTCAGTAAATTGTTAGAAGATAAGATGGTGGGAGAGGCATTTCGGAGAAATACTACGAAGATTTTGGAGTTCCTAGCAGGGAATCAAATATCCCGACTAGGCATTTGTGGAATGGGTGGTGTTGGTAAAACGACTATTATGATGCACATACACAATAGACTCCTCGAGGTAGCTAACTATGGTAATGTGTTGTGGATCACTGTATCACAAGATTTCAACACAGAAAGGTTGCAGGACGCCATTTGGAAGGAACTAGGTTCAGGCATACTACAAGAAAAGGATGTGAGGAAACGAGCAGCAATATTGTACGATTGTCTAATGAAAAGTGGCAAATCTACAATAATCCTCGATGACGTGTGGGAATGCTTTGATCTTAAAGAGATAGGAATCCCAATCGGAGCAGATGGAATTAAATTGGTCTTAACTACTCGATCCTTCAAGGTATGCCACGAGATGCATTGTGAAAAAATTATAAAAATCGAACCTCTATCTCAAATAGAAGCCGGGAGTTTATTTCTAGAGGAACTTGGATCCGAAGTGGCCCTTGATTTGGAAAGTGAAGCAATTGTGAAATCCATTGTTAAAGAATGTGCAGGCTTGCCGCTTGCAGTCATCACGATGGCAAGAAGCATGCAAGGAGTGACCGATGTGTTTGAATGGGAGGATTCCTTGGAGAAATTAAGAGAATCGAACATGGGGCAAATGGAAATGGAAACGAAGGTATTAATGAAATTAAAAGTCAGTTACGATCGCCTTGGTAATCATGAAGTTCAACAGTGTTTCTTATCCTGCGCACTTTATCCAGAAGATTATTCGATTGATAAGTTCGAGTTGATAGAATTCTTTATTGACCAAGGATTGATTGGTCCATTGAGTATGAGGAGGAAACAATATGATAGAGGCCTTACTATATTAAACAAACTGGTAAATGCCTGCCTATTAGCAGATTGTTGGGGACGGATGAAGATGCACGATTTGATTAGAGACATGGCATTGCACATCATGAGCGCGACTTCGATTGTAAGAGCAGGAAAGGGGTTGTGGACGATACCATCTGAAGAATATTGGACAGTTGCTTTGGAGAAAGTTTCTCTGATGAGGAATAAAATTAAAGAATTTCCCTTGAACATGTCACCAAATTGTCCTAAACTGTCAATTTTTCTAATGAATTGGAATTTCTTTTATGATGTGGTCATCCCTGATTCTTTCTTCAAACAATTACTGGGGCTAAAGGTTCTAAACCTGAGTGGATGTAAAGTAAGAGAACTTCCAGATTCCATTTCAGACTTGGTAAACTTGAGAGCACTATTGCTTAGAGAATGTAAGGAATTGTGCCGTATCCCTTACTTAGGGAAGCTCAGATCTTTGAGAAAGTTGGATATTTTAAACTGTGAAAGGGTTGAAGCGATCGGGGGTCTGGAAATGCTGGTGAACTTGAGGTACCTTGACATACTTCATACATGCATAAAGAGATTGCCTAAAGGAACATTGGGGGCTTTGGTGAGCTTGCAATATCTTGAAGTTGAAGCAATAAATGAAGAAGACATTACAAAATTAAGTGCATTGGAGGAACTTTCATGCTCTGTTGAAGATGTGGATGATTTCAACAAGTATGTGAGGCTGGTTAGTGAGCGGAGGAATAAACATCGCTATTACAACTTCCACGTGCATCAAGAAAGACCAAATGTTAGAGTGTCAGCAACTGATAATGCTCGATTTGAGAATCGTCAGAGGACTATTCGCATTCACTCGTGGAGTCATGCTATTGTGAGCGGGAGGGGAAAGCAGTGGCAGTGGCATTTGTATTTTGATTCCCCAGGATGTGCAGAAATTGACAGCGTTCAATTGCGATGGTGCAACAAATTTGTCTGACATTGGTCCACTTGAAGACCTTGAGGAGCTGGAGATAAGAATCTGGAAAAACTTGCGGGTGCTCTGTGGAGGACAAGGTGAAGGAGTAATGGACATCCATGACTCCCCTGCCCCTCCCCTCTTCCCAAGCCTTAGGATTTTGGCAATATATCACTGTTCAAAACTGAAGTATCTCTTTGGGCCTGGGCTTATATTCTCCCTCCCGCATCTCCAAAGCATTACAATACATAAATGTGAGAAAATGGTGGGGATAACACTAGCAGTAACATCACCACCACCGCATCGGCCTCTAGCCTTCCCTAGTCTAGAAAAGATTACTGTTTCAAGGTGTGATAAAATCAAGGGAGTGCTGGAATCTGAGGGGCTGCCCCACTTCCCTAATCTGAGAGAAAATCAACGTATCTGATTGTGAGAACATGGAGGAGATAATCACAGGTCCTCCCCGTACATGCTAGTTGAAGAGATTTCTCTGGAACGGCTTCACGTACGCCGTTGCCATAACTTGAGAAAGCTGTTTCCACATGAGTTGCTGATCCATCTTCGAAATCTTGAAGATATCCGAGTGAGTGGTTGCAAAGGAATGGTGGAGATGAAAGGTGGAGCGAGACAAGGCCAAGAAGGAGGCACAGTGAATCTTGTAAATAACACCCCTCCATCCTTCCAGTCTTCAATTTCTCTCCCAAAGCTGGAGACCTTGTGGCTACATGAGCTACCCTTGAAGAGCATATGTGAAGTCCGAATAACTTGCTATTCATTGGAATTCTTGATGGTGCTCTGTGGAGGACAAGATGAAGAAATAATTGACATCCATGACTCCCCTACCCCAACCCCGACCCCAACCCCTGCCCCTGCCCTCTTCTCAAGCCTTATTAACCTGTACATCTTGAATTGTCCGAAGCTAGAGTATCTCTTTGGGCATGGGCCCAAATTCTCCCTTCCACATCTACAAACGATTGAAACATATAACTGTGAGGAAATGGTGGGGATATCATCACCACCACCGCAACCGGCCCCAGCCCTCCCTAGTCTAGAGGTGATTAATGTTCGGAAGTGTGGTAAAATGAAGAGAGTGGTGGAATCCGAGTGGCTGCCCCACTTCCCTAAACTGAAAGTAATTGAAGTATCCAAATGTGAGAACATGGAGGAGATAATCGGGGGTCCTCCCCCATACATGCCGGTTGAAGAGATTTCTTTGGAAAGGCTTTGGGTGAAAGATTGCCAAAACATGAGAAGGCTGTTTCTGCATGAATGGCTGCTCCATCTTCGAAATCTTGACCGTATCGATGTTGATCGCTGCAAAGGAATGGTGGAAATGATAAGCGGAGCAGGGCAAGACCAAGAAGGGAGCATAACGTCTCCTGTAAACAGCACTCCTTCATCCTCCCGATCTTCATTTTCTCTCCCAAAGTTGAAGACCTTCCAGCTATGGAACCTACCCCAGCTGAAGAGCATATGTGAAGTCCCAATAACTTGCGATTCCATGGAATTTTTAACGGTGACCAAATGCCCAGAACTGAACGCCATTCCTTTGCAACTGCGATTTCATGATACTCAGGACCTTCCATACATTTGGGTGCAAGGTGAGGAAAAAGTGGAAGACGCTGATATGGGATAATCCCCATGCTCAGGATATTCTTCAATCTCATTTCCTTTTCAAAGGCAGTCACCGTATTCTACAAGGCCAACGCTATTCATGTGAGTTATCGATATAATTTCCTTCATTCCTGATAGAAATCGAAAAATATAGAAGGGATTATCATTTGGATTGCTATATGTTTTTGTACATGTACAAAAGCCTATTTATAATGCAAAAAGGATAAAATAGGAAAAAAAAAACATACGAAATAACGTTTTCCTATTTTCCTGTCTAGATATCTAATTTTATGGATTGATTGAATCAATCAGTTCGTAATCAGAATTAGAATAAAAATAAAAATCAGATCGCATCTCCAATAATTCCTTAAAAATCACTGCGAATATGTAGTAGCCCTTCTTTTTATAGTCATGCAGCTATAGAGGCTAAGATCGGAACTAGAGTTGTGCAGTTCTAACACTGGCTTTTTACAGCATCGTACGAAATAGACATTGAAAGCGAAAGTGAAAGCGAAAGTGAAAGTGAAAGTGAAAGTGGATGCTCCGACGGTGGGTGGTGGATCTCCCAAGAAGTCTTCCAAGATGTTGATTTCGAAGAAGTCTGATGAAAGGCCTTGGGTTGCTATATTAATTACTCAGGCATGATTTCCTGCAAACTCAAGTTTCCATTCGAATTACTTTCTTCATATACGGTACTGGCGGAGGTCCTTCACGAGGAAGATAACAAAGGGGTTCTGTACACCGTGACTAGAGTTTCTGTGTTTCTGTGGTTATGCGTAATGGGGATCGTCTTCCTAGGTAACGGCGTTCGAATGGGTCGTGGGTTTTCAAGGAAGTATGGGTGCTTGAAACTAAAGGAGCTAGAAGCTTTACCTGTTGTAGAAGAGAACGTGCACCATGGTCTCATTGATGTATAAAAGTCCTGTCTCTATCATCGTTACATACGATACTCTGCCAACACTGTTTCTCTTCCATTTGTTAATGATGTGTGTGTTTGTAATTGTTCAAACTTGGATTGTTGCAGTTCAGTGATATGAAAACACACTCACAATCGTCCTGTCTTTGAAAACAGATCGAAATCTCTTCGATAAATCTGTGATACTTGTTAGTTTTATAGGTCAGGAGAGAGTTCACTGCCTACCATGTTTGATGAAATTTTTAAGTTAGTAGCATACTTGGCTATTGATTGTTTGTTCATAGCATGTGTGCTTGGTCGTTGTCAATGATTGATTTGCATTCATAATCCATATGGTATCGCTGCTTTATTTTAGTTTGGATTATTTCTTATTCAATAATGAGACTTCCACAGATCAAGCTTGCTTTGTTAGTTTTAAGCCATTTTTCTGGGTTTGGAAGGTGGGTTCTGAGATGATGGTTAGTATAGGGAGACAATATTGCTTTGACTCTGTCTTGGGTTAATTGGGCTCTGCAGTTGAAAGAAGATGACTAGAGCTGGAAAAAAGAAATCTGTTTCCACTTTGTTGTCGTTGCCCGTTAAGCGTTCGTGAAAATTTCTCAAAGGAATTTGACTTGAAAGTTTGAAAATTTCAGCATATATAGTTCAAGTCAGTTGTGTAAATTCGAATGTTGGTAAAGCCTCGCTATTTCAGCACCTAGAATTTTTTATGCTTTGCACTGTCCAAGATAATGGTTAGTTTGGGTCCAAGTACTTGCTTGTCGTATGCATGCAACCGTATTCGTATGAAGAGCAATCTATAGTGTGCGTTTTGTTTATCAGTAAGTTTACGATCCAAAACCCATATTTAACCCAAAACCAGCCAGAACCCGTTTCATAATTGTATATGGCGTGGGCCAAACTTTCACCATAGCCTTCACGGCCCTGTTCTTAGCCCTGTTGATATTTTAGAATCAGTTGCATTGGTTGTGAGATTTGTGATTTTTGTTCAATTAAGCCCTCTCGAGAGGGTTCAGCGCCTATAATGTGTTTGATGAAATTCCTAAGTCAGCAGCGTGCTTGGCTGTTGATAGTTTGTTCATAGCATGTGTGCTTGGTTGTTGTTGATGATCGATATGTATTCATAATCCATGGCGGTATCGTTGTTGCTTTATTTTAGTTTGGATTATTTCTTGTTCAATCATGAGAATTCCACATATCAATCTTGCCGTGTCTTTTCTAAGCCATTTTTTCTGGGTTTGGAAGGTGGGTTCTATGATAGAGAAATCTACATTGTAATTATATGAATATTTTGAGTTGGACCATTGTTGACCCAATCCAAACTCATCCCAACTCACTGTTTGACAAACCTACACATACATTGTAGGCAACGGGCAGGGTGGGGTGGAGCTTGCATTAGCCCTACTCCATCCCATGAATCCATCCTGTTTTCGTAGTTTTCATATTTTATATATATATATATAAAAGCACTTTTAAGAACAATCTCTTCGTCTTACAAGTCTTGATTTATGGGAGATGCAAGATTCGAAGTTTTCTAGGTAAGCAACGGGAGACAATTGTTTCCCTTGTATTCCGCCTTCAAATTGTTTTGCATCCACAATTTTGTGGTATTTAGATTTTGTTTGACTCAATAAAATCTGTTTATTCTTTTTCAAAACCTACCCATGAAGCCGTTTCTTATTATTACTCTATCTTTTTACATAATTATTGTAATAATAATAATGAAAAATGGAAACTATAATAATAAACTAATGCTTTTCACCCAAAAAAAAAATAATAGTAAATGAATGCCAAATATAATATGGTGTTCCGCAAGGATTCGTTGTTCCGAAAAGAGAAAACTACCTCAGCCCCCCTCACGGAGGAAGGGGGCATGTTTTTCATCCCATCATGTGCCCATACTTAAAACTTACAACAGTACTCTCAAATCATGTAAGTTTCAAGTGACGGTCACTATTAATATTTTGACTTCTTTTTTTTTTTTTCAAATCTTGCGGTTTACCCGATGACTCTTTACAAATGTTACATTTGAAACCCTTGCAAATTATAGGTCTTCACGCGCAAATTGACATATCATTTTTTTTTTTTTTTCATAAAATTTACAAACTTTGGATAATATTTTATACTCCAACTGAGAAAATAAAAAGATAATTACTTAGACATGATTTGTGCAATCTAATTATTCAAGTCAAACATATTTCCGATGTCCATGTCCAATCGACACCATAATAATAAGTTTTCTATATGCATAATTTCAAAGGTCCCGTTGTAATAATAAGGAAGAGCACATTTAAATGAGTGTATCAAGTTGCAATTTCAATTGCAATAACATGCATAGATAGTGGACACAATAAATGTAATACGGTGTTTGGAATCTCAAAATAATTTATATCAAATAAATCTAATCTTCAAAAGCAAATTCCATGATCCTCAACCTAATGATACTCCACGTTGGTACAGCAAGCAAAAAAAATCATTATTAAAAAGCTTCAAAAGAAAAAAAAATATTGGGGAGACTAGAGAACGACAAATGGCGATGACGACCTAGCTCTCCAACTGAGACAATTGACACCAGTTATCATCACTCGCCCTCGTCGTGTCAGGGAATCAAGCTTTCTATTTGCATAATTGAAAATAAATAAATAAATAAATAATGGACATACGTCCAATGTCCACCTTTGTTCAACGTGATAATAATGACAAATTTTATGTTTGCATAATTTGAAAGATCTCGTCCTAATAATTAGGAAGAGCACGTTGAATTGAATGACTATATCAACTTCAATTGCAATAACATGCATTGATAGTGGACGCAATAAGCGCAATCCGGTGTTTGGACTCTGAAAAGCAATCCTTCATTTTTCAT
Source organism: Eucalyptus globulus (assembly GCA_014182545.1). Taxonomy (NCBI): domain Eukaryota; kingdom Viridiplantae; phylum Streptophyta; class Magnoliopsida; order Myrtales; family Myrtaceae; genus Eucalyptus; species Eucalyptus globulus. Next base: position 4,384,238 of record CM024718.1, read on the forward strand.
CATATAAATACAATCTTCATAAGCAAATCCCATGATTCCCTAAATGATCCTCCACGTGGGCATAGCAAGCAAAAATATTATTATTAAAAAGCTTTAAAAGAAAAAAAGAAAAAAATAATAAACAGAGGAACAGAGAACGACGGATGACCATAATGACCCGACCCGGTCACTGGCTGCGGCAGTTGAAACCGGTCATCATCACCCGCGCCCTCCTCGTTGCCGCGAATCTCTGTCCAAACCGACTTCCCAGCCCACTCTCGGTAACCATCACCCTCCGCCACACGCACTCCCACGCCACCCCCCCCGGGCCGATGGAATAATCTTCGCCGTGCGTGCCGTCCACGCCCTCCAAGCGCGAGTCACGCGGGGAGCTTCCCCACCCCTCGCCCACGAGGGCAGGCGTGTAAATTCGCCGCGATGCCGTCGGACCGAAGAAGCCGAACACTTTGCACCGAAGTAACTGCAGCGCTTTAGGTGTCCCAACAAAAATGCACGCACTTTAAAGCATCGGGCCGGCGTTCCCTACGCTCGAGCCCAGCTTGAACCCACTGCGACCGCCACGCGTCGAGCCGCAGTTGGGCGGTTCCATCCGGGGGGCCCGCGGCTGAAGCCATCGAGCGCCGGAGCTCGCCGGGCTTACCGTGGGCGCGGGGCCAGCTTAGGATTGCTCCTTTATTTATGATATTTTTTTCAAAAATCTCAGCAGTTTTTTTGCTCTACCAGCTTCACTCTGAGAGGGGTTGATGCTGCAGCTAGATCTTAGCTTCCTTGATTTGCAAGCCCAGCCCTGGTACATTCTCTCTCTCTTTCTGTGCCTGTGATTTGTATAAAACGTTCTCGTGTCGAAACGTGGGTTGTCGCGTCCTCTTGATCCTTGGTCGTGGCTTGTATCAGGAATGCTAGGCGGTGCGTTCCGGGGTAGCGCATTGGGCAGGTAAATTGCAGATCTGGCTTGCCTTCGAGCTACATTGGCGATTTCTCCCGTCTCGCGGTTTCTGGGTTGACTTGGTTTTGGTGGGTTGTGCTCTGCTGAGCTCCATTCGGTGTGTCCTTGCCTTATTTAGGGGTCAGTTGTCTGCTTCTTGTTTCTGAATCACTTCGATGTTAGCTGGGAGATCACAGGACGGACTGCGTTTGTTGATTGGTCTGGTTGTTTGAATTTGAAATGAGATACTGTCCTGTAATTGATGGCTTGGGGATTTTAAAAAAAAAGAAAAAAAACTGGTCTTTCTGCGAAAGAATCGATGATCCTTGAAGGACGCGACAAGAAGGTTAGGTTGCCGTTATATGGATCCATTTTCCAGGCGGTAGAGAGTCTGGAATGAATTGGTGTTGGTCATGGTGATGGGTGAAGATCTAGCATGTTCCCATCTTTTACTGTTGTATTGTCGAGCGTCGTGCAATATGTGGCCGCTCAGTGAAGTCGACAAAGCGGTAATGAGCAAAGCTTCTGGTCAGGATTTGGGATTGTAGTGCTGACAGTCCTAGTAGGCCCCTGTTTTGCACGCTTGTTTAAACTTCTCAACCGTTATTCTTCAAGATGAGGAATTTGGTTTGTTCTGGTCGTCTTGTTCTGTGATGAGCTAAAACTTCAACTACTCCAGCTGGGACTTTTTCCTCTATCGACGCCTGAGCTGTTTTACTTCGGGCTGTGCAGGAGCTGAGGTTGAGGTTATTGCTGCATCGGTTCCTGCCTTCCTGCCATGGGTAGAGCTAAATCACCTGGTAGATGGATCAAGACATTGCTATTTGGGAAAAAAACATCAAAACACAATGTTAAGGGAAGAGAGGTATTCTTTTTAGCTACAACAAACCCCGTAACTTCTTAGTTTAATGTCGGGAATCCTGTTTCCTAATGTTCCGACGTTCTTGTATGTTGTAAATAAAAGCATGATAGTTATATGACAGTTCCTGCCCAGCGCTTGTGTTCTTTTCGTCTGACTAAGGTACCTTGGTAATTTCTTCTCTTTTGAACTAATGTGCCACTACCATCATGCGCAGAAAATTACAAATGACACAGTGGTCCAGGTTGGTGCTAGGGCACCTGAAGCTAATTATCACGTGGCTTCTCAGCCTAATGCTGAAAGTGATGATTGGAATAGCAGAAAACAAGAATCAGAGAGAAAGAATGAGGAAGTTCTACTCCAAGATCGAGGGATTGAGACTGATGAGGATCTGGACATGGCTCAAACTCAGGATGCACCTCAAAATCCAGATATAATCAGGCAAGAGATGGCAGCAACAAAGACGCAAGCTGCTTTCAGGGGGTATTTGGTATTTATTCTGAGATTTATCTTCTCTACTCTTCCCTACTGTCCTTAGACATTCGTTGTACTTAAAGAATGGATAACTATCTGAATATGAAACATACTCTGGAGAATGTTCCTAATAGTTTATTCTTCAATAAAACCTCCTTTCTTTTGAATGGCCACTGTTTACTTAGACCAGGCTTGTTTATGGATTTTGTTTTGTTTTCATGATGAAGGCTCGTCGTGCATTTCGGACTCTCAAGGGAATCATTCGGTTACAAGCACTTATCCGTGGGCATTTGGTTCGGAGACAGGCAGTTGCTACTTTGTCCTGCATGCTGGGAATAGTTAAATTGCAGGCACTTGTTCGAGGGAGAAACGTCAGGCAATCTACCACTGGGCTTGAAGTACACAAGTTACTAATATCTCAGGTACTTCAGGGTGAAGCAATGCTTGTAGCGGATGATAGAATAGCTCCTTTTCTTTCATATGGATGTCTTTACTTGTGACAAAAATGGCATCCTATCCAACTATAATGTCACTGGGGCTTTATGCCTCACATGCCTTGGAGTGGTGGGCCATTGATAAACAATGTAGATGAAAACGAAGTTAGCATAGTGTTTGTCAGTAAAATTAACATGTCACAGATTAAATATTTGTTATGGTGTGAACTGCTTGGATCATTCACTCTAAGATAGATATATCTGCTTATTTTTGACGTCGCATTGCCGAATGATAATATGCCAACAGTCTTGTTTAGCTTTACTTATATGAAATCAACAGACAGTGATGTCTGCAACTTGCTTCATGGGGTGTCTGCTACTTGTTTGTTGAGATGTCACTTCTCTGGTTAGTTAAAGGTACTTTGAAGTGTCATTTCTTTGAACAGTGATGTGTGACACAAGTGCCTACTAGGCAGGATTTAACTGTGTATGCATTGTCACGGGCACACACTTGTGCGTGTGCAGAGGGAGGGAGGGAGGGAGGGAGGGAGGGAGTGAGGAGGAGGAGGAGGGAAAGGGGGGTGATTCTTCTTACATTACTTTTGAATCCTTTGTTCCTCTGCTGCCTTTCATTTTTCTCCTGTGTTCATGATGATAGATTACTGAGTTACGTTTCCTTATAAATTATCTGACAGGGCATGTCAGGGGATTCTGCCAAAGTTGATTTAAGTACTCAGCTTGCCAATGTTTCAGCAAATGATTTCATTCGAAAGGTAATACAGCATCATGTAGTATTGAATTGCAAGTTTGCTCTTCAAAAGTATTCTTCTGATTTCGTTCCTACATGCCCTCCATGCAACCACTGCATGATGCTGTAGCTTGTTGCTTCATCACCAACTGTCATGCCTCTGCACCTCAATTATGATTCTGCGGAGCCAAATTCAGTTTCGAGTTGGTTAGCATGCTGGTCAGCATCCGTTTTCTGGAAACCAGTTTCCCAACCGAGAAAAATCTCCAAATCACAGAGAAAGCAGGGTTACTTACAAAATTCAGAAACTGAAACTCGTAGGACGAAGCGTGGTGTCCAGAAAACTCCTGCTTCCAATGTTGACATTATTTCAGCGCGCACAACCACAGAGACGCCTAAACGCAATGTAAGGAAGGTGTCTGGCCATTCTTTGGATCCTTCACAGGATAGTCCACAGAATGAGATCCAAAAGGTCAAACGTAGTTTGAGAAAGGTCCACAATCCTATTGTAGAGAATGCTGTGATCCAGTCTGAAATTGAAAGTGTAGAGCCCAGGGACAGTTTGGAAAGGCCATCCATCATTAGGGGAGTTGATGTTTTTGAGCAGAACAATAAAACTTCTGATGAGAAAATGGAGAGTGAGACAATATTGACCTCATCAAATTTGCCTGATGCAGAAAAGATTCAGGAGCCACTTGAAATAGATGACAGAGCTGATATTCCTTTTGATGGTCAAGTGGTATTTGACTCAAATGCTTCAGTGAAGAACCATGTTGAAGATGACAGTGGTCCTGTAACAAATGGGCATCAGGAATCCAAAAATCAAGAAGTCGAGATCCAGAGGGATGATTCAGTGAGCGATGAGAAACGTAGATCAGGCCGTAAATCTTCCACACCCTCAAAGCAAGAATATGAGGAGAATGGCTCGCGGAGCAGTCCGGCACTTCCAAGTTATATGGCAGCAACTAAATCTGCAAAGGCCAAACTGAGAGCGCAAGGTTCTCCGAGGTTTGGACAGGACGGGGCAGAAAAGAGTAATCTGTCGAGACGTCACTCTCTACCTTCCCCAGTTAACAGCAAAATCAACTCTCAGTCACCAAGAACCCAGAAACCTGATCAGGGAAGTGGCAAAGGTGGGAATAAAAGTGACAGATCATCAAGAGATTCGAATGGTAAGAAACTATGAATTACTACTTATTTCTTCGACAGCTCGAGTATTTTGTTTGTCATTCTATTGTGTTGGAATACTGGATTTGATTGAAGGATATGTGAAGTAATTAAGAGAATGCTTGCTCTCAGCTCTCTTTTGGAATTACATGTTTTCTCTGTGTGGGGCAAATCCTATAAATGAAGTTGGTTATGTGTACTTTCCAAATCTTTTACCTAAGTCAAATCACATTATGCTAGTGAATATGGCAAGCGAGAAATGGTCCCAAATGCATGTCACCCTAGCAGACTTAAATTTTTGTGATATTTGCTTGTTTTGATAAGAAGGATTTCTAGAGAAACTAATCTTGCAATATACTCTGTACTGATCTAAGTGAAATCAGCCTTTGGAAAGATCCTAGGGAAATACTCCCCCACCCCCGGCACGCGCACACACGAAAGAATCATTAAATTCCGAAAATAGAAATTCTTTGTTATTTAGCTACTTATTGAGGATGGTATTTATTGTTCAATTTCACAGGGAAGGCTGAGTGGAGAAGGTGACTTTCAGAAACACTATGGTTCGAGTCTAATTTGAGAAACATTGTGTGCAGATTTCGGTAGAAGAATTAGTTTTGAAGCTTAATTCGTGGTGTCTGTTTTGCTGGTTCTCTAGACTTTGAGTTGGATTTGTTAGTGCAGGTAACATCATGATTTTTGGAGTCTCACCATGTTAATGTCTCAAAATAGTGTTGAACTCATTATTGGTCAGTACTATGGTACCATACATGCATATTTGTATAGTTGTGCATCTGTTTAGCTACCTCTGTTGGTCCGCTGATGTTAGGCATCGTGAACATTTTCATCTGTAACGTGTGGCACCGATTGATGATTAATTCTGCTGATGTTTCTGGTGTGCTTGGATTATTCAAAATTAGATTCTCTTTTTGCCTCTTAATCATTCTTTGCTTGTAAATTCTCGTGAGAAGGCTGGACTTAGATGCTTGTAATAGGCAATGTAGATAGGTCATCATCGTCCACGACATAGGACTCAAGAGGGCACATTAAGTTTGGGAGGCTCTTGGAGCGACGATCGACTCTCAGTTGCTTTTCTTGGATGACTGCATTTGGTTGGCCTTTTAGGCAAACTGTTCATGAAAATGCAAAATACTTTAAGGATAAAAGGCTTTTTGAAATGTAAATAGTGATTGATAAATTGTAATTTTAAAGTGTATTTAGAAATAATTTTGATTTAAATGATGTTAGGAAAGATAACACTTTATAAAGGACTTTTCCTACTATTAAAATAAAAGACTCAAACTGGGAAGGACAATCCCTGAAAAGTAAACGGGTGTACGCACGATGCACACGCATGAAATTAAGGACAATCCTTGAAAAGTATGTTTTTCAGTGTGGAAAAGGATAAGAAAAATTACAAATCGTCAATCTCTTCTCGAATAGACAGCTGTTTAAACCGTATCTTTTGAAAAATCTCTGTTTTTTTAGCAAATCCGGTCAAACATTGAATATTGTACTAAGATCAAACCCTATCCTCTTGAGATTCCCAAGTTTCTATGCCACTGGGGAATAATGAAATTTTCCAAATTGGTGTTCTTCAACTTTGAATTTTCGGTATGCAAGAAAGGAAATTAAAAAGGTTTCGTGCTAAGTATTCATGGTTTATCGACTAATTAAGGCCATAATCCCAACAATGAAGTGCAACAAGAGATGAGTAATAACTGCCCTTAAGCCATCTATTGTCTATAAACAATGATCAGTGCAACTTTTGATTTCTCAATAAATCAATAGAGATTCATTCCAAAGATAAGTGTCACAAGCCAACTCATACATATCGGGTTTTGTTCCATGTTCCTAATCTACACCTTAGCCCAGAGATCGTGCCAAGCGCCAATCGAACTCGAGACTCCTTTCTCAACATTGCCAAAACCCCCTCTTTGCGCTCATCTCTCTCTATTCATCCCTTACCTACATTGCACGTTTCTCTCCAAACAAATGACTTATCGTACGCTTAAAAAGTCGTTTGTAACCCAATTCTTGAACTTTCTGGGTCTGAGGAAATCACGTGCCAACCGGAAAATTCAATGATTTGCATCACGGAATATGCTTTGTCCTCCCATCGAACTCACGATTTCAATGCTCATCGCCCTCGCCTTTCGCCGAAGAAAAAAAACGTGAGTGGCCAGCAGCTTTCCCAAGAATCCTGCCACGCACTTTCCCATCATCGTCGTCATCATCATCATTGCCGTCGCCATTATCATCTCTTTAACAAGGGCTATTAGGTAGCATCTTGGATCGACTTTCGTTCATGCACTAAATCGAGCGCGGTTCAATTCCATTACCATATAAGAAAAACTCGGGATAAGTTGCTTACTCATCCTTATCCATAACCCAAAAATATTACCTCATCTGAATCCCATCTCTATCTCTCTACTCACCCCTTCCTTATTTATTCATCCTTACCTCTCCTCATCACCATCATTCTCTCCCAAGCGAATTTTCTACGCTCTCTCTCTGGTTCTTTGCCTTGTTCCGGTCTCGAAAGATGGGCAACGTCGGCTTCCTGTCTGCTCTTCTTCTGGCGGCGTTCCTCGTCGTCGGCGGCGTCGGCACGCGTGACCATCCAGGCATTGGCGTGTACGAGCTCAGGAGCGGATACTTCACCGCGCAGTTCACGAACTACGGTGCAACCATGCTCTCCCTCGTTCTCCCTGATAAAAACGGTACGTTTTGGCACGCCCTCTTGCTCTTCCTAGTTCTGATCAGGTTCGGATTGATCGTTCTCGTTTGAACAGTGTCTTGTGGTCGCTTTCGTATGGCCTTCCGGGGTCCCGGGGTCATGTGGCCTTGTTTTGAACGTTGCCGGTTGTTTTTCACGTGTCCCGGACACTTCTTTTTCACACCTTGTCTTTCTCAGGTAAATTGGATGACGTCGTTCTCGGCTTCGATTCGCTCAAGGGCTACAAGGTATGGCCTTGCCCGTCTTCCTTTGCACCACCGGTTCTCCGGCATCGATGACTTAATAAGATCGGTCATGTGGATTAACAAAAATCAGTGTATACTAAACCGCATGGAATTTTCAACGACTCAATCAGCATGCATTCGTGTTCGGTATGAAAGATAGAGGATCGATAGAAAATATTGTTCTAACAGGGCGATGAGAATGCGGGGATACTCCATGAAATATAAATTTTCGTTTTGCATCGGTCCGCGAAATATCTCGCGCTTATTTGTTAAATCTGCTGCAGAATGATACTACCTACTTTGGAGCTGTGGTCGGACGCGTCGCCAACAGAATTGCAGGGGCTCAATTCACTCTGAACGGGACTGCCTACAAATTGGTAGCCAATGATGGCAATAACACTCTTCATGGTAGCTCATGTCTTTCCCTTGCCTGCTGTATTCTCCTTTGTCCGCGATTTGTCTTTTAATTTAGTCTGGCCCAAACTGTTGTTCGGGCTTGAAACCTTTTCACAATCGAATATCAGGTGGCAGCAAAGGGTTCGCCGATGTTGTCTGGAGGGTGCATAGCTATGACACAGAGAGTCATGTTACATTTACTTACGACAGCTTTAATGGCGAACAAGGTAAAATCTTTTTATGAATTTTTCCATGATGTTCTAGACGTTTTGTCAGTTCTCCGGCTGCTTAACTCGAATCCTAGTCCGCCTTTCAACCAAATCATTACTTTTGTTTTGGCTTCGTTTGATTTGAAGTGCTGATATACATATTGTTCATGCGGCCAGCAATGAATTATCTGAACTCCAATCCATAATTGCTGCAAAGTTCGGTTCTTTGTACAATATCCTTGAACAGACTTTAATCCATAATTGCTGCCTAAAGAGATCAAATGAGACGTGATTGGATTTTTTTCGCTCTGCAGGCTTTCCCGGTGATCTGTCTGTATACGTCACCTATCTGCTCATTGGGACCGACAAGTTAGGCGTCAAACTGGAGGCCAAGGCAGTTGACAAGTCGACTCCGGTGAATCTCGCTCTTCACACCTACTGGAACCTCGCAGGCCAAAACAGTGGCAACATCCTTTCTCATGAAATCCAGCTTTTTGCATCGAAAATCACTCCAGTCGACAGTGCTCTTATACCCACAGGTGAAATCCGCGACATCCGAAGATCGCCATATGACTTCCTAGAACCTCACACAATCGGGAGCCAGATCAATGAGGTGCCCGGTGGGTATGACATCAACTACGTGCTAGATGACACCGGAAGCAAGCACTTGAAGAAAGTTGCCATCGTGCAAGATAACCACTCGGGAAGGAAGTTGGAACTGTGGAGCAATCAGCCCGGAGTGCAGTTTTACACAAGCAATATGATTGATCATGTGGTAGGGAAAGGCGGATTTGTTTACACGAAATACGCCGGTCTTTGCTTGGAGACACAAGGGTTCCCTGATGCAGTGAATCACCCAAATTTCCCCTCGCAGATAGTGAATCCTGGACAGCATTATGAGAATGTCATGGTCTTTCGGTTCTCAGCTCACTAAATTCCAGCTTCGTTAGAAGTTGTTTTTTGAGACATGCTCAAGACCAGGAACTTTTTCCCTTACTTTCTTGCCGATGTTATCAACCATCGTTTTATGTTGATTTTTTTGGTAGAGATGGTTATGAGCATTAGGGAAGAATATTTTCTATGCACTGATCTGGTCCAATTTATGAAATTTCAGAAAAATGGTATTGATAGCTGATCAATCTTTTGACATCAACTTGTTCTTGAATTAGACCCACCAGTCTATATTAGATAGTCAATCAAATTGCCTTCTGAATGTGGAAACGACGACACTATTTGCATTTTTCAGATGCTAAAGATGATAGCAAACTCTCAAAACAGTGATCTAACCAGCCAATGATGGAACTGGCCAACCAACATAATATATATATATTAAAAAAAAAAAGGCTAGCCAGATAGAGATAGCTAACTACCTAAATGATTGAGAAGAGAACTAGGTTACTATATCTATCATCACGTCGCTGAACGACTTCATATCGTCTTCGTTTTGGTTTGAGACTTACCAGAAACAAGGATGTTCAAAGTCTTTTTTTTCAGAGGGAAGAAAGGGAACGTTTCAAGGGTTCTATCAATCTCCTTATCAGATTCACCAGAGGGAACTGTCGTTCTAGCAAAAATTAAGAAGAACGAGAACCACAAGAAAAGACTCGGAAGCACCTCAATCTTTGCCCATACAGACCAGAATACAATGAAAAACTTGTATGTAGGAGTACCTTAGCCAATCAAAAAATAAAATAAAATAAAATAATAGTAATGCTAAACTTGTTTGTCTGTTGAACAACTACTAAAGATAAAGGCCAACAACCTCATGATTGAGATTGACCTTAGAGATCACTGCAAGAAAAGAAACCTAACAGGAACATGAAAAGGACTACACGGGCAGATATTGCTCCCGAATTCAAATCAATGTCAAAGTCCTGATTAAAGCCGCTACTCCTCGTCAAGAAAGGCTGAGAATCACATAGGCATTGGAAACCGGCACAATGGACAGAGATTACTCCTCTGCAGCCAGTTCACAATGCATTCTTCATGATAGTTGTGCAAACAAGGCATCCGAACGGCTTCTGAACCAACCATAATACGGTCCAAACAAATCACGCATTTTTCCTCTGACCCTCCTCCAACTTTGACTTTCTCTAGAGCCTGGATTGATGACCAGCTCGCAGCCCCTGACCCGCTTGCGTGAACGCTCATCAGTTCAGCCTGTACCTCAGGAACAGGCAATGTCTCTCCAGGGACTTCTTGAACCACCCTTATGGACACGACCATTGGAAGAGTCCTCAAGTCCTTGTTTACCGACGCATTGGCGATTGACCGAGCTGCTTCATGGATTTTCCGGATCATGAGAGGCTGAACATGGTATGGAACATTGACCTGGGAAAGCATGCTGGAGATGGTCGACCAGGATGTGGCATCTCGTATCAGATGGTCGCGGCTGTGCCTGAAGGGCTTGTAAGTTGTGGGGCTTATGTGTGGATTACTGCTGCTATCAGCATCATCGCTCCCCATCCTTACATACACAAAATTTGCATAGATTTCGATCAAGAACTCATCGCGTTGTGAAAGGGTCTCTTCAGGCACAGAATCTTGAGGCTGCCATGCCTCACAGAGATGTGGAAACATTGTTGTGCTTGCCGTCTTTTCTCAGAGAGAGAGAGAGAGAGAGAGAGAGAATTGTATTTTAGGCACTCGTGGATATTGAATGGTATTTATTGGGTCTTGGAAGCATTACTTTAATGAGAATCAATCAATCAATCAAACAGGTAAGTAGTGACTTTGAAGTGAAGCAGGAGAACGCAGTAATAGCAGTTAGGGATGTTGGTGTTGGTGTTGGCGTTGGTGTTGGAATTGGATTCGGATAGATCATTGCTTTCAGACCGAGTTTAATCTGTTTTCTTTTTGTTTCTGCCGGCAGATTAAAAGTGGGGTATAACATGCAACAGAATCACGAAATTTGATAGGGCCAATTGTAATGTGCTGTTTAATAAAAGAATCTTGCTTTCTTTTCTGGTAGGCGTTGACTTCCACTTATCTTCATCATTGGGTTAGTTGACTGATATTTCACCAATTTTAAACGGGACTTCGAAAAAATGAAAGATTTTTTCTTTCTTTCTTTCTCTCTCTCAAGATTCTTGAATGGGCATGGACGTGTTAGATGCAGTTCAAGAAATAATACATGAAAAGCAAAGGTAAGGTAATTCCTGTGAAATAGAAACAAAAATATCAGGACAAGCATTGACCCACCGCTCCACAATTTTTTACCCTTCTTCGCTTTTGTATTTGCCCTTTTTTGCTGCTAATTGGTACAAGAATTACAATGGGCCGAGGACAAACAGAACGCTCTGATGGAGGAAAGGAGCCATATGATCTTGAAGAAAAGACTTGTTGTGTCGAATGAGTGAGATTCCGAGTAAATTCATTTGCCAATTGCATATGTAAACACAAAAGAAAAAGAATTGATTCTACTGTAAGTACAAATTGCTATGCCAAAGCCGATGTTCTTCACACGGCCTAATTTTCAGGCCTTTCTTTTCATCTTTGAAGTGATTGTCAAGCTTTTAATCTTGTCAGGGATCAGGATGTATGCACATTTTCATCTACTTCGAGAAAACTGCTACCAGGAACCTCCTTAGTGACTCCTCTTTGCTTCATCTCCTCTCTTACTTCTTTCACGACATCCCACTCAGCCACCGAAGCGTACGCGTTTGACATTAGCACGTAGTCCTCGCTACTCTTAGGCCCCAATTCATGTATATGATCCATAACTTGACTCACCAGTTCGGGGCGTCCTTGGTTTTGACAAGCCACGAGGAGCATTCGCCACAGAATCATATCTGGTTCAACTGGCATATTCGCCACAAAGTCAAATGCATCTTCAACTAGCCCAGCTCTACATAATAGATCCACCATGCAGCCACAGTGCTCCATCCATGGCTTGACATTAAATTCCTTTATCATTAGATTGAAACATTTTCTTGCATATTCTACCAAACCAGCATGGCTACAAGCGAATAGTACACAGAGGAAGACAACCCCATCAGGTTTTAAGCCTTGCCTCTGCATTTGAACGAACCTCATCAAAGCAGCTCTACCGTGCCCGTGCATTGCTAGGGCCTGAATCATAGTGGTCCAAGTTATTAGTGTTCTCTCCTTCATCCCATTGAAAATTTGACAAGCCTTCAAGATGTTACCACATTTTGCATGCATTCTCATAAGGGCATTAGCCAGAGTAGTCCTCTCCCTTTTAGGTCCACATTTCTCAACTATTAGAGTAATCCACTCACCAAGTTCAGAGCTTCCCAACTCCGAGCACACTGAAATAACACTCAACAGAGTAACCTCATCCGGTCTTACATTGGCGGACTCCATTTGTCTATAAATAGACAATGCTTCATTAAAATGACCATTCCACGCATAGCCATCGATCATTGCTGTCCACGAAACAACATTCCTCGTAGCCATTGAACGGAAAATCCTGCAAGCGTTCAGTAAAGAACCGCATTTGGAGTACATCCCTATCAAGGCATTCTGAACAAAGACATCCAGATCGATATCGTTTTTTAGCAAATAACCATGGACAGATTTCCCTTCTCTCGAGGCCTTTAGTGCCGAACAAGCCGAGAGAATGCTCACTGCAGTCACTTCATTCATGCTCACATTGTCACAGACCATAGCGCGAGCAACTTCAAGAGCTTCCTTAGAGCAGTTCCGTCCAATATACGAGGCGATAAGAGAGTTCCAAGCAACTAAGTCTCTACGAGGCATTTCGTCGAACACTTTCTGCATGCTCGGAATTTCATCGAACACCGCGTACATATTAAGGAGGGCAGTCTGCACGATGATCTCCGACACAAAACCCATCTTCAAAATCTGGGCATGCATCAGTTTCCCGTGATCAATCGCGGGAATCAACCCGCAAGCCTTGATCACAAACAGAACAGTGTAGGAGTCCACCGTCCTGTTCAGTCCCCTCAAATGGGAGTACACCAAGACGGCATTTTGAGGGTCGTTCCTCTCCAAGTAACCCCTGATGACGGCGTTCCACGTGAAGGAGTCGAGACCCTCGATTCCCCGAGCGACGGAATGAGCCGCGGACGGGGAAGGGCTTGCCGACAGAGCCGCGACGAGCTTGCCCGCCATGACCGGGCTGAGGAGGAGCCCCGTGGTGGTCAGGTGCGCGTGCATCTGGTCGAGGTGGGTCGCGCGCTTGCATGATTGCAGGCGCGAGGCGATTTCTCGAAACGGGTCGAGGTACTTTGTGGCGCTCGAATTCGAGAATCTGGAGAAGCGAGGGCATGGCGGCTTCGGTGGCATCGGGATTCAGGGGACCCGACATGTCGGACCATCATTTCTAGCTTCGGACTCTTTCGTGGGTCGTTGTACTTCTAGTTTTAAGAAGACGACATGTGAACGTACTTGTCAAAATTGGTTGTTGTCGGAATACGTGAATTGCAAGATTTAGATTAAAACGAAAAATAAAGAGTAAAAATCAATCCAGACGGGAATCCGTCTCGGCTGATTTGGGAAAAGGTTGCTTACAAAGGCGGTAAGGCTTAAAAATCGAACACCCTTTAAATTTCTCCTAGATAGATGGCTTACGTACCCGGCTTGGAAAATAATACAACCGAAGATCTGGAAGAGAGTTAGCCATTCAATATTGTGAGTTAATTGGTCCCTAGTTTGGGACTGAGTCGATTTTGCCAAGGCAATCGGCTCGGGACGGCTAGAACACATGTAAATTGTTTGCCTCAAGCAAAAGAATTTGTGTGGGCTTTTTCGAAATGAAGTGCATATTCTCAAGATCATCTCCCGGCTTGGGAAGTGAGTGCCCTTATCAAAGACATTGAAGACCTGCTTCTATCATTTCCAAACCTTAAGCTGGCCCATTGCTCGAGAGAGGTTACAAAAGTTGTAGATTAGATTGTCAAAACACATTAAAGACAAGCCCTTCCTAGCAATTGGGTTTCAAACCTTCCTCGGGCCCTTTTGGAATTTGTTATGCTCCGATGTAGATTTTGCATTTCGGTTGGTACCTTAGTCCATCCAATTCGAAATCTCACAGACCTAGTAGTATCATAAACAAGTAATCTTACCGACCCGGATATACGATTCGGTTTGGGCTGACAATTGATAGCACCCAAGCCCACAAAAAGAACGGGCCCTAATGGTCACGATTGAGAAAGGATTGATGACAATTTGGGCTTCTCCAGTGGCCCATGCATCTTCCTCCTCGTCGATTCAAGATGAGGAGTTCGATTGCCACCTCTGAGCTAGAGGATTAATGTACGATTTAGGAGATTTTTGGTTTTCCTTTCAATTAATTTTAGACAATATGGTTCACATAGCGTAAAATTGTATACTAATTTACCAATTACAATTCAGAATTTCTTGAATAACCAACATGACATCAGTGTCAAATCAAATCACATCATTTACATTTCCCGACAGAAAATACAATAAAGAAAAGCAATGTGTCGAAGTATACGGCGAATGGAATACCGAATTGGTCAAGAATTGCTTTACAACAATATGAAATTTTTCATGTCCCGGTACAACGTTTTATTGGGCAATGGATTCAACGAGCTCAATAATATAAACCATGCCGATAAGACAGTGGGGATGAAAAAAGAAATTAATGAACTGATAAGTGAACTCATTGTCTTTGAATTGCACTTGGTACAATTAATTTCTTCGGCCATAAGCTTTTGATCACAATTGAAGATGCAACAATAATGAGCAGAGGTTTAGTAAATTCTCTAGACGACAATACTAAATGTGTGCAAGACACTGGCCACTTAGGAATGAACCTACGTCTGCCTTTTGCACTTCTAAATCGCAAGACCACATTATCTGATCCTAAAGCACAATACCCGAAAAATAAAAATATTGGACTTTGTCTATTTCATTAAGAAAATAAATTATTTAAAAATATATTAATAATGATCTCTTATATATCATTTTGAAAAATGAATGAACAAAAAAAAAAAACTTTCTAAAGATGCAATGTTTATTTCGCAAAAAAAAAAAAAAAAGAATGATTGAAACATATTTTTCTAAAAATAATCATTTATGTATTGCTTTAAAAAATGAATAAACAAAAAATATTTTAATCATTCACAAAAATATTTGAAATAATGAAAATAATTTTTACTGATTAATTATTTCAGATAATCATATTTAGAATTTTTAAAATTATTCATTTTTCGTGAAATAAAAAGTACTTTAATAAAAAAAAAATTGAAAAATAATAAAAGTATTGCGCATGCCATTGACTAGAACTAGCTTCCACATAGGCTAAATTCACTTCTGCTTCATCCAATTGCACTTCACCTAACTGCAAAATTCCCACCACTAGGGTTTTTGAGAAAGATTCTGTAGGTATAATCAAAAAGCTAATTTTTTTAAATATATATATTTATTAGTTCATCTATTTTTTTGTTTAATTAAATAAAGAGGATGTTTTTCCTACGTGCTTCTTTTTGTCCATTGGCCTTTTGTTCATCTGATTTATATGAGGGTTTTATTATCAAAAAGTCAGCTGTCAATGACCTAGTAGCTGTGTAGAAAATTATATAATTAAGAGGGAGTGTAGAATATTCTTGTCCATGAATCTGAAAAAATAAAAATAAAAGGGAGGAAAATTTTTATTTGACCAATTCCAAATAAAGACAACCATTCTCCTAGAGGCCGAATATTATTATGATGCTCCTATAGTTCATTGACAGTGATAGCAATCTCTTACGATTCCATAAGTTAACTAAAAATTAATTGACCAAAATATTCTTTTCTCTCTCTTCAATTTATTGTTTTCTTTTGGGATAATGACATAAACAATCCCTGAATTTTGGCTCAACGTATAATTTGATCATTGAACTTTTAATTTGTTCAAGATGATCCATGAACTTTAGCCTAACATGTAATGTGGTCTTTAAACTTTTATTTTGTTTAATATAGTCTATGAACTTTTGGCATATGTTCAATACAGTCTTTGAATTATGTAAAAATGTTCAATGTAATCTTTCCATTAATTAAACACGAGTGATTATATTGAAGATTTTCATACAGTTTATAAACGATATTGAATATGTATCAAACGTTTAGGGACTATATTGAACAAATTAAAAGTTCAGGGATTGAGCCAAAGTTGATGGACTGTTTGTGTCATTTTCCCTTTCTTTTTTTTTTTTTTTTTTTAAATCAATCTAATTAACAAAACTACCTTTATTTCTCTAATCTCTCCTATTTTATCGTTTTCACAGTATATATGTCAAATTACAGCAAGATATTATCTTGTCATGTATTTTTATCGCTTTGCTTAGAGAAGATCGTCAATTTTAATTTATGGTCTCATATTTTTAATCACAAAAGTTACATAGAAAGTTAGAAATTTCTAATTATGATGGCTTATGAACACACAATTAGTTGTCCATTATTCATCAAAAAGTTTGCGGGAATCTTTATTTCAAAGTTGAAAATTAAAATTCAATTTAATTATCTAACCGATTATGACCTTGTGGGTGTTTTTCCGAAATAAGTTTGTAGGTTTCCAAAGTTAAATGCCATTGATTTATGCTTTATTTTGAACTATTTACAATTTTAATGTGAATTGCAAGATGGATTAGAAAATTTATTTTCACATTCCTCACTTTCAAACTCACATCAGAACTTTCTAGGGAAAGTTTTAAGCATATTTTAAAGCTTTGATCCACTTGTTATGAGATTGAATCTACAATTAATATCCATTACTTTCTTCATAATAGGAGTAGAATAGCAAGAAGTTTCCGTTTTTCCCTTTATGTGATTATCTTTTGTTGATATTTGAATATGATTTGAATATAAATATGTTTGACATTTGATCATGTTTCTAACAAATTAACCTTTTTCATATATTGATCGATTTTTCTTTTCCATTTTTGATTGAGATCGGCAAAATAATTAAATTGAATTTTCATTTTCAACTTTAAAACATATCTTCGCTTACATTATTTGAAAAAATAGGCAATTAATCATGTGTTCAAAAGCTGTCATGAATAGAAACTTCTTTTGATTGAAATTGTAAGACTATACATTAAAATTGGTAACATTCTCTAGGTGAAGGGATAACAAGATGCATGGTTAAAAAGAGAGATAATAGATTTAAAGGCACCTTTGTTGATTAGGTTGATAAAAAAAGAAACAATAAATTGAAGAGAGAGAAAGAGAAGGATATTTTGGTCAATTAATTGACAAAAGGAGTGTCTTAACCAAAACTAGAGTGGAGATAGCCCCGCCCTTCTTCTTCTTCTTCTTCTTCTTCTTCTTCTTTTTTTATTATTATTATTATTATTATTATTATTATTATTTTACTACTACTACTACTATCATCAGCTCATAAAGAATGGAAATCAAATATATCTTAGAATGCATTTGATAACATTTCTATTTCTAAGAATAATTTATGTTTACGAGATAGTATTTTTTATTTCTATTCCTTAAACGAGTTTCTAAGTAGAAAAAGCATGTATGATAACTACACAAACTTTCTTTTCTTGCAATAGAGAAAAAATGAATGTATTTAATATGACCCTTAAAAAAAAAAAATTATGTAGATTTTTTTTTTTAGTTTTTAAATAATTTTCAAAAGATTTTAATTATCTTTTTCCTTTTTTTCCTCTTCTAGCCATCGCCAAGACTTGGTGATTAGCTAGAGGAGGAGGAAGAATAAAAGAAAAAAAAAAATTATATTATTTTAAAAATTATTTCCAGAAACAAAGAGGTTTTCTTTTTTACTTCTCGTTTTTATTCTAAATCAACTTCTTCGCTCACTGATCCATTCCAAGAAATAAAAATATTAGTTGACATTATCAAATGGATTACTATTCTTCTTTTTGTTTTGAAAAACAAAAAAGAATATAAAAATAGATAAATAGAATGATTATCGAACATAGATGTAGAGACATTTTCTTGATTTTATCATTAGACCTCCCCCACCACTTTTTTTCTTGAGGTGTAAACTTTTCTTTCACCAATTCAAATAAAACCTTTCGTGGTAATTAGCTCAATGATTGCAATAGATCAATAAAATCAACATGGCCCTTATAGGCACTCTTTCATTCCTATTTTTCCATTTTTATATCTGAATGCAAGAGGGAATATGTACGCGATGGTCCTATTCATGTAAAAACCGCGATCTATTTTGGGAGCATTTTTTTAAAGCGCACATAATCACTATTCAATCTTTATAACCTTTTCATGTCTCATATATGTGAAATAAGTGTGCTTGGATATTCCAAATGGCTGGCCAAAGCTGGATTGAATTCCGGTGGGTTGGGTGTCAACTTGAGAAAGCTCCTTGCCAAAACAATCGCTCCTGAAAAGTATACAGTTGGATTTTTTTGGAGACATCCAGCACTCATAAAAGGGCATAAGATGATGTGAGAAATGACGTGAGCATGAGATGACAAAAAGGCAACAACATCAATCAAATCTCTACTACTTAATTATTCGATTCTGTAATCAAATATATATTTTTTGGGATAAAATATTAATAAGGAATAATTAACAATAAAGTTGCATGTTATTCTGCTGGCAGAAGCATTATCGATCGTCTGAGAAAATAGCCTGTTACAATCGAATAGAATTCACAAAATCTAATTTATTTATTTATTTTTTGCCCATAGCATCAGATGCAATATTAGACATTCGAAAAAAAAAAAAGATTCTTTATGAATAGGATTGATGGTGAATGTGATCTAGGGTTTGGTTGTTATGTCTAGGGGACCTCTTATAATTCAAGAATCACAATGATTTAGAATTTAAGTAAATAGAGGAAATTTCCTTAAACACAAAATTCAATCAACTCACAACTAACAGTAAGCAAAGAAATCAAATATCAATCGAGAAAAATATATATGACTTTGCATAATTTCTTATCGTTATATTTAATACTCCTCTTTCACAATTTTTATTAATTTTTGCATATTTTTAAAGCATTTTTCTAGTCCGTATATTTTAAAGCATTAAAAAGCTCTGAAAAGAACATGATGAAAAGGCAGTCACTATCAACACAAATAGGACTGCTATTTAGACACCGCACGTTGAGGCCCGAAAGTCAATCGCATTTGATTTTATTTTTTTTATGGTTAAGTTCATTTTACGTCTATATTTTGCTTTTCCAAATTTTTAATATTTTCTGTACTTTTTTGCTGAGTTGATTATATTGGCATGACTTTGCAAATATTCCCTTTTTAATTTTTTTCCTTTTTCGTTTATTTCTTCTAACAAAACCAAATGTTGCTAACCTTGCTTATTAATTTCAGCTGTATACTTACTACATTGGCAACTACTAGCTCAGATTTAGGCTTTTAGTTCAACTTTCAAATTTTTACCCACATACCAAAAGTAGTATGAGACACGAAGATTAGAGTGAATTCATGCTTGGCACGATAGTATCACCCGATTCATGATTGGGATATTTATTTAACTGATTTATGAAGCGATCTCTAATTTGCATATTTATCACACTTTCCTTGTAATCGGTGGCTCAATACTGTTAGATTTCTAGTCGTTGATAGTTTAGGTTTCGGTTTCAATTAGCGCGTGAGAAATTGCTAAGCAAAAGTCGCGTAGTGTGATTGTCAGATACAGTTTCACGGAGACAATCAGTTAGCGCGTGAAAGATTGATGGGCAAAAGATCGCATATTGCAACTTTACATATCATAATCAATCATCAATATGTTACTATTAATTATTGATTGCATATTTCTATTTTAAACATGAGAAATCACTTTTGAAAAGAGGCACGGCATAGGCTTTGTAACTATTTCGTACCTCATGGCGTTGAACCCATGATAGTTACTTAATTGTTCAATTTTCTCCAAAACATCCAAAACATTCCTAGGTGAGACAAAACACGCATTGAATTGAAATCATTGAATTTCGTCATTATTGATATATTGAACCAACGTTCAAAACATCATTGAACGATGATCAATGATGATCCCACATCATTTGCACAAAATATTGTATATTTCATCATTCCTCGATCTTGCACTAATCGAATTATTCATCTTGATATTTAGTGTTCCATGATTGATTGGATAGATATTATAGGTAATCTTTAGAAAGAACTTAAAAAATGTTAGGAGGATGCCTTTGTGTGCTAGTTTCCATAGAAAGGCTACTTTCCTTAAGTTTGATTTGAGGAGATAATGTTGTTGCTAAATCTTTAAGGATAGCAACGAAAAGAAATGCAACGTTACCCCCCATATTTTATCAACATATGGATTTCTTTCCTTATAATTATAGCATCAAGAAATTCCCAAATTAAATTTGATACAATACCCTATTATCCACCAGATGCAAAACATACAATGACCGCCGAAGCGATTGGTTTAGTAATAAAGAAGTCAATTGTCTATCCCGAGTTTGATTCATGTCACAAGAATATGTCGAAGGGCTTGTGCTGCTCTGCCTGCGGCATACCTTGTGCAAGGCCTCTTAAGTGAAGGGCGTTGCGAAATAATTATGACTTAAACCGAATATTCAGTAACACAAATTCACTTAAAAAAAATAAAGATGAAACAATCCATGCCAAACATTTCGCCGCACTATTTCACTTTTGAAAGAAAATAGCAAAAAAAATATTGCACACCTACCATTTTTATTCGTTGGCCACTTATGCCCCTACCCAATTAACTGGACCATAATATCAAATATTTACCAATTCCACCCCGATTTATTTTTCCTAAATTGGCACTAGTGCTTACTAAGGGCGATTTACTGCCCTTTTATCCGCCAACTACTGAAAATCCTTATCACACCAAATTTGCTCTCTTTTTTTTTTTTTGGACACAAAATAGAAAACCAAAAAAAAAAAAAAAAAAAAAAAAAACAAGAAACTGCCCTCCCCTCGAAAGAACATGAAAATCGTGAGCCCACGTTCAAACAAAATTTTTCCCCAACGCTTCACGATTTCCCGGGTTCTTTTTGCTCTTAAATGGAAAATCGGATTTTCCTCATGCAAAAGGTCAAAAAAGAAAAAAACAAGGGAAGGAAAATGCCAAAAAAGAGGAAAAAGAAATAAATAAAAGAAAAGAAACCGAAAAAAATCCACCAAAACAAGCAAGCCCTGCACGCCGCGCGTGGGGGCTTGCCGCAGCACGTTGCGCGGACGGCCGTTATCGGTTCCGATTCCCGGCCCCCTTCCGGTGCCCCGTCCCCGGCTCCGGTGCCCCGCCATAATCTCGTCAATTCTTGTTAAAACATTTAAATATTAATATGCATCTTTATTCGTCGGTTTAAACTTACTATAATTGTTGGCATCTGCTTCACAAAATTTCATAATATTTAGATGTGAAACTCTTGTGCTTATGCTCTCATCGCTATAGTAAAAGAAAATTAAAAATCCGAAATGAATTGTGTGTTATAAATTCGTGGCGATTTGTACATCTTTTCGATATTCATTTTTATATATATTTCAACGGAGACATGAATTTATAGTTCTTACGGAGTCTTAATGAATCTCAATCATTGATTTTCAAAGATTTACATCTTCGACATGTTTGAGTCGAAATCTCGTTTTATCTCATATTTTGGTATTTTCATGTTATATAAAAATTCAATTTTTTTTTCAAGAAAATATAATTTCTTACTCTTTATGCATGTTCCGTCAATAATCAAGCACTCTTTTCAACCACTTTTGTGAAAAGAACAAGGGTTTAAATTGTGCCATGTTAAGGCAAATTTAGTTTCACATCACAGAAATCTCAAATTTATACACCCTCACATCCATCTTAGATTAATTTTCATATCACAAAAATCTCAAATTAATACATTTATGATAGATCTCTCTCAATCTTAAAAATAAAGTTGCGGTGAAAGATTGCATAATTTAGGCAAAATTTTCAAATATAAGGGAGAAAAAGCGACAGATTTTTTCCAATCTACATTCATTTTCTTAAGATCTTGCTTCCCGTAAAACCACGTCGTTCATGACATCCATTTTACCGATCACACAAGTGATATTGGGCAAAAAAGCTAATGGAGGGCGGATCAATTTGGGATTTCAGTGCCTCAGTTTCAGATATTTTGTAACTCGATTATTAGTTCATGAGTAAATTGTAGTAATTTCAAATCTTTTTTTTTTTTTTTTTTTTTTGCCCCATGTTCACCCGAAGAAAAATTTCTCAGCGGGGAAAGAGGGCCACGTGGCGCGTGGGCCCCCCACGTCGCGCACTTTCTGTTGAGGAAATCACACCCACGGACCCGGGGGGAAGAGCCGAGGCCCAGTCGAGGCTCGGGCGCACGCGACGCCACGCGCGGGCCGACCCCCAAGCGCGGCTCCCCCACCCTCCCTCGCCCACGCGCGGGCCGGCCGCGACTATAAAACGGGGCGTGACCCCGGAAGGGGGTCCCCCCACCAAACCACCGAAGGAAAAAAAAAAAATTTATAATGCGTGGAGAATCCACAGAGATAGAGAGAGAGAGAGAGGGGGGTAGAGAGAGAAAGTGCGCTTAGGGCTCTGTGAATTTTCTGCACTGAAAGCGATAGATAGAGAGAGAGAGAGGGGCAAGAGGATTCTGTGATAGCGCCATTTACCGCAGCGGACGGCGACGGCGACGGCAACGACGACGACAGCGACAGCGACGCAAATTCCAGGACACCACCCGCGACCAAAAAAGAAAAAAGAAAAAAGAAAAAAGGAGAAATTTTTTTTAAAGGGAAAACTAAAAGGGAAAAAGAGAAAAAGAAAATCCCGCTTAGCCAACGTGTAAGCTCCCTCCCCCTCCCCTGCCTCCCCCTGCCTCCCCCTGCCTCTGCCTCTGTTTCTCTTCTGTTCCTGTCTCTCTCTCTCTGCATTGCACGCACGCACGCAGCTGAATCGTTCCCGAGATTTTCTCCATCTTCCTCTCCCCCTTCCCCCGTTCGCCTGCGTTCGCGTTCGGCCGCCCGGGGAAATTCTCCCTCCTCCTCTCTCCCTCTGTTTCTCTCTGTCTCTCTCTGTCGCCGCGACGTTTTCCGGGGGTCCCGATGGTTCTGGGAATGCCCGCCGGCGTCCCTTCTTCTCTTCTCGTTGGCTCAGGTGAGGGAGGAGGAATCTCGGGTCCGTCGTGCTTGAGTCGGCCGCGGCTTCCTTGGCGTCGCGTTTCGGGGGCGTGAATGCGTTCCGGTCGAATTCTGTTCCGTTTCGTTTGTTGGGTGCCGGAGGCGGAGGTTGCTGCATGTTCTTCTCGTTTCCGGTGCTTTTTTATTCGACTTTCGTCTTCTCTCTGCAGCTAAAGATCCGATTTTTTTTTAAAATTTTTTTTGGCCTCCCACGTAATTACGATCCGTTCCAAGTGTGGAATGAGCGTGAAGGCTTCGTTTCGTTTAGACGTTGAATTCCGGGCTACGGGAACTTGCGGGATTTTGATTCGTTCTGGCACTGGCATTTGCATGGATATAAATAAAAAGTTTCGAAGATCCGCTTTTAGTTTGTTCTTGCGTGAGTTTATGGCTAGTTCCTGCCCGGGATGTCTTTGGTTTCTGAAAAATGCGTGAGTGGGTTTGCTCGATTCCCACCGGAGATCGCGTATCAGGTCGAGTAGATTGTTCTGTGCTTGGTTCCATTGTAAATGCGGACTAGTTACTGATTCGAAATGCGTTGTGTTTTTTGATGAGCAAGAAGGAAAGCTCGTTGGACTTGGATAGTAGAAAAAGTCTGGCAAACATGTTGGAAGCTCTATCTTACCTTGTTATGCGACACTTGCCTAGCTCGTGCCAGGAAGAGAGCAGATGGGTTTATAATACTTTTCGTGTGCTTGAGCATTCGAAACAATTGGATGATGCAGATGAATTCTCACTGACAAAGTTTTCCAGGCCACTGGACACACATTACAGGTGGATACGATGCGAAGTGCTCAGGATCGCTCTGTCTCCAAAGCTGCTCGAGTTGGTGACAAGCATCAAGCCGGCGAGAAAGAGGACTCGAGTTCCCTCATCCATCAGATTGGCCGCGATAACTCCATCAATTGCCTCCTCCGCTGCTCGAGGTCTGATTACGGCTCCCTAGCGGCTGTGAACCGGAGCTTTCGTTCTCTGATCAAGAGTGGCGAGCTCTACCGGCTGAGAAGGCAAATGGGAATCGTCGAACACTGGGTGTACTTCTCCTGCAATTGCGTCGAGTGGGACGCGTTTGATCCCATTCGTAGCCGTTGGTTGCACTTGCCCAAGATGAGTACGGACGAGTGCTTTCGCTTTCTCTGATAAGGAGTCGCTGGCTGTCGGTACCGAACTCCTTGTCTTTGGAAGGGAGATAACGTCTCATATCATATACAAGTACAGCCTCCTGACGAACACTTGGACATCGGGCATGGAGATGAACGTGCCTAGGTGCTTGTTCGGGTCGGCCAGCCTTGGAGAAATCGGAATCCTAGCTGGTGGTTGTGATCCAAGAGGCAAAGTCCTGAGCTCCGCTGAGCTATATAACTCGGACACCGGAACGTGGAAGATGCTGCCAGACATGCATAAAGCCAGAAAGATGTGCTCTGGGGTATTCATGGATGGGAAGTTTTTCGTGATCGGCGGGACTGGACCAGGGAACATGAAGTCTCTCACCTGCGGAGAAGTGTACGATATGGAGACTAGGACATGGAGGGAGATACCTAATATGTTCCCAGCCCGGAATGGCGGGACTGGGGTGACTGAGGCTCCTTCTGCGGCTGAGGCTCCTCCCCTCCTTGCGGTGGTGAACAATGAGCTCTACGCAGCTGATCATGCAGCGAAGGAGGTCAGGAAGTATGACAAGGTCAGGAACTCATGGTCTACAGTGGGGAGCTTGCCAGAGCGTGCCATGTCATCGAACGGTTGGGGTATCGCTTTTCGGGGATGTGGAGAGAGGATAGTTGTTATCGGCGGACCCAGGGCTTCAGCGGGTGGAACTATTGAACTCAACTCCTGGGTTCCCAGTGAAGGGCCACCACAGTGGAAGCTGCTAGCCAGAAAACCATCAGGTACTTTCGTATACAACTGTGCTGTGATGGGATGCTGAGGCTACTGGTGCAGCTTCCTGTGGCGCCGCTTTGAGCTCAATGGAAGGGGTGGCTTTTATAGAGAAAGGTGTCAGCTGGATGGTAATCTCTGCTCTTCAGTAATCTAGATTTGCAAAAAATTAATAGGAGGGTCTGGAGAGTTCTTTTTCTTCCGTTACATATTCTGTTTTTTCACATTGCGTCTTTCTTGTCGTATTCACCTTCTAAAGTTTTCCAAGGGGGTGCCATGTAGAGAGGTACGTGTGAATATCGGAAGCACCAAATGATGTAAAAATGTCTGCTCTTCACAGTAAATTGAGGCATCGCCGCAAACTGTACAAATCTTTGCCAATCTCATGTGTCGAATGTTCTCGACTTGGCACCAATGTATTTGTTGAACAAATTCATAATCAACATATCCCAAAAGATGTTATGAACCAAATGGAAAGCACAGGATGCATGATGTTAAATGAATGGATAAACCAAAAGAAAGTTGTATATGCACTGAAAGATGGGTCTGAGAAAGCAGCAGCCTAACATGAAATCATGAACTGATGTTTGTCAAATAAAGACGTATCTTTTCTGAGCTGCCTAATGAGTAGAAAGGCGTAGCATGTCAAGTGTTTGTGTGAGTTAGAAAGCAAACCTTGAATCCCTGTACATTATTTCATGTTATGCACAAAAGGAAATTGAAATCCTTATGTTCTTGTTATTCATGACCTTGAAGTGCTAGCCATGAAATTGTAGATCCTGGATGGACCAATAAAGGCAGCGGTATATGCATCTAAATGTCAAATCTATGGAGGGAACACATTACCTGTAGCAAGTCACCACAAAAAAAAAAGAATAAAAAGGGAAAAAGGCAAAACAATGTGCTGTAGAAGTTGAGTTCTGGGCTAGCATGGAATTGACGATTCAATTTCTCATGGTTTGCCATTAGATCGTGTTTGAAAGACTGCCCGATAGACATTATGGTTCTCAGGTTAAGAATCAAAGTCCTAGAGATTTGATTCGACTAATGCTGTAAATTTTAAAAGAATTTCTAATTTAAATCTACATTGCATATAAATGATATTTTGGAATCCTAATGCCTAGTAAGTTTATCTTTCGGAAACTGCCATGAATGTTAGCAATTTACATATCCTTGTAAGTATCTTTTTCACAATAGGCGTGACAGTCCTACAATTACAGTTGTAAACATGAATGTATGCTCTGTGTAGTCCTTCCACAATAAGTGTCTTTTTCAATTGAAACACGTTTTAGTTCTGGCTACTTCTCTTTCATTCAGTGTCTAGGCAGTCTCAGAGCTTTGGCAACCATGTTTCTTTGATCACTACATCTTTATTAGATCCTTGGCCAGCCATTTGACGATAAGCTCAGTCTGTGTTCATGATCATGCAGTTAAGCCCTTAGGGAAAGAAATGAAAATCAGTTAAGATCACATTTGGTTATTTTATTATGCAATCACTGTCTGGGAAGTCTCAGAGCTTGGAGCAAGCGTGTGCCCTCTTTTTTGGATCTTGGTCGTCCAGTTGACAATTTACACAATATATTGTATGGTGCAATCTCGTGTTTATTTGATTACCTATGGCAAGTTCCCACTGTGGATATGTATTTTCAAGTTTGATGCTAGCTTCCCTCTTCTAAGGTTTTGACATACTATCATTAGGTGACATTATCACATCACGTGAAAGCTAAATTAATATTACATGTTTGTTGAGACTTGCCGATCTTTGATATTCACCAGGAAAAGATCAACTAGGATGGTTGTTTGAGAAAGCAATTTGTTTTCCTTTCATTTCTTTCGTTTTAGTACATCAATGAGCATAGCCTGTTCTAAGATCATTCTTATCGTGCCACTCTTATTTCATGATTCAATTTCAGGAAACTCTGTTAAGATGTAACGATAATTCATTGGAAGCAATCAGAGTAATTTTAATTAACTTGCCACCAGTTAATATTAGGAAAAATAGCATACTGCACCATTCTTCTAAGTACATGTGCAATTTCTTTTATGACAGAAAAGCTGAGGTATTGATGAAGACAGCAAGGTGACAGTAGGATCACTTGGATGCAATGACGAGGGAGCCTGTTTTCAAAGAGTTCGTAACTGGAAGATCCATCTGTCTAGCCTGTCTAATATTTAGGTGTAAAGGATTGAGAACTAACTTTGTTTAAGATGCCACCTTGTAATGTAGAAAACGGGAGATAGTTCCATTCATTCTTTGACTGATTTTTCATTTGCTTATAATCAGCCGTAGCTCACAATGTAATTTTTAGAGCAATGTGCACTATGGCTGTAATGCTGGATGCACCCTAGAACATAATTTGGCCATTTGTAAATTCTCCTCTAGTGTTCTAAAGCATTGTTTAACAGAAAATCCAGGTGCACTAAGTTTTGTTTTTCTCAATAATTATTAAGGTTGTAAGTTAGTCTGGTCGAATGGTTTCTAGTCAATGATGTCTCATTTCCATACATGGAAGAAACCAGGAAGACAATCAGGCTCATGTTACAGCTGTATTTTGGCTCTCCCTTTGTAAAATCGGATCTCTTTGATGCAGAGCTTTAAATGGGTAACCTGCTTAAACGTTTGGGAAATACGGGCGAGAAAGACACCTGGAATAATTTGTAGTCAATGACATCTCATTTCCATGCATGGAAGGCACCGGGAAGACATTCAGGCTCATGGAATAGCTGTACTTTCGCTTTCTCTGTGTACAATCGGATCTCTTGTGATGCAGAGCTTTAAATGGGTAATCCGCTCAATCGCGAGGGAAATACGGGCGAAAAAGACACCATTTATGTCTTCATGAAACGGTTTCTAGTCAATGATGTCTCAATTCCATGCATGAAAGACATGAGGAAGACATTCACGCTCATGGTATGGTTGTTTTTTGGCCCTCTCTGTGTACAATCGGATATCTTTCGAGCAGAGCTTTAAATGGGTAACCCGCTAAAACATGAGGGAAATACAGGAGAGAAAAACACCGTCTATATCTTTATGAAACGGTTCCAAGTCAATGATGTCTTATTCCCATGCATGGAAGACACTAGGAAGACATTCAGGCTCATGGTACAACTGTACTTGGGCTTTCTCTGTGGACAATCGGATCTCTTTCAATGCAGAGCTTTAAATGGGTAACTTGCTTAAACGCGAGGGAAATATGGGCGAGAAAGACACAAGCTATATCTTTATGAAACGGTTCCTAGTCAATGATGTCTCATTTCCATGCATGGAAGACACCAGGAAGACATTCGGGCTCATGGAATAACTGCACTTTGGCTTTCTTTGTGTACAATCTCTTTAGATGCAGAGCTTAAATGGGTAACCCCCTTAAAAGCGAGGGAAATATGGGTGAGAAAGACACCGGCTATGTCTTTATCAAAGGTTCCTAATCAATGATGTCTTATTTTCATGCACGGAGGACATTAGGAAGACATTCAGGCTCATTGTATAACTGTACTTTGGCTCTCTGTGTATGATCGGATCTCTTTTGATGCAAATGCTTTAAATGGGTAACTCGCTTAAACGTGAGGAAAGTAGGGGGCGAGAAACAGGGGAAAAGAACTACTGATAGCTATCTGTTGGAAAAGCTCCTTTTCTTCTCAATTACGCTTCCTTAACCATAATGGTTGCAGATAAGTCTTTGTTTGCAGGTTTCTTTGTGGAATTGAAACGGTTACATGGTGATAAATGTCCTTTTCCTTGCATGAATTGACACCAGTGGATCGTTCACTCACATAGCCGTACTTTGGCTCACTTTCTGCTTCACACTCGCTGCCTCTTTTTCATGCAAAGGCTTACAAATTGGTAACAACAATGCGAGGGGAAGTTACAGTTTGAGAACAGGGCAAAATGGGCTATTGATAGCTCTCTGCTGTAGAAAGCTTGTTCTTTACTGAGTGATTGCTTTCTTGCTGGGGATGCTCGCGAGCAAGTTTCGCGTGAAGCCTTTTTCCGAAACCCCTCAGGTTCGAACGAGTGTTGTCGTTTTGCTTTGCATGAATTGACACTAGGAGAACATTTGGGCACCCTTAGCTGTAGTCTGTCTCTCTCTGTGTTGTGCTCTTTTTGATCTCTTTTTATGCACTACTCCAAGAAGGCATTAACATGTCTTTCCAGCCTTATTATTAAGGATGGGAAAAATATGCCTTTCTGTGAAATATTAGGGATTTTATTGAAGGGATTATCGGTTTTTATAGCACTAAAATAAAGTAGTGGTCAAGTTAGTCTAAATCAAATGCATAGTGGCTAATTCAATTTGCTGTGTCTAGTGATCGAGTCATGTCCAAGGTTACTGTGCCTATAACAAGGTTAAGCATCATTTCCTTAAAAAGGACTTCCATCTTTGGAGAGCATAATTGATTTTCCTACATAATGAACCAGGGGTATAAGTCCCCTCTTTTAAGACATATAAATAGCAGACATTAACTGCAAAATTTATCTGACTCCTTTTGTTTCATTTTTGGCTGCTAATCTCAGAGGGTATTAAGCATATTGAGTGAACATACTCTATTTTTTTGCTTCAACATCAACAATGTGCTAATACTCCATTACTTCAGAGTTCATTTATAACTTACCAACTCAATGAAAGCACTAGTTTCTGCTGCGGCATCTATATACATTGTCTTGTGTCGCGACCTCTCTTTTTTCGGCGCCCGCAATCGGGTACGAGCGCCTAAGGAGGCTAATGGCTCGGCTGAATTTAATTAAGCCCGGACTCTCCCAAGTCCACCAATTCACGACTTAATGGTTCAAGTTTTTAACCTGTATTCAATTTTTAAAATGGAGTCGCCACTAATCGATTTGGGGTGGGTTGATTAGAAACCCAAGTGAAGTATCGGAGAAATACTCACTTCTGCACAAACAGAGAAATTAGGATCGGGGACTTGATTACACTAGTTAATCACTAATGCCCTTTCGGTACCTAATCTTGTTTAAACCTTAAGGCTTTTTGGATATTCGAGGATTTTCCATGCATTTTCGGGAGGAAAAACATTTTTGAGTCTTTTTCTCATTTTTGGACATAAAAGGGATTTTTTTGGATTTTTTTTTTTGAAAAATACAAGTCTTTTTTGGCTTTTTCTAAATTTTTTGGTTTTTTTTGGATTTTTGGCATTTTTTGAGGATATGGAATATTTTTGATTTTTTTTTTTCGGAAAATAAAATATTTTTTAATATTTTTCAAAATATTTTTGGAAAAAATAAATTATTTTTTGATTTTTCTCGATTTTTTAGAAAATAAAACATTTTTCGACATTTTTAAGTATTTTTCGATTTTCTGAAAT
Source organism: Eucalyptus globulus (assembly GCA_014182545.1). Classification (NCBI taxonomy): domain Eukaryota; kingdom Viridiplantae; phylum Streptophyta; class Magnoliopsida; order Myrtales; family Myrtaceae; genus Eucalyptus; species Eucalyptus globulus. The sequence continues at coordinate 4,414,649 of CM024718.1, forward strand.
TAAAACATTTTTTAATATATATTTTTAAAATTTTGATTTTTTTTTATTAAAATATTATAAAAAAGCCGACCGGTTCGGATCCGCTGGTTGGGTCCGACCCGGTCAGCCCAAACGCAAACGGGCCGCTACGTGGGCCCGACTTTTTAAAAAACGGCGCCGTGGCGGGCGTTTGGGGGCGCCCGGCTCCCCGACGACCCGCTCCACGACCCGCTCCCCCGGCGAAACCCTACCCGACCCGGATCCAGCACCCAACCCGACTCGCAGCCCGCCTCGAAACCCTACCCGGTTCGCGGCCGGTCCGATCCGATGACCCGAGGCCACGAACCGGAAATCGGAACCCTAGGGTTCTCGATTCGCGGCGCCGAAGAGGGGAAGGCTGAGGTGTTGCGGCGGCGACGGCGACAAAGACGACAACGACGACGGACTACGGGAGGGGTGATGGCGACGGTGACGGCGTGATACTGCTCGGCGACGGCGCGACAAGGGCGAAGACCGCGACGGCGAGACCCACTCGAATCCCTTCCCCTCCTGCGTCTCTCTCTCCCTCTCGGTTTCTCTCTCTACTCTCCCCTCCGGCGAGGCTCAGATCTGAGGCCGCGAACCCTCGGCCCCCCTGAAGTCTCTCAGTGGGGTGTCCAAGGGCTGCGACTTAATCTGGCTCCCTCTCTCTCTCTCTGTGTCTCTCCGGCAGAACTTCCCCCTCTCCGGCCGCGAGCCTTTGGATCTCGACCTGCTCGTCCTCGGCCCCCCTTCTGAAGTCTCTTAGTGGGAGGTTGCGAGGATCTGCAGCCTTCGATCCTTCTCGGCGTCTGTGTGTGTCCTCTTCGTCGGGGATGGAGGGCCTATTTATAGGCCGAGGGGTGGCCGGTTGACGGAGCTCGACCATCGGTTGCCACGGCCTTTGCCGGCCGAACCGGCGTCCCATCCGACTCCAGCTGCCCCCCTGCTCCACGTGCGTCGTCGCTGCTCCTCCCCTCCACTCCGGCGTCGCGCCCCCTGCGCGTGCACCGCAACCGCGCGAGGAAGAAGATGACCGAAGGGGGCCGCCTTGCGCCCGGGCCGTGGAGGCCCACAAACGGGGCTGCTGCTTTTTGCTTTCTTTTCGTTTCTTTTCCGCTTTTTTGTTTATTTATCATCCGAAAAGATAAAATAAAATAAAATTAACTAAAGTTAAATAAAACCTAACTAATTTTAGGCGTCAACAGCTGCCCCTCTTTGAAGGTGAGCTCGCGAGAGTTGCATTCAAAGACAAACTTATGCCTAAATTTTATCCATACATGCATAACAGATTATATTTTACTTGGAACCTATTATTCTACGCAAAAAGGGCAATGTAACATTACATATACTAAGGCGAGATAAGAAGATACCCGTAGCTACTTACCGGGAGTGAGTGAGATAGGGTGTGAACCCCGAGTTTGGCAAGTATCAAGGCGTCATCTTACCTGGTGATATGAGAGGTTGCTTTTCCGGGGCTCGAACCATTCTTCGGTCGCCTGTTAAAACAATCAATGGTTTGTCTAAGACCCGAACCTTTCTTCGGTCGCCTTGACAGGAGATTACTCCTCCAGGACCCGAACCATTCTTCGGTCGCCGTGACGGGAAATTGCTTCTCCAGGACCCAAACCATTCTTCGGTCGCCTGTTAAAACAATATGTGGTTTGTCTAGGACCCGAACATTTCTTCGGTCGCCTTGACGGGAGATTGCTCCTCCAGGACCCGAACCATTCTTCGGTCGCCTATTGGAGTAATTAGTGGTTTGTCTCGGACCCGAACCATTCTTCGGTCGCTTGTTAAAACAATCCATGATTTGTCTAGGACCCGAACCTTTCTTCGGTCGCCTTGACGGGAGATGCACCGACCTTTCTCAGGGCATCTCATTTGTGGGTGCCTGATTTGTATCGAGGACACCGCCTGATACCCGACCTTTCTCGGGAGATGCGCCGACCTTTCTCAGAGCATCTGTTTGTTGGGAGATAGTACTTGGACGATCACAAGTACAAACTCTTGGAGGATACCCGGATGATCACAAATATCGAAGGGGTACCGGACGATCACAGTACAAACTCTTTGGGGATACCGGATGATCACAAGTATCGAAGGGGTACCTGACGATCACAGGTATAAACTCTGAAGGAAGAATCAAGGCATGCTTGAGATATTCGTGTGGAAATATCGAGGATGGATCTTGCATATACTTGAAGGTCTCTCACCTCCTGGTAAAGGGGAATATCGATGACGTACCTGGGATATTAGTGAAGGTCTCTCACCTCCTGGTAAATGGGAATATTGAGGACGTGCCTCGCATATTCATGAAGGTCTCTCACCTCCTGGTAAAAGGGAATATCGAGGATGTACCTGGGATATTCGTGAAGGTCTCTCACCTCCTGGTAATTGGGAATATCGAGGACGTACCTGGGATATTCGTGAAGGTCTCTCACCTCCTGGTAATTGGGAATATCGAGGGTGTACCTGGGATATTCGTGAAGGTCTCTCACCTCCTGGTAGTTGGAATATCGAGGATGTACCTTGGATATTCATGAAGGTCTCTCACCTCCTGGTAATTGGGAATATCGAGGGTGTACCTGGGATATTCGTGAAGGTCTCTCACCTCCTAGTAGTTGGAATATCGAGGACGTACCTTGGATATTCATGAAGGTCTCTCACCTCCTGGTAATTGGGAATATCGGGCGTACCTGGGATATTCGTGAAGGTCTCTCACCTCCTGGTAATTGGGAATATCGAGGGCGTACCTGGGATATTCGTGAAGGTCTCTCACCTCCTGGTAATTGGGAATTTGAATGTAGCGCGAAGCTTACCTGGATTGCCACAGGCACTTAAAAAGGGTGGAACACCTGGATAGCCACAGGTGTACAAAAATCCGGGATACTTGGATGAACACAAGTATTTAATGATACAACCTGGGACCACTCGGTTGGTCCAAGTGTAAGAAAGCATACTGGGGTAGGCGCGAGGCACACAAAAGCGTGGAATGCTTGAACAGCTGCTATTATTTGGGGACAACTCAGGCAAGTTGAGTGTCATGAAAAGGAAGTACCTAGACAACGGTGGGTACTTGACGATATGAGGATGTTCTGACAACAGTAGGTATTCAACGATAAAGGAATACTTGGTCAGTCACAAGTATCAATACTCTGGGGACAACTCGAACAGGTCGAGTGTCAGGAAAAAGGAGTATCCGGACGGTGGCCGGTACTCAAAGACAATGGGATGCTAAGACAGTTGCAAGCATCGAAACTCAAGAGACAATTCGAATAGGTCGAGTGTCAAGAAGAGAGTACCTAGACAGTGATAGGTACCTTAAGACAAATGTGGATAGAGATATGCTTACCTGGCAATATCTCTGCTCTCTGAGAGTATGTCTGCTATTCGCACAATATGCACATATGATTGTATATGCTATAAATTCATGAGTTTAAATGAGATTCATGCATGATAATTTTGTCAGTTTTGCATCTTTTGATTTCCACTGGGGAAGATTTTGAAAGACAACCTTCATTTAGAATGTAGATGTCTTGAGCATGCCGATGAGGGACTTTCGCCCGAAAGGACTTTCCGCTCACTCTCATGGAAAAGGCTATCCTGACCATTGATGCAGGATTTATAAGAACCACACTATCTCACTGTCATCATGTCAGCAGGGGTCCGAGTATTCTCGCAAAAAATACGACTTTACCAACGTGAGAGGTCTTTGTTGAAACTATGATGAAGTCTTGGTCAGCGGCTCATCAGAGGGGACCATCAAGGTCGAAGCCGATGGACGAAAATGTTGCACGATCATCTCCGGGTTTATAAGTCAAGAACTCTGCGAAAAGAGATAGAGTAATCTTGCTCGTACTTCTTCGAGCGATGCTTATGCACATATGAAATCCTACGTTAATTGAAGTGCCCCTAGTTTGAAGAGACTTTTACAATGGGATGCAATGTAGGCTTGATTCATGTGTAAAGAGGTAAGAGCTGGTGATTGCCTTGGCATTTGTTACTAGTCTTTCTTGTCATATGGAGGTTCTGTGGACCACAACAACAACTTTTTCTTGACTGTATTTTTTACTGGGGGGCATTGGCCTTGCTTTTACCAGGCACGCTTCTTTTTTTTCATGCCCTTATTTTTTATTCCAGTTCTTCAAATATGGGCATTGACCTTGCTTTTATCAGGTACACTGTTTTTTTATGCCCCTGCTTTTTTCATTCTTGTTGCTTGAAAGCTGATCTTGGCAAGCTTAATCGAAGCATCGTTATTAGACTCTTGAGTCTTCATCTTCAACTGGCGCTCAGGCTATAATAACTTCTGCTTTGTCTTGATGTGAGGGTAAAATTACAGACTTACTTGGGTTGTACAATGAATACAGTGCGTAAAGAAAGAATTGCTCTTCATGACTCTAAGACACTTAAATTAACGCGAGTGTTCATATGCAATAAAGACACTCGCAGATTGATGCAAGTGCAAGTAAGAAAATTTCTATCCCCTTTCTCACTTTGTGATGCTGACTTGTTTTCGACTTGCCCCAGTGTGGGGTGGTTCTTTGACGGGGATATGAGAGAAGCTTCACCAATGTATGGGGCTCGATGGGGGTGAGCGATGGAATGCCCCTCACTGTTTTGGTTATCGTACCATTTGCGAGAGAACTCTTTATCCTGTAGTCATGGAATCTTCTGCACTCATCTCACAAGTGTATAGATGGGGGGGAACTGTGTGTAGGATATGGCTTGCCTTTCATCATTCTGACGTGCCTCACCCAGCATGCTCGATTAATCTTGTATTCTTCACTTAGCTGTCTATTCTAATAATCCTCAGTGGAATCAGTGACTTAGACAGACGAAATCATCATGCAGAATTCATCTGGAAATGACATGCCGCATTTAGAATATGATAGAGTTTGAACTTTTCAAAACAAGTGAATGGTTTTGACTCAAAAAAGACCCTATTGATAACTTTAAGAGTTAACATAAGGGTGTTTCCAAATATGTTAAATTTTGAACATCAAAAGGGTTATTCGCAAATGGGTGTCGATAATTGTCCCTATTGATTAGGGATATGACACATGAAGGATCAGCCGGGGTTGGGGATCTGATCGGGCCTCTCTGCTTTTGCCCCTGCAGAAGAGAAGATGTACAAGTAGATCAATTAGTCTCGCCAAAATCAAATGTGGGTTGAGGCCTGGAGATTTTCTGTCATTTGCTTTGGTGATTACTCAGGACGCCATTTTGCTTAGGAGAGTTTGTCATGCCTCTCATTGATTTATTATTTTTGTTTTTGACATTCGATTAATCACCGCAACAAACAAGACATGCTTCTCATTGATTCGTTATCCTTGCTTTTGACAGTCAGGTGATCCTGCAACAAACAAGAGGGAATGTGTTAATCATGAACTCTCTCAAGAGTCGAATAAATGGAAGCGATACAACTTTACCCTTCACTGGTTTGCAGATGATTGGGTGAACCTAAAGTGAGAGGGGGACACGAAGTCCTATGTCCCTTGCTTCATTAGGTCAATTATTCTCTGAATTGGCTCATGGATGACATGTCTTTTTACACGAAGCCAGGTGAATTTGATGTGGGTCATTTCCATATACTAGCTTGGCCAATATTGATTTGCCTAACCATCAAATTTGACTCTTGAATCCTGGTGCTTCCTGCCAATAGGGGGAATATGTCAAAAGTGAATTCAAAGAGAGGGGAGTATTGGAAACGATACCAAATTACTCTTCTCCAAAGTTTGTATTTGTTGATTCCTAAGGATTTCTGTATACTGATGACAGCCTCTTCGTCTCAGCATAGTTCAATATTTCCTTCAATTGGCCTTCCTTCTTTGTGACCATGTATGCATGATTGTTGGTCGTTGATTCATCTTCAACGCCTTCCTTATGTGGAATTTCTCCTTCTGTCTTTAACTATAGCATCATTGGGCAAAAGTCATGTACCTCAAGCTTTTATGGAATCTGAGATAAAAAATCTCAAGCTTTCCGATGGCAATTACTCCTTGGAAGAATATGCGTCTGGAGTGAAGTTTCTAGATTCCAACATCATTGTCCAGGGTGTGGGGCTATAGATCGCTTTGACTATCTAGATTTTCTCCCTGTTGATAGTAATCACTTTAAAGGAAGAGAATCAAATCCTTCTTTGTGCTTCTTGGCTTGTTGAAGCTGGAAGTCCTGTCAATGAACTCGGGACATCCTGCCTTGAGCTATCATGCTATGCATGCTTCAAGTTTGATAATATGCCTGTGCCTATTACATCCCATCCTTCGTTTCCTGTAGATGGAAGAGAGAGGATGTCATTTTCGACATTATGTTCAGGGAATAAGACTTACCATTTTGAAACGTGATGATCCTTTCTGTTTGCCCCTGCTTTCTTGGGAGGGTGTCATTGAATTCGGTGAGTTCACATAATGTGCTTGCTTCAAATGCCCCCTGTCGCACTAAGTCAAAAGGGACGGGAATGATCTTCTGAGACATGAAGTGAGTGAGTCGGAAAGACAAACATGATTAAATTTATCATCTTGTTTTAACAAAAGCTTTTTGGGTGATGAAATATTTTTTTTTTTCAAAATATGTATTCGGAGGAGAAAAAGAATGAGGAAGCCCAGCCCTCGGTATTCTTCTTGGATGATAATTTTTTCATGGTTGGATAGCATCACCGGGCTGGTTTGGGATACTGCCTCATACTCTCAAAATATTTTCAACTTTATTTAATAGGTGGATTTACATTTTGGAAAAGTGTTTTCAAAAGTTAGTTCCTCAAGCGGAACTGATATTGAAAATAAAAACAAGCCAGACTTAAGAAAGAGGTATGAGTTCCCACGTAGGGGAATACGAAAGGAAATTAAAAAGGGTTCTACTTGAGCGGGCCTGCACCCATTTCCCTTTACGGTCCTTCATTGATGGTGTCCATGAAAAGGTCTCCAAACATGGTGGTCATGTCATTTGGCCCTTCTTTCTCTGTTGCTAAGGGTGGCACTTCATTGCCTGAATAATATCTGGCCTTCACCAGCCCTTGATGAATATCAGCGGTATGTGCTTTGACATTTATGCTCTGACTGTCTTCAAAACTGAATACCGCATTTACTTTGTTAGTGTGATCAGGGAGCGAATTGCTATGGAATGAGAAAGCTTTAATGTCTAACAGGTTCTGGATTCGAGTCTTGAGGGCGAAGCATTCATCGCCGAGTGCCCCACTTCTCCCATGTGATAGTCGCATTTTTTGGACGGGTCATAGCTGGAGAAGCTTTCAGCATTAGGTCGTCTTGGCTCAGTCGATAGGAGATTCTTGTTCCGGAGGATCGCCAAAACCTGGGAAGGAGATCCAGGAAGTGGAGTGAATTGTCTCCTATTGTTGTAGTGCTGGGGCGATTGACGGCTGGTGGTATGTTGTTGTCTTGCACTTGTCTGAATTGTTGGAGAATGATTGTAGGTCGCATTGACATCTACTAGGGGTTCTTTATCTTTCTTCATGCTGAACCTGCCAGTGGATGCAGGTTTAGTGAACCAACCATCCCTCAACCCTATCTCGATTTGCTCCCCTACTGGAATGAGTTGATTAAATGATTCGGCGATCATGGTTACCATTCGATTGCGGTACTCATAAGGGAGGGTTTTGATAAACATCTTTCTCAGCTCGAAATCAGTTGGTTCAGGACTGATTTGGGCGGCCAGATTCCTCCATCGGATAGTATATTCTTTGAACGATTCATACTTTTTCTTTTCGGTTCGCTCAAGATCCTCACGAGAAGGGGTAATATCCATTATGAACTTATACTTTTGCTTGAGGAATGCCTCACTCACTTCGCTCCATGTTTCGAGGAGATTCATGTTCTTTGTAATGTACCACCTCGGGCGGGGCCTATTAGACTTGATTGGAACAACTGGATCATTAATGGTGCATTATTAACGTATTGGGTCATTCGAACCAAGTACATTTGCAAATGAGCCTTAGGACAAGTCGTGCCATCGTATTTCTCAAACTCAGGCATTTTGAATTTTTCTGGCATTTTGACATTGGAATAAATGGAGAGGTCCGTCAAAGTAGGATCTTGGAGGCCTTGCAGTTGTTTCAACTTCTCCTCAAGCTTTTCGGCGTTTGTCATGCTCGGTTTTAGACAAACTGTCTCGGCCTAGCTTTCTCGATCATGGTTGGGTGCGGATCATCCTCCAATTCGGGCATGTTATCGTCGGTATCTCCACCTTGATCACCCCTAGTAGATGATTGTGGCAACAATACCTCAATTGAGGCCGGGGCAGGAGTAAGTTTGCCCTGGATGGAGTCCATCTGCTTTGAAAGTTGTTGAAGCACATTAAAAACTTGTTTCATTTCGCTTTCTACGACCGCAATACGGCTTGGTACATTTTCTTCAGCCATTTTTGCTCTTGCTTTTGAGTGAGTTTGGACTGGTGAACGTTGACGTTCCGTGATTACCTGTTCATGAATAAACAAGCATGTGTGAAGACAAGGCGTAGATGGAGAGTCAGTCCATGATGACGACCTAATCCTACTATTTTTATTCATGAAAAGGTAGAGGATTTCCTAAACATTGATTGAAAAAGGGCACGTGACATGTTAACATGAGCTAAAAAGATATTCAATTTTGAAAGGCGAAGAAAGCATGAGTTACAACAAATTTTGAAAAAGATTTCTATCTCCTTTTTTTTTTTTTTTAGGCAAATGAAAATTCTTGCGGAAAAGAATTTTGTAACATGCTTGAGAATAAAAATATCAACTGAAAATAGTTTTTTTTTGCAATTTTTTTTTTTTTAACTTTATAACAATTACTTTCAAATTTAAATGACCGTGGTATTAAATCCTAGACTAATCATGGACCACTCAATATATACAGGAAGGTAAGTAGATTACACGAAATAAAAAACTTACTTCACATGAGAAAATTGATGGCAATCACATAGACATGCGCATGATATAGGAGAACAAGAATGTACTTATCATTAATATCAATGTATCGAATGATACATGTACAGGATAAGGGAGACGAACGTTCATTGTATAGGGAGATGTACTTAGAACATTTGATACAAATGTACCATAATAAGTACATTGGATAAGATGAATATAATGAATATTCATTCATGTATTCTATCCATTCATGTATTTCATAACACTCGCCCTTGAATATTCATCATATTCATTACGAATGTGCATTGAATGATACTGCCTCATTAAAAACCTTAAGCCGGAAAAACCCGGTGGGATAAAAACCGGACAAAGGGAAAAGAGTGCAGAGCACAAATGTTATGATCTCTCCCTTTTATGGATGCATTAATTGCCTCGTTAAAAACTTTAAGCCGGAAAAACCCTATGGAAAAAAACCGGACATAAAGAAAAAAAAAGAGTGCAATGCATATATAACCACTCCACGGGGCTAATCATTATTGCATCTTGTGAACTAGCCACATATCAATGCTGCAATGTATAATTCATAATATCTCCCCTCAATTGAGCCATATAGCCACTTCTATGGCTAATCAATCTTACATCTTATGAACTCGCCTCATACCAATGCCATATACTAATTTCTCAAAAGTTGATGTTGGCAATGATTTGGTAAAAAGATCTGCAATACTATTTATGGATCGAATCTGTTTAACATCACTTTGTCGACTTTTTTAGAGTTCATGAGTATAGAAAAATTTCGGCGAGATATGCTTGGTCCTATCACCTTTGATATATCCTCCCCTGACTTGTGCAACACAAGCAGCATTATCTTCATAAATTATAGTGGGAGAATTTGTAACCGGTATTAAGCAACAAGAATTATGGATATGTGTTATAACGGATCTTAACCAAACACACTCTCTTCCAGCTTCATATAAAGAAATAATCTCAGAGTGGTTAGAAGATGTAGCTACTAGCGATTGCTTCGTAGAATGCCAAGAAATAGCGGTGCCGTTATAACAAAATAAATACCTGGTTTGAGAGCGAGCCTTATGTGGATCCGATCTATATCCAGCATCAGCATATCCAACTAAACCAGAGTTAGTGGAATCCTTGGAATAATATAATCCCAAATCTATGGTTCCTCGGAGATAACGGAAAATATGTTTAACTCCATTCCAATGTCTCCGAGTTGGCTCATAACTAAAACGTGCCAATAAATTTACCGCAAAAGCGATATCTGGTCTCGTACATTGTGCCAAGTACATCAAAGCCCCAATTGCATTGAGATATGGTACTTCAGGACCAAGTATCTCTTCATCAGATTCTTTAGGACGAAATGGGTCCTTTTGGGGATCTAGAGACCTTACAACCATAGGGGTGCTCAATGGGTGAGCTTTGTCCATGTTGAAACGTTTAAGCAATCTTTCAACATATGCTGATTGATGGACGATTATTCCATTTGCTTTATGCTCAAGCTCTAGACCAAGACAAAGTTTGGTTTTACCCAAATGTTTAACTTCAAACTCCCTTTTCAAATATTCAGCAGTTTCAGTTAACTCTTATGGAGTTCCAATTAAATTTATATCGTCGACATAAACTGCTATAATAGCAAACCCAGTTTCTGATTTCTTAATAAACACGCATGGGCAGATAGGATCATTTTTGTACCTTTCCTTAATTAGGTACTCACTTAGGCGTTGATACCACATGCGACCGGATTGCTTTAACCCATACAAGGATCTTTGCAATTTTATGGAGAATAAATTGCGGGAGTGCATGCTTCGGGCATTTTGAATCCCTCGGGAATTTTCATATAAATATCGAGTCTAATGAGCCATATAGATATGCCGTCACAACGTCCATAAGACGCATTTCCAATCGTTCAAAGATTGCTAGGCTAATGAGAAAACGAAATGTAATCATATCCATCACGGGTGAATATGTCTCATTATAATCAATCCCGTCTCTGAGAATCCTTGGGCAACGAGTCGGGCTTTATACCGACAACCTCGTTTTTCTTATTTCGTTTTCGGATAAATACCCATTTATATCCAACGGGCTTTATATTATCGGGGATACGAGTTACAGGTCCAAAAACCTCTCGTTTAGTTAGGGAAGCTAATTCAGCTTTAATTGCTTCCTCCCACTTATGCCAATCTTGCCTTTGACGACATTCAATAATAGATTGTGGTTCACAACCATCATCCATAATTTGATGAGCAACGAGAATGCAAAAGCATCATCAATGATGGTTTCATTTCGATCCCAAATTTCATTACGGTATGTAATGGAATTCTCGTATTCCGGGGCTAGTGCTCCTTTCATGGGTTTGTGTCTCTTCAGGGGCAATAAGCTCTTTGGGAGCGAGCACAACGCTAGGCTCTTATGGAGCGGATTCCTGATTCTTTCCCCTTCGTTTTCAAGGAATGATATCTTTTGATCCTATCGTATACCACACTTCAAGTGCGCAAGTAAATGTGCAAATGTGACATTGCGCGTAGATAATAAGCAAATATGGGACCATCTACAGGATGCGTCCACTAATACCATAAAATATCGAAATGGTCCACTTGGTGGTTGTATTGGTCCACAAATATCACCCTGAATTCTTTGCAAGAATAAAGGAGATTCAAAATTAACCTTTGTTATAGAAGGTTTGATAATGAGCTTTCCTTGTGAGCAAGCCTCACAATTATAATCTTTGGACAACAATACCTTTATATCATTTAAAGGGTGCCCTTTTGTATTTTGAATTATCCTACGCATCATTGAAGCGCCAGGGATGACCAAGGCGATCATGCCACAGTCCAAACTGATCGGGGCTTACCAATCTCCAGGATATGGTAGCGTAGGTTTCAACAGCTTTAATCATGACACAATACAAACCCATAGAAGAAGCTTCTAGCTTCTCATGGATGGTCTTCAGAGCCCATCTTATAAGAGGAAATGCCAATGTATTCCTTATCTTGCTCATAAATAGTCTCAATATGGTACCCATTACGGCGTACATCTTTGAAACTGAGCAGATTCCTTTTGGATCGAATGCTTAGAAACGCATTCTCAATATGCAGGATTGTGCCATTTGGCAAAATAATTGTAGCATTCCCAAAACCATCAATAATCGGAACATGACCTGATATTGTATGGATTTGTGCCTTACGCAATGTCATACTCGAGAAAAGGTGTCTACTACAAAATATAGTATGTGTTGTTGCACTATCAAGCAAACAAACATCTTCATTTTTCTCGGTATTTTCCATTTGCATTTATATTGACAACTTCAAGTGTCAAGTATCATAAAAGTTGCATATTAGTTATATAGTCAAATAAAATTTCAAAATTAAATATTATATAAGGTTCATAAGTATTTCATAAAGAACAATAAAAAAAATACATTTAAAGCGAAATAACATAAAATTCAAAGTTCAAATTATCATCCACCAATCTGATTCATCAAAGTAATCGAGGGTCCTCAAAGAAATCGAGACATCCAATGATGCATTTGCTACTTCAGAGCAAGAGGAGTCCCACCAACGGAGATATTGTTGGCCTCAACAGTGGTTATGGCAGTATGATTGATTTCAATGGCATGAGATTCACCACGCTTGCCCGTATGCTTTAAAGATGCCTGGTATAGGTCAACAAAATGTTTTGGCGTACGATGGTACGTGACCGGTGCCCGGTCATGCCACAGCGATGACAAATACTTTCATTAATCACCTTCTTTTGCTTCTTTTCTTTGCCATAATTCAGGCCAAAGTTTGATTTCCTAGGGCAGTTAAATTTCTTGCCATCCTTTCTAGGATTATATTCTTGCTGCGCTTATAGCCCTTAAAATGGCCAGTATTTTTCTCAAAGTTAGCATGTGCTTTAGGCAATGCTTTTCAGCCAGCAGGTTTAAGATCATGATTTTTTAGCAGCAATTCATTAGTTTGCTCGGCAATAAGAAGCACAGAAATTAATTCAGAATATGTGGCAAACGACGTTGTCGGTATTGCTGTTGCAATACAATATTCGAAGCATGAAAGGTGGAGAAAGTTTTCTCAAGCAATTATGCATCGTGAGTTTGATACCGCATAACTCAAGTCGAAAACGATATCAAATAAAGCAGAATTATAGTCGGACTGATTTAAAATCTTGCAGTCTGAGATTTTGCCAATCATATTGTGCTTGAGGGAGGATAACGGTTTTTGTATGATCATACCTATCCTTCAACCTCGTCCACAAGATATACGAGTCTCGAACGGATAAATATTGAGTCTGCAGGCTCTCATGCAAATGACGACGAATAAAAATCAGCGCATTTGCTTTATCCTTTTCATTTGAGGTTTCATCCTCTGTAATTGTATTAGCGAGACATTGCCCTTGGAGGTGCATTTCCATGTCAAGGCGCCAGGATAGATAATTCTTTCCACTAACTTCCAAGATGTGGAATTTGGGCTTTTCAATATTTGCCATAATCCTTGCAAAAATAAATCCTTAAATCAATTAAAAGGATTTCCAAATATCCACCGCTACTTCGGGAGCGAGAAGGATACTTTTAGATTTGAATTTTGGCTTCGGGCCAAGAAAAATAAAAATGAAGAATTGATAGAAGAAGATGAAGTATAAGTTGATTAATAAAAATAATACCCACCTTGCAAAATTTACTTACTCAATCGGTAGATCTTCGTGCTTGCAAAGTTACTTACTCAATCGGTAGATCCTCGTGCTGATAACGTGTTGTAAAATATCGCGTGGCGAATATATAATAGATAAGAGATTAAAGAAGAGAAAGCAAGTGAACACTAGAGATAGTAGCAAGATGAGAGAGCTTTATTTCTAGTATCTCACTGTCATGTTTCTGTGTGATTGTATATTGTACATCAAAACTAAACTCCTATTTATAGGAGAACAAGAATGTACTTATCATTAATATCAATGTATCGAATGATACATGTACAGGATAAGGGAGACGAACGTTCATTGTATAGGGAGATGTACTTAGAACATTTGATACAAATGTACCATAATAAGTACATTGGATAAGATGAATATAATGAATATTCATTCATGTATTCTATCCATTCATGTATTTCATAACAAATAAAACATTTTTCGACATTTTTAAGTATTTTTCGATTTTCTGGAAATTAAAACATTTTTTAATATATATTTTTAAAATTTTGATTTTTCTTTTTATTAAAATATTATAAAAAAGCCGACCCGGTTCGGATCCGCTGGTTGGGTCCGACCGGGTCAACCCAAAACGCAAACGGGCCCGACTTTTTTTAAAAAACAAACGACGCCGTGGCCGGGCGTTTGGGGGCGCCCGGCCCGGCCCGACGACCCGGCTCCACGACCCGCTCCCCCGGCGAAACCCTACCCGACCCGGATCCAGCACCCAACCCGACTCGCAGCCGCCCCTCGAAACCCTACCCGGTTCGCAGCCCGGGTCCGATCCGATGACCCGAGGCCACGAACCGGGAAATCGGGAACCCTAGGGTTCTCGATTCGCGGCGCCGAAGAGGGGAAGGCTGAGGTGTTGCGGCGGCGACGGCGACAAAGACGACAACGACGACTGGACTACGGGAGGGGTGATGGCGACGGTGACGGCGTGATACCTGCTCGGCGACGGCGCGACAAGGGCGAAGACCGCGACGGCGAGACCCACTCGAATCCCTTCCCCTCCCCGCTTCTCTCTCTCCCTCTCGGTTTCTCTCTCTACTCTCCCCTCCGGCGAGGCTCGGATCCGAGGCCGCGAACCCTCGGCCCCCGAAGTCTCGGTGGGGTGTCCAAGGGCTGCGACTCAATCGGCTCCCTCTCTCTCTCTCGTGTCTCCGTGCAGAACTTCCCCCTCTCTCCGGCCGCGAGCCTTCGGATCTCGACCTGCTCGTCCTCGGCCCCCCTTCTGAAGTCTCTCAGTGGGAGGTTGCGAGGATCTGCAGCCTTCGATCCTTCTCGACGTCTGTGTGTGTCCTCTTCGTCGGGGATGGAGGGCCTATTTATAGGCCGAGGGGTGGCCGGTCGACGGAGCTCGACCGTCGGTTGCCACGGCCTTCGCCGGCCGAACCGGCGTCCCATCCGACTCCCGGTGCCCCCTTGCTCCACGTGCGTCGTCCGCTGCTCCCTCCCCCTCCACTCCGGCGTCGCACCCCCTGCGCGTGCACCGCAACTGCGCGAGGAAGAAGATGACCGAAGGAGGGCTGGGCCTTGCGCCTGGGCTGTGGAGGCCCACAAACGGGGCTGCTGCTTTTTTGCTTTCTTTTTCGTTTCTTTTCCGCTTTTTTTGTTTATTTATCATCCGAAAAAGATAAAATAAAATTAAATTAACTAAAGTTAAATAAAACCTAACTAATTTTAGGCGTCAACATCTTGTTAACCCAAGTTTCTTAGCTTTTACCTAAAATGAAACAGGAATTGTGGACAATGCCACTTCTTTTGGACTTGTTTTGCACATTGGTCCCCCTCCAGTGCAGATTTTGAATAAAAGGAAATAGGGATAATTTAGATTTTTCTTGTTCTGTACATAACATAATCCAAGAAAAGCACAGTTGTGGAAAGTGGAAACATGGGGAACAAGAGTGAGCTAGGCCAAATTCTTTTGTTGCTGCTGGGAGTACTGTCACGTGAGTGGTGAAACATGCAATGCAATTCAGACAATTTCTGTCACATGGTTCTTCTCCCGCATTATGCTCTGATTCAGGACCAAAAAACTCTACCATGAGCAATGGCTGAGAATAAGTAAATGAATGTATTTCTGTTGGGTGGTTTTGGCTCTCTCTCATCCCAAAAACTAGCCCATTCTCACACTTACAAATTGACCACCTGCCCCTTGGATAACTGATGTGGGATAACCCCAACAATTTCCTTCTTAGTTACTGAGATTTTACACATTATTCAGTGCAAATATGGAGCCCTCATTCTGAGTCAGGCTTTACGCTGCTCTAATTGACTAGTCCCGGTTGGGCCAGACCTTTGGGCTTTACCCATCGGGCTCAGCTCGTCACATTTTGGTGTTAAAAGGTGGGCTGGTAGGCCCGCCTTGGACGGCTCGACCTGACTCAGTTCGACTTGGTCCATCTAACTCAAATTTTGTGTACTTACTTACCGAAGTTCTCTTTGTTTTGACTTTGTTTTTTGGATTTATGTTAAGAGCAGGCTCGGACACATGACCATTGAAGCCCCAAGATCGTCCACTCTTTCTTACCATAGGCATCATGTCAACTAGAATTTTCTTCCAAGTGACTTTCCCCGGACGGGAGGTTTTCAATAGGCTGAGGAATGGCTAGGATGATCAAGCAAGTCTTGAAACCTTTAAGGCTGGACAATTTTACTGAATAGGATAAGTTCGGACAGGATAATGATAGGATGGGATTTGAAATATTTTATGCAACGTTTGATAATGTTCGGATATACATGGACAAAACTGGATTAAACGTAAGAAAACAAAAAAATCAATTCGTTGAGATTTGGAAAAGAAAAAAATTGATTATCGTAATTGTGAAAACTATATATGATTGCTGCCCAGGCCTGCCATGACCACCTCCACCGTTGGGAACATCCACCGATGCCCTCCTGCCTCTACTCCAGTCCATATGGTCATCATAAACTTGCTTAGTCCCTCACTCGTCTCTCTTATCTGCCTTGCACCTCTCACGTTGCTTTGACCTTCTTGATCGCACCCATCATCCATCCTCTCTGCCTTGTCGTCTCTCTTTCTCGGAATCACATTGGCCAAGCGTCACATTGGCCAAGCGTCCAGAGGGAGATCCAAAAGTTTCAGTTCTTCATCAACCAAACCAGAATGCTAAGCATAGTTGAAGCATCCAGATTTGATATACATATATGGATTGTCTGTTCTCTACCTTAAGATCCCAAGAAAAATTCATAGTACTTATTTTTAGGGGAAATATTGTAATTGTATGCTTGATTCTAGAGAAATCTTGTAAATATAGTGAAATTGAATCTCCCCCGTCAGATTAAGGGGATCTAGGATTGTAATTAGAGAGCTCAAGTGTATATATGTAGGGATCTTTTTTTTTTTTTATCATCCCTGCCGTTTCCTTTTTATCTCTTGACTGATGTCCCCCCACTCCTCGTTTGTCTTTTCTGCTCGCCTCCGCTAACTCAAATCATGAGCTTAAATTTCAAATAAGCAAAGGCCAAAAGTCATGATACCATGACCGGTCGATCGCTCGATGCAACGGTCCAATGCACCACAATAAATTTCAGATAAAAAACGAAGCAAAGGCAGGAATCAAATGTAGAAAGCGAAGCAGCTCTAGAGAATACTAAGGATGGAGACAGCCCCGGTTTCGTCGGGGGCAATAACAAATCTTGATTTGGAATTAGCCACGGAACGGAATAACAAGATCGGAGTAAGCGATGTCGGTGACGACTCAATCTTGGTTATGATGTCTCGGTTGAACGGCGGTGATGGTGAAACGGCCGTGCAGTTATAATCAGCAACTCTGTCCAGTGATTGGCTTATAGCTTAGCGGTTGTCATCGAAGTCTATGAAGTGATGTGAGCGCGAGACGATGATGCGATGGTGGTTCCGGGGCTGGTCAGGAGAGCGGTCTCTACACGGTGACGTTGGCTTCTTTCCGTTCAACAAAATATCCCGTGAACAGGGAGGACAGAGGCCAAAAACCAGCGCCTCGGATGGATGAAGATGTGCAGGAAACTCGCGAGGAGCGCTGATCAAAATCAACATGCCTCTGATCACGAATGCGATGGAATGAATCCGCAAACTGTGCGGGGTCGGTGATTTCAGTTAGGGATCGAATTCCACCATTATTGGCAAATTTGGTCCCTGAATTTTCTTATGAAATGCAATGACAATCCACTCACATAAATTGAGGTGTCAATAACTGAAGCTTGCTGATGGAGTTACAGACGGGGAATTAAGAAACCTAATACAAACTCAGATTCAATGTCAATATACATGAATCTATTGAATAACACCAAATGCCATATCCAATCTATTGAATTATGGATTGGAGTTGTTAGCTTGCAATGCCCTGTGAGGGCAAAGCAAACTTTGATCCTTTAATTTAGCTACCATGACTAAATTCGCTCAAGCTGCCGTCACCGAGGTGCCTAGGATTTCCTCCCAGAAGGCAGCATCAGGCGCGCACCTTCAGCACCTACTGCCCGCACTCCTTTGCCCAGGTCCAGCCCTGCCCGCCCGACATCTCCAAGTTCCACTGCCTCTTCAGACCTCCGCCGGTACGACATATGAAGACAAGTAATTCATATGGCAACCTGAAAGTTTGCAGGAAAGCATGCTCAAGTAATTAAAATGAAGGCCTTTCAGTAGTACTTCTTCGAAAGCAGCATCGAGAGGATTCACTTCTTGGCGGACGATCCTGCGAAAGCCAGTGTTAGAGCTGCACGACTCTAGTTCGCTGCATGAATATAAAAAGAAGAGCTATTAAATCTTCGTAACGATTTTTAAGCAATTGCTGGATACAATTCGATTTGATTTTGATTCTTCTGATTATGGATTAATTGATTCGGTCAATCGGTAAGATCAGATATTTAAAACGTAAAATATGAAAACGTTATGTCGCATATTTTTCCTATCTTATATTTTTAATATTATAAATAGGCTTATGTACATGTTCAAAACATGTAGCAATGCAATCCATAATTCCTTCAATATTTTTTCGAATTCTATTAGGAATGAAGGTAATTATATCTATAACTCACGAGAATTGCGCTGGCCTTTTAGAATACAGTTACCCCATTGGAAATCGAGATGAGACTGAAGAAGATCCTGAGCATTGGGATGATCCCATATCAGCGTCTTCCACTTTTCCTCACCTTCCACCACAAAATATGGAAGGTCCTCAATATCATGACGGAATTGTAGTTTTAGAGGAATCCTGTTCAACTTTGGGCATTCGAGCACTGTCAAACGTTTCATGGAATCGCAAATTATTGGGAGTTCACATATGCTCTTCAGCTGGGGTAGACCGGATAACATCAAGGAATTCAGCTTTGGGAGAGAAATTGAAGATTGGGAGGATGAAGGGATGTTGTTTACAAGAGTCGTTATGCTTCCTTCTTGGTCTTGTCCCACTCCGCTTATTATCTCCACCATTCCTTTGCAGTCTACGGCATCGATACCTTGAAGATTTCGAAGATGGAGCAGCCACTCATGTGAAAACAGCTCTCTCATGTTATGGCAAAATTCTACCGAAAGCCATTCCAGAGAAATCTCTTCAACTGGCATGTATGGGGGAGGACCTCTGATAATCTCCTCCATGTTCTCACAATAGAGCAAACGGATATATCGCAGTTTAGGGAAGTGGGGCAGCCACTCAGATTCCACCACTCTCTTTATTTTATCACACCGCAAAACATAAATCTTTTCTAGACTAGGAAGGTTTGGGGCCGGTAGCGGTGGTGGTGATGCTATCCCCAGCATTTCCTCACAGTCATATATTCCAATCTTTCGTAAATGTGGAAGGTCGAATTTAGGCCCGTGCCCAAAGAGATACTTCAGTTTTGGACATTCCCATATTCTCAAAACCCTAAGGCTTGGGAAGAGGAGAGGGGTTGGGGTTGGGGCTGGGGCAGGAGAGTCATGGATGTCGATTATTTCTTCATCTTGTCCTCCATTGAGCATCCGCAAGTTTTTCCATTTGACTATTATTAGCTCCTCAAGGTTTTCAAGCAGACTCACGTCAAACAAATTTGTTGTACTGTCACAATTGACTGCCCTCAATAACTGCACATCTTGGGGAATCAAAATACAAATGCCACTACCATTGATTTCCCCTCCCACGCTCACAATAGCGTGACTCCTCGTCTCAATGTTAACAATCCTCTCACAATTCCTAAATTGATCATCACCACTTACATCCACATAAGTCTCTAATTCTTCTTGACCTTGACGCACGTTGAGATTGTAATACCGAGGGTTATTTCTCTTCTCAAAAGCTACCCTCACAAACTTGTTGAAATCATCCACATCTTCAAAGTAGCATACAAGGGTCTCCAATGCCCACAAATTTGTAATGTCTTCTTCATTTACTATATGAACTTTAAGACATTGCAAGTTTCGCAAAGCCCCCAATGTTCCTTTGGGTAATCTATCTATGCATGTATGAGATAGGTCAAGGTATCTCAAATTCACCAGCATTTCAAGACCCTCGAGCACTTCAACACTAACAGAATAACAAATATCCAACTTTCTCAAAGATTTGAGCTTCCCTAAATAAGGAATACGGCACAAGCCCGGACAATATTGAAGCACTAGTGCTCTCAAGTTTACCAAGTCTGAAATGGAATTTGGCAGTTCTTCGAGGTCACATCTACTCAAGTTTAGAACCTTTAGCCCCCATAATTGTTTGAAGAAAGAATTAGGGATGACCTCACAGAACAAGCTTCTATTCAATAGCAAAATCGATAGTTTAGGACAATTTGGTGACATGTTCAAGGGAAATTCTTCAATATGATTCTCCATTAGAGAAACTTTCTCCAAAGCATCTGTCCAATATCCTTCGGATGGTATCCTCCGCAACTGCTTTCGTGCTTTTACAATCGAAGTCTCACTCATGACGTGCAATGCCATGTCTCTAATCAAATCGTGCATCTTCACCTGGCCCTCATGATCTTCCAATAGGCAAGCATTTACCAGTTTCTGCAGTATGGTGAGGCCTCTATCATATTGTTTCTCCCTCGTATTCAATTGACTAATCAATCCTTGGTCAATAAAGAATTCTATCAACTCGAACTTGTCAATCAACCGATCTTCTGGATAAAGTGCACAGGATAAGAAACATTGTTGATATTTATGATCACCAAGGCGATTGTAACTGAATTTCAGTCTCTCTACGACCTTTTCCATATCCGTTTTCCCAATATCTGATTCTTTCAATTTCTCCAAGCAATCCTTCCATTCAAATGCGTTGGTCACTCCTCGCATGCTTCTTGCTGTCATGATGATTGCAAGTGGTAAGCCTGCACATTCTTTAATAACGGACATCACAACTTCTTCAGTTTCCAAATCAAGGGCCACTTCAGAACCAAGCTTCTCCAAAAATAAACTCTTGGCTTCTATATTAGATAGAGGTTCAATTTTTATCATTTGACATTGCATCTGGTGGCATATGTCAAAGAATCGGGTGGTTAAGACCAACTTTATTCCATCCACTTTAACTGGGATTCCCACTTCTGTAAGATCAATGCATTCCCACACATCATCGAGGATTATTGTCAATTTGCCTTTTTTCGTTAAACGAGCAACTAAATGATTGCACAACATTGCCGCTCGTTTCCTCACATCCTTTTCTCGTAGCTCGTCCAAACCTAGTGCCTCCCAAATGGTGTCTTGCAACTTTCGTGTTTCCAAATCCTGTGACACATCTATCCACAACACACTGCCATAGTTTGCTTCTTCAAGGAGTCTATTATGTATGTGCAACATAATAGTCGTTTTACCAACACCCCCCATTCCACAAATGCCTAGTCGGGATTTTTGATTCCCTACTAGGTAATCCAAAATCTTTGTAGTATTTTTCTTAAATGCCTCTCCCACCATCACATGTTCTAACAATTTATTGACTTCGCCTAGTTTTCTTTTCAAAGCTCTATTCTCTTGAAAGTTGTTTCTTGTGTTTGGATGACTCATCATTGGCGCACCCCCGTTCGTATCTAATTCTGCAATTTAAAAATTCCATCGGTTAGCGTCTCATGATAGCATTCTTGCTGCCCCATAATAATGTAACATGGTGATACCTAAGGATTAATTTTTGTAAATAACCACAGACCTGGTATTGACGATGAGCCTATCAGGCCTGTTCCACAGGGTGGAATCTGAGGAGGTGGTGGAGCATTATTTGGGGCTTGTGATGATGATGGCATGTCCATTAGAGCTTGTGGGTGAGACGTGACTAATTGTTTTTCCGACAAAGATGATGCCAAGGTTGGATTCAGATGCATTGTTGTGAGATTAATGCATCCATGTGGAACAGTTTGAAGTTGAGGGGGCGCCGAAGCTGCTTGCAATAAAAGATTCAAGGGTAAGATCAATCAACAATTGGACTTTCAAATCAAGCCATGTGTACATGTAAAATAACATCTAGAACTTGATCACACAAAAAACCTACAGCGAAAATCAACATCCGCAAAAGTTATATATTTTGATGAAAGAAATTGTGCAATAAAAAGTAAGTGATATTGGACATATGGAATATGCAAGGATGCTGAGCATATTCCTGATTGGAGAACCCCCCATAGTATCTTGTTAAAAAACACATCATATGTTAGATCTCAGTACAATAATCTGGAGATATATATTAAAGATCTAATGGAACCATAGTAGAGATGTAGATTGATCCAGACAAACCGTGTGCCAATGATGGGCCTCTAGTATTTGTTGACGCCTCTAGCTGCTGTGATGCAGTTGAGAGATCTATGTCCATTGGAGTTGGCGAAAGAAACTGATGGATATCATTCCCGTCTTCCTTGTCACACCTTGGGGGAAGCCGACCAGGATGTTGGACAGGGTCGGTCGGACCTGTGCCGCCAGGCACAGGAACCACTTCCACTCCACGCGGTTGACCGCAATCCTGCAAACGATTTGCTCTGTCCGCATCAAGGAATTGATCAGTCTGTAATGATGATCCCACCGTTTGATTATGCAGTTCATCCGTTTCTATTTCCTCAGAAGCGTTTGCAATTACACCACGAGATTGAAGAAGATTCTCTGGCAGAAAGAGGTGACGATTCGACCAATCTGGATATAGCGGTGAATATGGAGTGATTCCATCTGCAAATTGTTCATCAAAGCTTAGGTATTGTCCATTTGAATATTGGGGAATGCTGGTCATAGTTATGTTACTGAGTAGAGGAGTGGGTAAAACATCACCTCCAAATCCAAGATGAGTTGGTAGCTCAGGAGGCGCCAATAGCTCACTAAGAATAGCCGACCGGTCTATCAAAGGTTGCTGGGGAGGTGAAGCACTTTCATTTTCATGCGATGCATCCAACCAGTAGTTCAATAGATCCGATTGTTGGGTGTTATCCAGATTACCCAGAGGCATATCACCGGGAGGCAGAGAGACTTCATCCTGAGGGCATGCTAGGGCAGTACCAGTTCCAAATTCAAGATGAGTTGACAGCTCAGGAAGCGCTGGTGGCTCACTTATATAAAGAGAAGATAAAGGCCGGAGAGATGAAGCATTTTCATTTCCATGTGCTGCATCCAACCTACGGTTCGATGGATGGGATTGTTGGGTGTTATCCAGATTATCCAGAGGCATATCACTGGGAGGCAAAGACACTTGATCCTGAGGGCATGCTGGAGCAGTACCAGTTCCAGTCGGCTGATAGAAAGATTGCTGCTGTGGCGCGCACCCATGTTGATTTGAGTTCTGCGTGTCATTGGGATTCGACGCACCTTCACTTGGGAGTACACTTTGACTCGCGCCAAAAACTGTTCCTTCCGTTCCTTTGCCTGATGTGCCTCCCGTGCTTTTATCCAATACACCTTTAATTCCCTTCGAGGCTTCTGCTCTCACAAGATGATCAACTTTTTCACAGCCTTTGATACCATAGCCCGGAATTCCAGCAAGGTGCGCCCGGATCCTCGTAGCACTTCCGGAAGACTCAATGCCACAAAACTGGCACTTCCACTTTTTGTTCCCCACTTCTTGTTCCACATACTGACGAAATGGATCTCGCTCTTTAGGCATTCTTTTTGCTATTACCTACAAAGAGGACATGACATAAAAAACAGAGACAATGCCAAGCAAAAGCACAGAACTGGTACAAACAAACAAGATCAATAAAAAAAGATGCATATAGAAACATGAAGGATTCCTAAGTCATGTTGACAGTTAGCTGACCAGATAGACTTGATATCGATGGAAATCCTTGAATCCTCCTAAAAGAGCCAAACCACCTGAGTTGTGTATGCCCAGAGTACAGAGATCCTTATTTCACCAGGGACAAAAGCACAACTAGAGAGATTCACTAGATCTACATGGAGGAAATTAACAAAGGAAAATTAGATTATACTTACCGGGAAAAAAGAGAACTTCTAGATTATCTAAGCAGAGATCCTTATTTCACTAGGGACAAAAGCACAAGTAGAGAGAGATTCACTAGATCTAGACGGAGGAAATTAATAGATTATACTTACCGGAAAAAAAGAGAACTTCTAGATTATCTAAGCAGGAGAACACGCCTTGGAAGGAGAATCTCAAGCAGTACTTACACACTAAGCATGGATCAAGAGGAGCATCAAGAGTAGAGGGTAATGGCCTTCCACATCTTTGTCGTCAAAATCACGCGGCGAGCGCCATCCCCGCTTCTTCGCTTCTTCGCCCCGGAAGAAAGCGATCCAAGAACCCTAACTTCGACACCCCCCAAAATCACGCGTCGAGCGCGGACCCGCGACCCGCTCGGGGGCACGTAGGCGACGAGGCGAACGAAAGGAACCGGAGAAGCGAAAAACCGGAGGCCCGGCAAGGAAAGGCGCTTGAAGATCTGAGCATCTGCGGGAATAACACTCAGGATTCTCTCTCTCTCTCTCTCTCTCTCTCCCTTCCCTTTTTTGCTCTCTTGTCTCTGTTGGGGTACAGGGCAGGTGGGTCCCGCCTCGAGCGTGCGTAGGACCACGGTCAGCCCTCGGCACGTGCCAGCCCCCTGTATTGGTTGCCGAAAAAGCAAAAATTATGGAACGTGCAAGGATGCTCGACGTTTTCTTTATTGGATAACCTTGTTGATATCTTGTCTAAAAATGCATCATATGTTAGATTTCGATAAAATAATCTAGGGATATTTAAGGATCTAACAGAACCATGGTAAAGAATTTAGGCTCCGTTCGTTTTGCGAAAAATAATTTTCGAAAAAATATTTTCTGAATTTTCCGGCGTTCATTTCACGGAAAATAAATTTTTTGAGGAAAATATTTTTCATGAAAGAAAAAAAGTCTTATACATTAGAAGAAAATGTTTTTCACTTTTGAAAAGTGAAAACATTTTCTTCACTTGATCTATTTATCTCACACATTTACAAATCCTCACTTCCTCTTCTCATTTCTTCTTCTTCTTTTTTTTTTTCATTCGAATTATTTTTTTAATTTTATTTTTTATTTTTTAATTCGAATTATTTTTAATTTCCTTTTTCTTTTCTTTTTTTCTTTATTTCCCATCTTCTTCTTTATTGGCTAGTCGTAAGCCATTGCTAGGCGAACCTCGAGCTCGTCGATCTCAAGCTCACACTCCGCACTCTTGCTTATTCTTTTTCTTTATTTACTTTATCATATAATTGTACATTACTCAAGCAAATGGCTCTACATTGCTTCTTTTTTTCTTTTTATTTATTAGAACACAAAAGACGTAGGGGCTGAAAGATTCTCATTAGGGCTGTACATACTTTGCTTCTTTTTTTTTGCTTCTTTTTAAAATTTATATGAATATTTTTATAGAGTAGATGAGTGTTTGGCAACAATGAGCAAACAAAAATATTAAGCAAGTTTGTCCGGATTTAAAGACAAGTTAATATTTGATGAATATATAGGTCAGTAAGTGATGCATGCCTAAGTAATGAAGTTTTAGAAAATATTTTCCTTACTAAACACCGGAAAATATTTTCTGAAACATTTTCAGGTTTTAGCCGAACACTAGAAAATATTATCATTTTCCTGAAAAATAACTTCTGAAAAAATATTTTTCGGAAATGACCCATTTTCCGTGAAACGAACAGACCTATAAATCCAGACACACCTTGTGACAATGATGGGCTGATTGTATTTGTTGCCGGCTCTAGAACTAGCGAATCAACGGAATTTGAATGCTGTGATGTAATCAAGGGATCTGCGTCCATTGGAGTTTTTTTTTTTGGATGGTAAAAAGGAAACTTCATTCACGAAACAACAAAATTACAACAGTTAAACGCCTCAGTACTTAACATATCAAACAGAGCGGGAGGGGGGACTCGGCCCAGTTGGAGGGGAGGAGATTTTGGCCATGGGCTTTTGCGGCCCAGTTAGCCACAGCATTCGTTTCTCTTCTGCGGTGTCTGATGCGTAGGGTTGGGAATAGACGGAGCAGCGTAGCTTCAACAAAGAGAGCCCTATGCTCCCATGGTGTGTGATCTAGCTCACGAATCGCATCAATCATAGCCAGACAGTTGGATTCGAGAAGGAGGTCATGTCGATTCCTTCCTTTAGTAATGAGATGTTGTAGAGCAAAGATGAGAGCATGGATTTATGCTTGCAGGGGCGAAACAGAGGGGGTTCGTTGGGCACTGGCATCGATCAGTTTACTTGAGGAGTCGCGGCAAATGCAAGCGACAGCACTGTCATTCATGATCGTCGGGAAGGAGGCGTCAATATTGATCTTAACCACACCAAGATCAGGAGGGCACCATATCAGATCCCAAGGGGGACGGTGAAGAACAGTCTTCCTTGCCGATCGAGAACAGGGTCGAGTACAAGATGCGCCTAACTTGTTGGTAAGTGATCGTATATTAGTCTGGCTTCGGACTTCTTGCTGGTTGTTCAGAGAAGCTGGTTTCTTTGGGCTTTGTTGCAACAAGGTCATATGGCAGCTATAATAAGATCGGGCATGGGCAAGAGCAGCAGATACAATTTGATTCGGGTTCGGGTGTTTCCTGTGGAAGACAAAATCGTTTCTGGCCTTCTAGATGTGCCACATAACATATGTAATTTGCGCAGAAACTTGTAAGTCCCTCTCCTGTTTGAATAGTTGCAGTAGCCAGGCATCAAATCTGTGTTTCTAAGTGTTCTGAACCGTAAATGGTAGTTGTGCGTGACTCCATACTCTCATTGTTCATGGGCAATGTAGGAAGAGATGTTCTCACGAGTTTCGGGGACTGGGCGAAGAAATCCCTACGAGCTACATATAGGATCTGCTATAATATGACGATAGCAGAGATTCTCACCAGTAGCTAGAGCATTTTGGCATAATGACCATAAAAATATACGCAGTTTGGGAGTAGCTGGTACCTACCAAATATTAGTCCAAAGTCGTTTAGGGGGTTGAAAAGATGATGAAGCCCGATTATGAAAGACTTTGCTCTTTACTGATCTGATCTGATTGTATCCGTTTTTAATAGTATAAACACCATTTGATCGCCATGTCCAAATCAGTCTATCTTCAGTATATTGCGATCTGATCTAAATTTTGAGAATTTCGTTGATTATATGATCATCAAAACTACTAGAAAGCAAATGAATATTCCATGTATGTAGTTCTGAACAGATGAAGTCAGCTACCATAGTAAGTTCAATTCTAGGTGTCGGGCCCCTAATGATGCCTATTGACAGCCACCCATCCTCCCTAACTTTAATGTGCTACCCATTGCCTACCGACCATTGTAGATTAGGTGAAATAGAATCCCGACCTAGCAAAAGGCTTTGCCATCCCCAAGAGGGACGGGCACCTCTATCCGCATGCCCGAAGTCTTTGAACGGGAAATACAGCCCTTTAAAGATCCGACTCCATAGAGAGGTAGGTTGTTGAAATAGACACCAAGCCTGTTTAGCCAAGAGTGCTTTATTAAAAGCGATAAGATCCCTGAAACCAAGACCACCCATGTCTTTTCGACCTTTAAGGGATTCCCAATTCCGCCAATGTATACCTGATTTGTTTCCTTGAGTTTGCCACCAAAATCTAGCAACCTTCTGTTCAATAGACTTGCATAGCGATATAGGGATTTTAAAGATTGACATGACGTACTGTGGAATAGCTTGCACAACTGCTTTAATCAAGACTTCCTTACCGCCCTTTGAAAATAACTTTTCTTTCCAGCCATCGAGTTTGGAGTGAACTTTTGCCAACATCCAGGAAAACATTTCTTTTTTAGATTTCTCCCAGTCTGATGGGATGCTGAGGTATTTGCCTCGTCTTTTTCATCTCTCGGAACTCGTAGTTCGTCGGGCGAGAGACTCCTATAGGTTAGTAGGACAAGCACTACTAAAGAAAATTCCAGATTTATTATGATTAACCTCTTGTCCAGTTGCCCAGTAGTATTGGTGTAGTATATTTGCTAGGTTCTGACATTCTAGCTTTTTCTCTTCGATTAAAAAGATAGCATCATCAGCAAAAAATAAGTGCGAGGGTAGGGCACCTGTTGTTGAGTTTAACGCCTTTAATGTTGCCCATGTCCACTGCTTGTTGTATAAGTGTTGAGAGGACATTTGCCACTAAGATGAACAAATATGGGGACAATGGGTCGCCCTGCCTAAGACCTCTCTTCATTGGAAACGGAGGGAGGGGTTCGCCATTTAGCTTGACACTCATAGAAGCAGTAGTAACACACTGCATTACCTGTTGGACCCAGGATGTATGAAAACCAATATTCAATAGATAATCTCGTAGAAAATCACACTCGACACGATCATAGGTTTTTTGCATGTCAAGTTTGAGTACAGCCTGAATCTTGCGCTTTTGTTTCTGTGTTCGAATTTGATGTAAAACTTCCTGGACCAATAGAATATTATCCTGGATCTGGCATCCATTGACAAAAGCACTCTGCTCCGAAGAGATTAGGGTCGGGAGCCAAGGCTTTAAACGATTGGCTAGTATCTTTGAGATGATTTTGTAAGAAAAATTGTATAGGCTTATTGGTCTATATTGGTCCAGCTTTTCAGGGTGAGAAATTTTCGGAACCAAAGTGATAAAAGTCTTATTAAGTGCAGGGTTTAGCACACCCGAAATAAAAAATAAAAAAAATTAAAAAAAAATCTTGAAACCGATCTAACAATGTCCTTTTTGTAGAATATCCCCGGTGAGCTTGATAGAACTGACCGTTTAAACCATCTGGGCCAGGTGCTTTTGTGGCTCCTAATTGAAAGGTTGCTTGGCGGACTTGCTCTGGAGTTACTTCAGCTGTAAGACTGGCATTCATAGGATCAGTCACCACTACTAGGCATTGATTTAGGATTGGGTCATAGTCTCACTGTCTCAGGGAGGAGTATAAATTCTGAAAAAGTGCTTTGTCATATCCTGTAATGCTTTCTGATCTCTAACCCATTGCTGATCTTCATTTAATAACATAATGATTCTGTTGCGTTGCCGTCTCTGAATGGTGGTAGCATGAAAGAACTGAGTGTTTTTATCTCCCCACTTTAGCCATCTGACCCAAGAACGCATTGCCCAGTATTGTTCTTCTTGTTGCCACAAGTGCTGAATTTCATTCTTTAAAGCATCCATCTGGAATTTGTCATAATGAGAATTTGTTTTGTTGGTCAGGATATGAATTTGATGCTACAATTCATTTATTTGACGGTGGCTGTTCTTGAATTTGGACATATTCCAGCTGGTGAGGGCTGTCGATACTCTTGTTAACTTCTGAGGTAAGTCCAAAATCTGATTCTGAGTAGTTTTCCAGGCAACTGATACTATTGAACAGCACTCGTGCTCTTGTAGCCAATAAGATTCAAAGATAAAGCCTCTCCATCGCCTAGGTTGGAGTTCGAGAAGGAAACCAACGGACATCATTCTCATCTTCCTTGTCACACCTTGGGGGAAGCTGACCAGGATGTTGGACAGTATCGGACGGACTTGCATTGCTCCATACAGGATCCACTTCCACTACACACGGTTGACCACAATCCTGCCAACGATTTGCGCCGTCCACATCAAGGAATGAATCAATTTGTAATGATGATACCACTGTTGGATCATGCAATTCATTTGTTTGTATTTCCTCAAAATTGTTTACAATTTCATCACGAGATCCAGGAAAATTCTCCAGCTGAGAGTGGTGATTATTTGACCAATTTGTTGAATGTAGCAATGAATCTGGAGTGATTCCATCTGCAAATTGTTCGTCAAAGCTTAGATATTGTTCCTTTGAATATTAGGGAATGCTGGTCGTAGTTATGTTAATGAGTAGAGAAATGGGTAAAACATCACCTCCAATGAACTCCTGCAACTCGTTTGACATACTGTTGCCAAGGACGGACCTGAAACCTTCATTGAAGAAGTTTAGCCTCACATTTAAGCGGTCAGCCTCCTCTTCTTTGGCTGGGGGCGAGGAACTCCTTTAAAGGGGTCCTTGGCGGGCCCCCCATGAGGAGGGAATCTTTTTCCAGCCCCCTACCTGGCTGTACCCAGGCTTTTCTGGTGGTCATAGCCTTTTAAGGTCTTGCTAAGGACCAGCTGGGCGTAGTTATGTTAATGAGTAGAGAAATGGGTAAAACATCACCTCAAATGAACTCCTGCAGCTCGTTTGACTTACTGTTGCCAAGGACCTGATCATTTGGGAATGATGATAGCCCTATTGAATTTTGTTGTTCCCTCCCTGATTCAAGATGAGTTGGTAGCTGTGGAAGCGCCGGTAGTTCACTTAGATCAAGAGAAGATAAAGTCGGCCAGTCCATTGGAAGTTGCTGGACAGACGAAGCAATTTCACTTCCATATGTTGCATCCAACCTATGGTTCGATAGATCGGGTTGCTGGGAGGTATCTAGACTATCCAGAGACATATCACTAGTAGGCAAATATACTTGATCCTGAGGGCATGCTGAAGGAGTACCAATTCCAGTTCACCTATAGCAAGATGGTTGCTGCGGCGCACACCAGGGTTGATTCGAGTTCTGCGTGTCGTTGGGATTCCACGCATCGTCACTTGAGAGTACAGTTTGACTTGCGCCAAAAACTGTTCTTTCCATTCCTTCGTCCGATGTGCCTCCCGTGCTTTTATCCAACCCGCTGCCTTTACCATTAAATGTCTCCAAGGCTTCTGCTCTCACTGGATCTTTAACTTTCTCACAAGCTTTGATACCATGGCCAGGAATTCCAGCGAGGTGCGCCCGGATCCTTGGAGTACTTCCGGCAAACTCGTTGCCGCAAAACTTGCACCTCCACCTTCTGTTCTCCAAATCGTCCACATACTCACGAAATCGATCTCGCTCTTTAGGCATTCTTTTTGCTATTACCTACAAAGAGGACATGAGATGAAAGACAGAGAAAATGCCAAGCAAAAGCACAGAACTGTTAAAAACAGACAAGATCAATAAAACAAGATGCATATAGAAACGTAAAGGACTCCAAGTTATGTTAACAGTTAGCTGACCAGATAGACTTGATATCGATGCAAAATCCTTAAATCCTCTTAACAGAGCCAAACCACCTGAGTTGTGTATGCCCAAAGTATAGAGATCTCTCTCCTTATTTCACCAGGATCAAAAGCGAAGCTAGAGAGAGAAACGCTAGATCTACACAGCGGAAATTAACAAAAGAAAATTAGATTATATTTACCGAAAAAAGGGAGGAAAACCTCTGGATTATCTGAGCAGGAGAACACGCCTTGAAAGGAGAATCTCAAGCAGCCCAGTGGATCCAGAGGAGCATCAAGAGTGCCAGGTAATTGTCGTCAAAAGGAGTGGGCGGTCCTACTTAAGAAAACGCGTTCACCTTTGACCCAATTTCAGCTTTGGCTGTAGGAACACAATGTGCAGCAAGAATTTTTTAGCCTACTTATCATTTTTTCCCCACCCGAAATAGTACAAATTACATAAAGATTTTTTAAAAACAGTGAACCAAATGAGGTGGAAAGCTATTATTGAACGTTAAAATATGGTTCACTTAATTGCCAAACTCTCTAGACTTTGCAAAGAAAATGAAAAATCAAAAACAAAACTTATCTAAAAAGGCTACCGCGCTAGTGGGAAAAAAGAGCAAAGCCATAAATAGTCTCAAATTTAGAACTTTACCTACACTGATCACTTATGCCCATATGAAAAGGCTTTTGTTTACAAATTCAAACAAAACGGTCGGATTGCAATGTCAATGTCTAAGGAAATTCTACAATCTAGTCTAACAATTCACGAGACCGATTTCATACTCAGTTTGATCGTTGATAAAAAAAGAAAACAAATTCTACCCAAGGAATGATTTTAAAAAGAAATATTAACTTATTAATATTTAAGAAATATTATTGTTGACGTCTAAATTTTTGACTCAAAGGCCTTATTCTTTTTGCGATCAAACTCCATAATTTGACTCCTAATAAAAATACATTTGTAATACCGCATTCTCAATCTCTATTGCGTTCTTACATTCTTTCGTGTTCAATATTGTAGTTATTTTCTAATTGCTGACACCCAAAAATACCCCTATGAGCAGGTGCAAGTGCACGAGGGAACAGTCATGGTATCATATATGGGCCATAATTTACATTAGCTTGGCCCATAAATATTTAAAAAAAAGGATAATTAAGGATTTTGAGGAATTTTGAGTTGACCTTCGATAGACCAAGACATGTGATATCACGATGAAGTAAGCACCACGCATTAAAAGCCAAAGATCAATGATGAATATGCAACCTTGGCAATAAAGATAGATAGGAACAAGTTAAAAGACACCAAATTCAAAAAGAGGAGCGATTAATACTTGATGAGTAAGCTATGATACAATTGTCGAACAAGCATAGATAAGGCAGTCAATTTGAAACGAGTGACTCTTGAGAAGGAAGTAACTAATCATTGACGGTTACCAAGTTAGCCTATATATACCACAAGCCATCTAGTAGAGAGCCCCTCGGGAACAATATACAAAATTACTCTATATTGCCTTTATCTTTACTTAACCTTAGCCTAGTGTAGTTTAAAAATTTCCATCGTAGATTCAACTCTTGCGAGCGTCTATATCTCGAGAGGTGTGCTGTCAATTAGATTATAAAAGCAACTCCATTGTCCAATGTCGCCGATTAAATTCTAACGTTGTGTCCTCATCCTTATCTGGAGACGATGTTCATTAGATTCCGACGTTGTGTCATTTTGATCCAGCATTATTGATTAGATTCTAATATTGTATTTGCATACACATCTAAGAGCAATGTGTACTAGATGTTATTATCATTTCCAATGTCAGCCGACACTAGACCGACGTTATATCCTCATATCCATTTCAAACCGTGGTGTTCATCACCATCCAACGTTGTTGCTTTGGGGCGGTGGTCGATATGACAATTAATCAAATTGGAAAGGTTGCCATAGACTATGTTAAGCTATTGAAGCATAGAGACTCACGCTATCGCCGTAAGTCTCCGAAGGGCAATGCCTCGGACGATTGTGTGCCTTGATTAGCAGCAGCGGCAGTTTGGCTTTACTTGGGAACAGATTAGCAGCACATGGCCAGGCTATCGACCCGAATACTTCGACGATATTGATTTGTGGGTGCCCTCATGTTGGCAAGAGCTCTTTCATGAACAAGATCACAAGGGCCGATGTTGATGGCAGAACCATATGCACAACACAATCAATCTTTGCTGGTCATACTGACTATAAATATCTGCTAAGATGTAGTATCTCTAGCTTTCCCCTTTGTAGGTTGGTGGCTGGCTTTCATTGAAATGAACTTCATTTCTTCGGCCTCACCCCAGATCGTCCGTGCAATAGCAATGAAACAGAGGCCAAGAACGGACTGTGTTGTTTGCCAAGGGATTCGCCGGCAAAGTGTGTCCACTGCTCGCATGCTGCAAGCACGCGTATCACAAAGCTTGTGTTGACCATGGTTTTTGAGAAATGATGATGCCCGATATGTAGCGCAAGTCCAGGTGGGCAAACCATTGGTCGCCCAGGTCAATGAACCAGCACTGTGGGTCGATGAACCAGTGCCACAGGTTCTGGTAAGTTCTTCACAGTTTCACTGAGGGCTGGGGCACACTGTGGATGAATTTCATGACCAAAATAAATGGGGTAATTTCAGTCACTGTCTGGTGATGGTTACTTTGAATCACGACATATCATCTTGGAGATAATTCAATGTGCTTGTTGGTTTGGCTTCAAAATCATCACGCCTGGCCAAAGATCAGGTCCATAAAAAGGAATGTCTAAGACACAATCACTTGTCAAGGCAAAGAATCACTAACAGAGAGTAAACCGCAACCTCCGTCCCTAGCCAGGCCTCATCCGGTTGCTTGAAGAGGCACAGATGATAAAGGACACTGCTGTGGGAGCTACAACAAATGAAATCAATCTGTGCCATCATAGCCCATCTTGGTTGGACAGCCATGCCGTGCCGAGTGGCAGGATTAAGAAAGTATGCTTTGCATCTAAGGGAATACTAAGGGAACCATTACACAGAGAAAGAATGGACCGAAAAGCATTCTCAAGGATTTCATTTCCGTTGCTCCTCTGCTAAAAATCATGCTATTAGGACAAGTGATAAGCCAGCAGCAAAGCAAGAAAACTAAAGCTGCTTCCAAACAAGAGATGTGCTGCTCTTTCACAGGCCTCATGGAGTTTAGTATGTACAATCTACTGAGCATCTAGCAGAGTTTTATGTAAATCGAAACAAGTTTTTGCATACTATGGAAGTTACGGATCAAGCACCATAAACTTCACAAAGGCACTCTTACAAATATATGAATCATTGCCATTGGGAAGTAATCATCCTCATATAGTTGGTAATCTCCCACATTTCACAAATTCACATAACAATTGCAGACCAAATCGACATACTCCGAATTTCTACACCAGACCGACACACCAGTCTGCTACAGTCAATCTGCAATTCTGTATCAATGCATCCTCTCCGATTCGATTTCGCGACCAGAGAAAGATCAATGCATACCCATGTCGAACTTGTCGAGAATGGCGCTCATCTGAGCACAAATCGCCAAGCTGTTGCTCATGAACTCCCTCGGCCTGGTGAACCGATCCCTGACCTCATCAAGAACCGTCGACCCCATCTCCTGCAACCCCTCCAGGCACGTTTCTTGATCCGTCATGGCCGCGCTCACCCACGTCTGGATGTTGCTGATCTTGAGCTCCGTCAAGGCCATCTCTCCCGGCCCTGCGTCCATGGCCGCCACCGAGTCGTTGAGCTGGCTCTTCGCGTCCTCCAGCTGCTCGGCGCAGTCCCCGAGAGCGCCCTTGGAGCCCGCGTCGTTCGAGTTCTTGACCAGGTCCTGCACGAACAGGGAGGCGTTGGACACCTCGTCGACGCACACCCGGAGGGAGAGCTCGAAGATGGCTTCTGGGTCGGGCTTGACGGAGCTGTTGAGGGAGGATATGCTCGCGAAGCACGAGTCTTGGTGCTGGGTCACGCTGCAGACTGCCCGGATCGACTGGGCCGAGCTGGATCTGAGCGACTGCGCCTGCGATTCCTCGGTGTTCGACTCCCGGATGAGGGCTCCGACGAGGAAGCCGAGAGCTATGGTCAGCAGAACGATCGACGAGACGGTGAAGGCGACTATCAGAGGTCTCTTGGTGGCTCTGTGGTGCTGCGAAATCGGAGCTTCGGGGTTCAG
>CM024718.1:4449885-4559885 GCA_014182545.1 Eucalyptus globulus
ACATAGCCGTACTTTGGCTCACTTTCTGCCTCACACTCGGTGCCTCTTTTTCACGCAAAGGCTTACAAATTGGTAACAACAATGCGAGGGAAGTTACAGTTTGAGAACAGGGCAAAATGGGCTATTGATAGCTCTCTGCTGTAGAAAGCTTGTTCTTTACCGAGTGATTGCTTTCTTGCCCGGGATGCTCGCGAGCAAGTTTTACGTTAAGCCTTTTTCCGGAAACCCCTCAGGTTCGAACGAGTGTTGTTGTTTGGATTTGCATGAATTGACACTAGTAGAACATTTGGGCACACATAGCTTTACTCTGTCTCTCTCTGTGTTGTGCTCTTTTTGACCTCTTTTTATGCACAATTTCAAGAAGGTATTAACATGTCTTTCCAGCCTTATCATTAAGGATGGGAAAAATATGCCTTCCTGTGAAATATTAGGGATTTTATTGAAGGGCTTATCGGTTTTTATAGCACTAAAATAAAGTAGTGGTCAAGTTAGTCTAAATCAAATGCATAGTGACAAATTCAATTTGCCGTGTCTTGTGATCAAGTCATGTCCAAGGTTACCATTCCTATAACAAGGTTAAGCATCATTTCCTTAAAAAGGACTTTGTCTTCGAAGGGCATAAATTGATTTTCCTACACAAGTAACCAGGAGTATAAGTCCCCTCTTTGAAGACATAAATAGCGGACATTGACTGCAAAATTTATCTGACTCCTTTTGTTTCATTTTTGGCTGCTAATCTCAGAGGGTATTAAACATATTAACTGAGTGAACATACTCTTATGTTTTGCTTCAAAATCAACAATGTGCTAATACTCCATTACTTCAAAGTTCATTTATACCTTACCAACTCAATGAAAGCACTACTTTCCGTTGCGGCATCTATCTACAGTCTTGTTAACCCAAGTTTCTTAGTTGTTACCTAAAATGAAACAGGAATTGTGGACAATGCCACTTCTTTTGAACTTGTTTTGCACATTGGTGCCCCTCCAGTGCAGATTTTGAATAAAAGGAAATAGGGATAATTTATTTACATTTTTCTTGTTCTCTCTACATAACATGATCTAAGAAAAGCACAGTTGTGGAAAGTGGAAACATGGGGAAAAAGATCGAGCTGGGCCAAATTCTTTTGTTGCTGCTGGGAGTACTGTCACGTGAGTGGTGAAACATGCAATGCAATTCAGACAATTTCTCTCACATGGGTTCTTCTCCTGCATTATGCTCTGATTCAGGACCAAAAAGGTCTTACTATGAGCAATGGCTGAGAATAAGGGCCTGCATGTTTTCGTTCTTTTTTTTTTTTTTGAACAGAAATTTTGTTTTTTTGTTCCCGAGAACAAAAAAAAGAATAAACGCGTTTATTTGCGTTTTTGTTCAAAATCAGATTTTTTGTTCCCAAACACAAAAAATAACAGAAATGAGAAAAAAAAATTGTTTCTTGCTCTAGAAACACTTTTAAAGAAACACTTCTCTCTTCTATTTTCTTCTTCTTTTCTTCTTCTTTTTTTTCGCCGGTCGCCGGCTCGGTCATGGCCGGCGACCGGCCGCCGAGGGCCGGCGATGCCGTCGAGGGTCGGCGACCTCGCCGGAGCGTCGCGTGGGCGGGCGAGGCAGTCGGCCCCGTTGGCCGGGCCGAGGCCGGCAAAGCCGAAAGAAGAAAAAAAAAAAAAGAAAAGAAAAAAAAGGAAAAAATAAAATAGGAATATTAAAAATTAAAAGAAACAAAAAATGAATATAATTTACCAAACGTGTTTCTATGTATTTTTTATTCCCGGAACAAATTTACCAAACGCATCTTTTTTCGTCAAAATTGTTTCCCGAAATGAAACATTTTTTTCTATTTCTCGTCCGAAACATTTTTGACAAATCTTACCAAACGCACTCTCTAAGTATACCTGATATATTTCCGTTGGGTGGTTTTGGGCCTCTTTCACTCCAAAAGTAAACTCAAAAGGTGAGACTTTTTCTCACATTTATAAATTGACTACCTGCCCCTTTCATAACCGATATGGGATAACTCCAACAATTTCTTTCTTAATTATTGAGATTTCACACATTATTCAATGAAAATATGGAGCCTTTATTCTGAGTCAGGCTGTACGCTGCTCTAATTGGCTAAGCCCGGTTGGGCCAGACCTTTGGGCTTTACCCATCGAGCTCAGCTCGTCACATTTTGGTGTTAAAAGGTGGGCTGGTAGGCCCGCCTTGGAGGGCTCGACCTGACTCAGTTCGACTTGGTCCATCTAACTCAAATTTTGTGTACTTACTTACCAAAGTTCTCTTTGTTTTGATTTTATTTTTGGGATTTATGCTAAGAGCAGGCTCGGACACAGACCATTGAAGCCCACATGATCGTCCACTCTTTCTTACCATAGGCATCATGTCAACTAGAATTTTCTTCCAAGTGACTTTCCATGGACGGGAGGTTTTCAAGGCACAATAGGCTGAGGAATGGCTAGGATGATCAAGCAAGTCTTGAAACTTTTAAGGCTGGACAATTTTACTGAATAGGATAAGTTCAGACAGGATAATGATAGGATGGGATTTGAAATATTTTATGCAACGTTTGATAATGTTCAGATATACATGGACAAAACTGGATTAAGCATAAGAAAACAAAAAATCAAATCATCGAGATTTGGAAAAGAAAAAAATTGATTAATGTAGTTGTGAAAACTATATATGATTCGCGGCGGATCATGCTCGGCGGACGTCGTGAAGGAATGCTCTTACCAAAAAAACTATATATGATTGCTGCCCAGGACTGCCATGACCACCTCCATCGTTGGGAACATCCACCGATGCCGTCCTGCCTCTACTCCAGTCCATATGGTCATTGGCCAAGCGTCCAGAGGGAGATCCAAAAGTTTCAGCTCTTCATCAACCAAACCAGAATGCTGAGCATAGTTGAAGCATCCAGATTTGATATACATATGGATCATCCGTTCTCTACTTGAAGATCCCAAGAAAAATTCGTAGTACTTATTTTTAGGGGCAATATTGTAATTGTATGCATGATTCTAGAGAAATCTTGTAAATGTAGTGAAATTGAATCTCCACCATCAGATTAAGGGGATCTAGGATTGTAATTAGAGAGCTCGAGTGTATATTTGTAGGATCTCCTCCTTCTTTATCATCCCTGCCGTTTCCTTTTTATCTCGACTGATATCCCCCCACTCCTCGTTTGTCTTTTCTGCTCGCCTCCGCTAACTCAAATCATGAGCTTAAATTTCAAATAAGCAACAGCCAAAAGTCATGATGCGATGACCGGTCGATCGCTCGATGCAACGGTCCAATGCACGACAACAAAATTCAGATAAAAAACGAAGCAGAGGCAGGAATCAAATGTAGAAAGCGAAACAGCTCTAAAGAATACTAAGAAAGGAGACAGCCCCGGTTTCATCGGGGGCAATAACAAATCTTGATTTGGAATCAGCCACGGAACGGAATAACACGATCGGAGCGAGCCATGTCAGTGACGACTCAATCTTGGTTATGATGTCTCGGTTGAACAGCGGTGATGGTGAAACGGGCTTGCAGTTATAATCAGCAACTCTGTCCAGTGATCCGACAGTGGCGCGAAAGCACAAAGCTCAGTTCAATAGACGTAGCACGTCAAATCAGTTTTGCCTACAACTCCGGCTGGAAAAAAAAGAAGGCAAAACCAGAACTAGAGAAACATAGCAAGGGAGAAAAACTGAACGTAAAATTAACTCTTAAGACTCGGTTGGCCAGAAACGACCTGATTGTGACGAGAGGGCGTAAGCAACGGTTACTCAGTGACGGTTCCGCATAGCCTCGGCATTCGGCGCTGCAATTCAGTGACTGCTCAAAAAAGAAACGAAGCAGAAACCGATAGATAAATGCAGAATGAATCGAAACCATTTTTGGAGCTCATTTTGTCACACCCCAATTCACAAGAACAAGGGCATGACACGGCCATCCTTTCACCAAAGGACGCAGCCTCAACATAACCAAGATTCAGCCCGATATATATGACAAAAAGGGCATTTGGCTACAATATCAGAGTATTTCTATAATCCACCAAACCAAAACATATATCTTATGTAAATACTAACTTATAAACTTATCAACTGTATACGAGTTATATCAAAAAGTTCCAACCACAAAAGTTCTCCTTGAAGGAACATTCACGCCTACTTACGACTCGCTGAAGAACCTGAAAAACAAGTAGATGAGAGGAGTGAGTTATCACAGCTCAGTGAGTAACGCATTTATTCTAAGCGGATTGAGAAATCGCTATGCATATTTAAAAACACAATCCTAACTCATTTTAACATAAGATATAATTATAACTCAAATACCAAAGATACCAATGGTTCAGTCCATTAGTCAATATCATAAAACATGTATCAATGGTCTATTCTATTGATTAATCTCATCAAACCACACATCAAATCACATGTCAATGGCCCACTCCATTGACTAATTTATGCTCAAATGTCTGGTTATGGTCACGCGTAACGCCCGTGACAAGATGACCAAGATTTCTCCCTTGGTAAGGTCTCCACCTATTATTAGCCGGTGGCTCGGCCCACAATGATATCCTAGACTAGTATCCACATACCCATACACCCCTTAGGGTTCACAGAGATATTGAGTGCCAACCACCAATCATAATATCCAGTAATCCAATATCAAAAGAAAAGTCATATCACAACTCAAAATTTGATATATAAATATCAAAGCATTCTTTAAAATGTCTTAGGATTCTTTCATAAAAAATTTCACAAATCATTTTCAAACAACCATTCAAATCGAATTCAAAATATAACTCCTTTCGAACAACAAAAATGGCAATAATAGCTCGATCTTGTTTTATGCAATAAAAGATGCCTTTTTATCAACTTATAGAATATATAATCCATCATGTTTCTCAAAACATGAATTTAAAAATACAAAGAAGAAATAGTGTCACCCACCTGGGAAAAGCCAAAAATCAACTAGGACGCTTACTCGAACCACGCACTTGGATCCCTAACAATTATCGAAAAAACAATATCAAAAGGCCGAGTAAAAAGGATATTCTCATAACGGCTTGCTTATACTAGGCCTATTTGTCGATAAAACGACACCTATGCGCCACGAAAGCTCACATTTAGCGGAAACCCATTGTTTTCCGCTAGGCGTGGCCCATGCGCCAATTTTGTTGTGCCACTACTTCCTCTACAAAATTCTGTTTCAAGCTGTCTTATCTCTTGACGTATTACAACAATCCCAACTCAGCCGCCCCAAAACAGCACCAAAAACAACAAAAAAAAATGGTCAAAGCTACTATTCGCTACAGTTCCAGAATGCGCCCCCAACTTTAAAATTCCATTCCAAACAAACTGCAAGCTTAAATCACGATCCGTAAGATGCTATAGCTCACAACATCCCAAAGTACTGTTTTCTACAAAAATATGCAACTCAACGACTTAAAAATCGGGCTTCGCCACACAAATATCCAAGATATCCGAATTTCAAGCCCTAATTGCGACGATTGCTTCAAGTAGATGATTAAAGGCCCCAATTTCTTGCCGGCGTTGCAAAACACACTTGAATCGGCTTGATGATGCGTCCAGATCACAAGCGCGCCAATTTTTTTTCTTTTTTCCCCTTTTTTTTTTTTCCTTTCTCTTCTTTCTCTCTTCTCCCCTGTTTCTCCGTTTCCCTGTTTTCATTTCTGCCGAATGCCTCCCTCTCTCCTCTCTTTAAAACAACAAAAGCTTCCACAATACTCCTTCAGCTTCTTTTGTTGAATTTTCAAACCCTTTCTTTTTTTTTTCTTAAGCCCATATATTACATATTTGAGAGAAACAACTTGGTAGATGTGGCGGCGCAACGACTCTGTAAAATAAAAATGGAGAGTTTGGGACACCTGGAGTGTCAAAACTTGGTATGGATGGACACTTAAGTGCAAAAACTTCAAAAAGGTACACTTAAGTGTCAATTTCGGAGTAAAGTAGATCACTTAAGTCCAATCCGGCCAAATTATTGACGTGGCAATTTTCAAGGGTTGGGTGCAAAAGCCAAGGCGTCGTTTTGCTTGTTGACGCTGTGAAAATCGCAAAAACGATGTCGTTTATGTTTGATGTATAAATAATTAATATAAATTCAATTCAATTAAATTTAAACTTAATTTTATTTAAAATATTCTAAAAAATAAAAAACTTAAAATTAAAAAACCTAAAAAAAAAAAAAAAAAGGTGGGGGGGGAGCAAGGTAATTGTCTTCCATGTCACTATCGTAAAAAGGAGTGTATGGTCCTACTCAAGAAAACGTTCACCTTTGACATAATTTCAGCTTTGGTTGCAAGGAAATTAATGTGCAGCCAAGAACTGTTGAGCCTACTTGTCTTTTTTTTCCCCCACCAGAAATAGTACGAATTACATAAAAAATTTTAAAAAGCAATGTACCAAATGAGGTGGAAAGTTATTATAGAACGTTAAAATATGGTTATTTGATGAAAAAAATGTTAAAATATGGTTCACTTAATTGCTGTACTCTCTAGACTTTGCGAAGAAAATGAAAAATGAAAAACAAAACTTATCTAAAAAGGCTACCGCACTATTTTCCTCTTCATACTCCATCCATCTTAATATACATATTTCTTATGTCTAGCATTGCTCTTATGTCCATCCATAAATATTGTCTCAAATTTGAAGTTTGCCTACACTGATGACTTATGCCCATAAGAAAAGGCTTCTTTGTTTACAAATCCGAACAAAACGGGTCAGATTGCAATGTCAACGTCTAAGGAAATTCTACGGTCCAGTCTAACAATTCATGAGACTGGTTTTATTCGCAGTTTGGATCGTTAATGAAAAAGAAAAACAAATTTCACCCATAATGTGACAGCCTGAATTTTTAGAATTTGTTTTCGATTAAATAAATCGTGTGACATCCCGATTTTCCAATTAGTTTTGATTAAATAAGTCGGGCATTTCATCTTCGCGTCTATAGCTTTCTTTCTCTCTCGAGTTGGCCACTCACGAGATAATTACCTATCGGGTGAAGCCGTTAAGGAATCTAAACGCAATAGACTTGAGAATTGACAATGAATTGTTTCCTCGGCCGTATTAATCGCAAGGATCATTACGACACTGTTCGGTCGAACAAGATCGGGGCATAGGTTGATTCGACTACGATATGTGATTAGAGTGTGGGTGATTCCACTCGATCGCAATATCCTCGTCGACCCACTGCCCAAACGATTCTTCCGTTTTGGGCACTTACGTCCGTAATGAAACCTCGAGATTTCTACGACACCGAGAGTCACCAAGGTGTCGAAGATGTACTTTGTGGCTGAGAATAATCAACCACGGGTCAATGCACGTGAAAATTCCTAAAAACTACTGGTAGATTAGGATGTGCTTAAAGTCGCGCCAGATTAATTTACAGGTGAAATTGAACCCGATTGTGAAATTGGAAGTTACGTCGGGTCACACCATTTTAACGTCGACTCATCCTCGGGAAGCATTTTTCTACAAACCGAGATTTTTTGAAAAGAAAGAAGCGCCGTTTATGTTCGGGATTATCGGAGGGCCGTTTTTAATCGAATCTTTGGGATGCAAGTTGGATCATTTGATGAAATGTCATGAGAAGGCGTGACACATGGGTTAATTTAACTGAAATGATTCATGGAATTGATTGAGAATTGATTGAATTAAGTGTCTGATTTTACGCCACTACGGAAAATGAAATTGAACCCATTGGAATAAGGTTGTGGGAGATAGTGGAGTGTGACATCATCCATGAGGTGTGGTGGGGGCCAAAGAGAGAGAGAAAGAAAAGAGAAAGAGAAAGAGAGAGAGAGAGAGAGAGAGAGAACCGGTCTTCTTCTTCCTCCCCTTCTCTCCCGTCGACGCTCTCTCCTCCATCTCCATCTTCTTCTTCTTCGGACGCCGCCAACAGCAGCGGAGATCGACCAGCAATCCGTCGAGGAGCTCCGTCGTCGCACGCCCACAAGCCACCGGAGCTGCTCGCGCGCACCCGAGCCCGTCGCCGTGCGTTCTCGCTGTTCCGCAGTCCCAGCTCCCTGTTCCGAGCTGCTCGAGACGCGTCCCAGCCCCGGCGAGCTCCCTCCGTCTCCGTCCAGCCGTCCTCCGACCCCGCTTAGACCGCCGTCGCCTTGCCGTTGCTCCGCCTGTCTCCGTCTCCCTCTCACCGTCGCCCCTGCTTCAGCCGAGTTCCAGCAGCTTCCCGAGCAGTTCAGACCACCGCTGGAGCTCCCTCCGGCCACCGTGAGGCCCCGCCGTTGGCCGTGCAGCACCGCTGCAGCTCCTCCGCCGTTCCGCGCGCCCGAACCGCCACGGATCTGCCCTCCTTCGCCCCCAACCAGCAGCAAACAGAGAAGAAGAAAATGGGTATGGCAACCCCTTCGTGGGCCGTTTTGGCCGCCTTCCCGAGCCCGGATGCTCGGCCCGCCTTGAGGAAAGTCGATCCTCGCGTCGTCCTCGTCGTTTTGGTTCGCTCGGCTCGCTAATCCGGTGAATTTACCTCACTAAACCCTAATTAGAGAGTTAATGATGCTTTATGGGTGTTTAGTTTATGTTAAGTGTTATTAGGTGGTTAGTTTAATTTATTTAAGTGTAGATTATATTAAGGTGTTTGATTAACTTAAATTGTGTTTAATTTAAGGTTAAGTGAGTAGTTATATTAATATAAGCTTTGATGTGACATAATATGGTTTTAATTTTGAATTATTTAATTGCTTCGAAATTCTGGAAATTTATAATATTATATTAATTCCGAAATTATTAAAATATAAACAAAAAACGGAAAAAATATTTTGAGCCCTTGCTCAATTTCGTGCCGATCGTTCTTTTTGTAGTCGGATTTTGAAATTGATGATTGGATATTATAAATTGAGCGTGGATCGTGAAAAATATGGATATTATTATTATATTAATTTTTGGAATAAATTTAATTATTTAATAAATTCTGAAAATTATTTTTGGAACCTTACTTCATCAGAAATTCGTGCCGATTGCTGCTGTGCATTTAGAATTTGAATGTGATGAATGGTTGCGGCAATTTGAGCGTGATTGCGATTTATGAGGACTCTTTATGAAATCCTAAGTGTGGGAATGAATGGGCGATTGGCCGTGATATCCACTCCGATAGAGTCGTCTTCAGGTGAGGCCGTGATGGACCACCCATGAGAGGTTAGTGCCCGGTGAGGCCATGATGGACCACCTTTATGAGAGGTCGTGCCCGGTGAGGTAGTGATGAAACCACCTATGAGAGGTCGTGCCGAGTGGGGCCGTGATTGCCACTGGTTGTCAAACCTTCCTATAGGATCGTGATTTGAGGCAGTGATTGATTTGTTAGAATGACATGTAATCGTAGAGTCGATTGATGCCGAGACGCATCAAAGTGGTTGAATTGTTCGATATTGT
Organism: Eucalyptus globulus; assembly: GCA_014182545.1. Taxonomy (NCBI): domain Eukaryota; kingdom Viridiplantae; phylum Streptophyta; class Magnoliopsida; order Myrtales; family Myrtaceae; genus Eucalyptus; species Eucalyptus globulus. Next base: position 4,459,287 of record CM024718.1, read on the forward strand.
GAGTGTGCCATGGTTGTTTGGTTATCATAATTGCGTGTTTGAATTATATAAATTGTCTAACCTGTGAGATGAAGAGCTAATGTGAGGTAAGTCTTACGTGTGATGTGGCTAGGCCACCCTGGCGTATTTTCTTTCTAATAGGGGTTTAGGGGGTTGAACTTGCTGAGACATTGTCTCATCCCGGTTTGGGGATTAAAATTTCAGGTCCCTAGATGGCGGTCGTGGAGGACTCGAAGCCCTAAGTCTGAAAAGGTGGAGACTGAAGTATCGGTGAACGTGTCATGCTAGTTGGATTTAGGATAGTTCCCCTTTTGTCGAGCTGGCATATTTTGTAGCCGGTCCAGAGTTGTATTTAAACCTACGTGTTTGTATATGAGTGTTTGGCATTGTGATTGATTGCCTGCTTTTCTATCCCAAGTTAAATGTTGTCAGGGGATTTGTTTCGCTTCCGCATGCGTAATAAAATGAATGGGTCGGCGACATATCCTGGGGATGTCGCATATTTGATCGACCGTAGTGGGATGTGCGCGCGCTCGGGGTTCGGGGCGTGACAAATCAGGCCTTTCATCAACGCGTTTATAGTGCTATTCTCTGAACTGATCACTCATGAGATAACTAGACTATCTGGGGGAGTCATTAAGAAATCTAAAGGCAATAAACTTGAGAATTCAACTAGGAATCGACTGCTCGACCGTGTTGATTTACAAGGATCATTACGGCACCGTCAAAAGTCGATCAGAAACCGGAGATAGGCCGATTCGATGAAGATATGTTATTAGTGCATGGGTGATTCCACCTAATTGCAAAATTCTCGTCGAACGGTACTATATTGATTTTTCTGTCATTTTTGTACCAAGTGTTTGTATTTGAAATCTCAAGATTTTCACGACAACCGAGAGTTGCCAATGAGTCGAAGATGTACATTGTGACTTGAGATAAATCGATCACGAGTCAATTGTACTAAAAATTCCTAAAAGCTACCCGGTAGACTAGTCACACTAAAATCGCGCTATATTAAAATTAACCGCGAATTTGAACTAGATTTCAGAAATTGAAAGTTTTGTCGTGTTACGATTTATTTTTTAACGTCGACTCATCCTCCCTCCAGAATTTTCAGAGATTCCGAGATTTTTATGGGAAATCGTTTTGGACATCATGGAAAATTAACGGAAATTCAGAGACGAATTTCCAAGTTGAAGGAAATTTGAACTGTCAAGCCAAGCTTTGAGTGTTAGGCACTTGTAAAAATGGTATGGGCTTTTTCTTTGATGAAATTGGACATCAAATTTGGGGAATTTGTGAAGAAATTGAAGCTCAAACCTAGGAAATCCGTATGCTATTATGGAGGCTGTATTTTTTGCTTTAATTTGGATTATTGGTGGATTTATCGTGCAAGAAATGATCGGGGGACATTAGAGATTTGTGTGTGGGCTTTAAGGGGACCAAACATTGAATTAGTTGGCTAAGGATTATTGACTTTTATTCTTCTCTCTTAGCTGGCTTCATACGCACGTTTCCCCCCTTCCCGTCTCCGCGCTCGAACGATCTCTCTGTCTCTCAATCCTTTCTCTTTTGTTTCCATTTCGTTGAAGCTTTCTGCCCTGCAAGTTCTCTGCCCCTCTCTTCCACTCACTCTCTCTCACGGCCATAGAAGCCCACAAACCGAAGCTTCAATTCCCCTTCATCTTTGCGCTGCTACACGTCCATGTGGGACTCCCTCATGGTCAACTTTTCTCTTCGGCAAGGCCATAGCTGACCAAAGCAACCCACGTCCGTCTGCTTCGAAGACGCTGCTCCTTCCCTACGCGTCTCAGCCCATCTCCAATTCCCCAGCTTGCTGCCGTCCGTGTCTTCTCCCCACGCTAGTCAACTCCAGTAGGTTTGTTGACCACAATTTCCACTTGTTCAGCACCTCTTCGTGTCATCTCTTTGCCAGCGCCTAAACTGAATCCCCTGCAAGCTGCCGCTCGTCCAGCATAGACCGAATCCACCGATTCTTCTCTCCACCAAGTTCAACGTCTGCAGCTGCCGAATCAAGCCCATTTTCACGTGAGCCCATCTCCGTCGAGCTCAGCCCAACTTCCATTCCAGCAAGCCCAATCGAAGCCAGCTAATTTTGAATTCAGCGGCCCAAGTCCTGTTTTCCTCAGCAGCAGCCCAACCCAGCTCCAGTTTTTCAGCCCATCTTCAGTCCATCAAGCCTGCGAATTTGAAGCCCGCAAAGCAGGCCCAAGCGCAGCCCCAAGCCCAGACCAAGCCCAACAATTTGCTGTGAGCTTGCAAGGCCTTTTAGGCCCGGTCCAAGCCTGTTGACGCAGCTGCAAACCCGAGTTTTGGCCGCCGTTGCGCTGCCGTCACAGTGAACCGGTTTCCGCGATAAACCGATGAGTTTATGCACTAAAACTCTTTTTAGTAGGCTAATGATGTTTAATGGGTGTTTAATTTAATTTAATTTAATTAGGAATTATGTGGTTAGTTAGATTAAATTAGTGATTTAATTATGCAATTATGCATGTTAGGTGGTTAGATTAGATTAAGTGAGGCCTAGATACATTGTATTATTTATCTAGAAGGGTTCGGGAATTTTCCGAGCCGATATCAGTATTTAATTTAGCAATTTTGGCCTAGGTTAGTATTTATGGTAATTAATTGTGAGTATTTAATTAATTTTGATAATTATTTAATTGTTAATTATCTTTTCGGAAATTAGATAGGAATAGCCGGTGATCGGAATTTCGTGCTGATTGCAATGGTGTGGTTAATTTCTGCAATTGAGTGTTAGTTTGTGCAAATTGAGCGGAAATTATAATTTTGGATATTTATCCTAAAATTAAGTAATTTCAATAATTAATTAGAAAATTACTAGGTGTCGGTTTACAATGCCAAAAATGTTTTCATAGACTATATAAATAGTGAGATTTTCTAAAAGAAAGATATTGCATTTTTGACTCGGGCCGACCGTGTATCCACACACGATTATTTTTATCAAGTATTTTTAACACGAAGAAATTAGGCCAATACATTATTTTAAATTGAGGAATTTATGTGCAAAGCACAATGTCCTTGACCGTGAGTGAATAATTGTGTGTTGGTTTATAGTCAATGCATGTTGATTATTTTAAAGTTGAGGTGATAGGTGTCGGGTTGAGGGAACGGTTGTGAGCGGGTAAAGGACTAAGTACTACACGGATAGAAACTTCGTGTGAGTCACCTCTAGTGCCTTATACCATTACTTATTGTAGTCAATGGTTAAATGTTACGTGACGGCCTCAGTCGCATGAGAATTACCTCTAGTGCCTTACAGTATTGTCATGCATAGTGAATGGCTAAGTACTACACGATGATGAAACTTCATGTGACTCTCCTCTAGTGCTTTCTACTATTGCCTAGTGCAATAAAGGACTAAGTACTACACGATAGTAAGACTTCGTGTGAGTTACCTCTAGTGCCTTATACTATTGTTATTTGTGGTCAATGACTAAGTACCGCACGATGACAAAATTTCATGAAGGGTCACCTCTGGAGCCTTGAGTCTAGTATTGAGTTGGAATGTGGAGTATGATTTTGAGTGGAAATGTTGAATTGGAATGTTGAGAGTAAATATCGAATGTAGATGGAACCCCCGATATGATTTACCACGCCTAATTATGGGACGAAATTGTGTGATACGGAATGGGATGTGTCATGACGATGGTATAATCGGGACTCTTGTGGATTGTTTGATTAAATGATGGATTAATGATGTTGACTCAATTGATTGACTAAGATTGAATGAGATATTTCAAAGGCTCGAGTGTTGTTACTGCACGTATGTGATATATGAATTGTGCTAACATGCAGGAGAGAACTGAGGCGAGGTAAGTCCTCTGTTCTAATTGTGTGGTTGTGTGATTGCACGGTTAGGACGCTTTTAGGTGTATTTCCGTCCTAATCAGGATTTAAAGAGTGAACTCGCTGAGATTTATATCTCACTCCGTCGTGAGCTCAATTTTCAGGGCCGTAGAGCAAAGGAGCTGGAGCCAAGCTGTGGTGACCTGAAGTGTAGGCCAGATAGGGTAGCTTTCTTTTGAAAGTTAGTCTTTTGTAGACCTTTGGTTATTGACTTGTGTATATAAAAGCACGTTTTGTTTGTGAATTTGTTTCTTGTTTTTCTATCCCAAGCTATTGATGTATGTAGATTAGTAATTCGCTTCTGCATGTGCAATAAAATGAAAGAGCCGGCGACTCATCTTGGAAAGTTGCAAAATTTTATCGACCAAAGAGGGATAGGCACGCACTCGAGGATCGGGGCGTGACATATGGAATGACTTAAAAAGCAATATTAATTTATACTATTTTAGGAATATTATTATTGACACCTAAATTTTACACTCAAAGGCCTCATTCACATTTTCATGAAAATATTAGCGATCAAATCTGCCGATAATTTACCACTCATTGCTGCGGTGGCTCAGCATTTGGGTAGGCGCTAGACTTCCATCGAGGAGATTTAGTGTTTGAAGCTCCCGCAACTTGCGTTGCGGAAGGCTAACTTTGAGTCTCTTGGTGACTTACTCGGTAACATGTGTGTGGTGACTAGCACGTGTCGCTCCTAGTGGTTTACCTCCGGCTGCCGGCCGTGCGGGGTTCCCTGGGTCACAAAAAAAAAAAAAAATATGCCGATAATTTGACTCCTGATCAAAATACATTTGTAATGCCGCATCCTCGATTTCTATTGCGTTCTCAATCTCTATTGCATCCTTTCATGTTCAATATTGTAGATCCTTTCTAATAAAATTACAAATTTTTGTAAACCAATCTGTTACAAGACCCTGTTCGACCCTAAATTTTCCAAGGCAAATTTAAGCGGGGATTCCTATAAAAGATTTTGGACGCGGTCCCGCTCTCCGAATTCAAGTCCTTGCCGCTCCTTCCTTCCTTTTGACCGAAATGGTCGACTTGAGGCCACTCTCAACACGCCCATGCGTGTGTTAATGAAGGAAATATCAATGTGAAAACACGCAAGCAACAAAAAGGGGATCGAAAGTGGCGTCAAAAAGCGTCAAAAAGGACATCGCAGTGCAAATCCAGCAAACCATCTTCAGCAAGATAGAGAGTAAAAAAGCAAACAAAATGGAGGAAAATAAAGCCGCTCGTCGAAGCATTCACGCCATGTGAAATAAGAAACCTAATACGAATTCTAACTTGGCATCATGTAAGCGGTATGGCTGGCTAACTTACGATCCAAGCTGAGTAGGAAAGAAAGCTGTTAATATAATAGCTCTCCTAAGTGCGAAAAAAGTGCAGGTAAATCAAGATTTTTTTTTTTAGTTCTTAACAATCTAAATATTTTTAGGAGTCGCCACTAGCCTATTGGGGTCGGCTAGAAACCAATCGAGACACGGGAGTGTTGTCTCGATTCCTACGCAACCAGAGATTTCTAGGAAAGGGAACTTATTTACGCTAATGTTTCTATTAGTGCCATTGCGGTACCACTAACTCGAAAGGTTGTTCATCTAAATGGCCACACAATCTTGATTACCAATTATAATCTTTATAAAACCGCCAAGTGTCCATGCAAATGTTTTTGTAGGTTTGTTTTCCTTAATGTCTAAACTAATCCTAACATAATTTATAAGAGAAATTTACACTCAAATTAATGAAAAGCGGTGCGAAAGTAATATATAAGAAATTGAAATGACTTGAAAGTAATGTGGAAAAGAAAGACCCGATACAAGTCGGGCAAATAATATTACATGGCCTTGTTATCACGCCCGGGACGGGACCCCGTGAGCGAAATGGAAATATAAATATGCATGAAATTACTCTAAATAATTTTAATCTACACAAAATAGATTATTTACAAAAATGGTTATAAAATACCAAAATAGCATTAAATTAGGAAAATGACCTTTTAAAATTAGGAAAAAATTTCATATATCTCATTTCTATCCTAATTTGATGCTATCTAACATTTTTTGATATTTTTGAAATTTTCATATTTTTCTCTCTTTTTTAATTAATTTTTTTTAAAAAATTAATAATAATTCCTTAAACCGATCTATGCTAATACGGAGTAACACAGCACATGAATATCACAATAATCAAGCTCAAATTGACCATTTCAAGATCGAAGCTTAGTTTGCGCATTTCGTCAAACACTTGGCATGTATCAAATCATCCCAAACCAGCTTCCTCGGGCCACGTTTGCGGCCTTCAATCTCAACGCATGAGCAATATTATGTGGAAATAAAACATCAAAGTTAAACTACCACATGCAAGGAGTAAGATTAGATAGAAATCACAGGTTAAAACACACGAAAACCAAGCTGGAATCGTCATCAAATATGCGGGTTTGATCTGATTTTGCAAATCTGGGTTTGAACCTAAGTCAAGCAAACAGGTTGAATGCCCATATTCAAGCCCCGACACTCATCACATACGAGATCTAAGGGAAACGCTACTTGATCCGAGTGAAAGTAGGTAACATGAGCTTCCAAATGCAAGAAAGATCATAGAGAATGACCCACCGAACAACATCAAAACGACGTCTCCAAGAAGCACACATGCAAAACTCTTGAAGAGATTCCAAACATTTAGAAAAATTTCAGCCTCAGAAATCAGTTTTCCGGGCTGGTTTTCCTCTTGATTTTCATGATCAAAACATGCTCAAAATCGAAAATAAATACATCTAGGATGCTTACCTTGCTTCCTAGTTTCCTTTTCAATTGGTTCTTGGCCGATGAAACCGACAAATTATCCTCGGGGGCCTGTGGAAGTTGGCTTCTTCAACTGGAAATGAGATCTGCAAAAAAAAAAGAACTGACAACGAAGGTTTTTGTTGACCTCTAACATTAGACTTCAAGACGTATTCTGTTGGAAAACTTGACAACACGCCAAACTATATATATTATAGTTTGGGTTAAAAGTCAATATTTTCCTCATTTGTCTCTCAACTTTCTTAAAAACACTGGCTTTCCTCACTTGTGACCAACCAGTCTCGACACTTGGAAAAATTTTCGGACTTTCTTGGCCAGCTAGGAGGGCACTGTTTCGGGGGGCTTTAGGAGGCCTTCCCAATCTCCATTTGGAACGTGCGACCTATGGTTGGAAAGATCCTTGAGTGAAGTTTCACTCTCTAGTTGAAGGTTTTGGCTAATTTTAAAAAATTTCGGACTTTCTTGGCCAGCTAGGGAGGGCACTGTTTCGGGGGCTTTAGGAGGCCTTCCCAATCTCCATTTGGAACGTGCGACCTATGGTTGGAAAGATCCTTGAGTGAAGTTTCACTCTCTAGTTGAAGGTTTTGGCTAATTTTGGACCCAGGTATGTGAAAATCTCACTTTTCTCTCTCCAGGTCAGTCTGGAATTTCTGGGCTTCTTGTTGATGCTGATCAAAGCAGCAAAGAAGCAGAAATGCCAGAACTATAGATATCGAGGAAGAAAGAAGAAAAACAGAGGAAACAAAGAGAACAGAGCATAAAAACTGCCTTCTACGGTTCTCCAGTAAAAAGTCAAGTACAAAACACGACTTAAACCAAAAAGAAAAAAAAAATAACTGCACACACACACGTTCAGCTTGTAACTGCACCCGAACAAGTACTTAACTTCCTAAATAACACAACAACAACTGCATAACATAATTGACTAAGTAAGAATTGACTAAGTAAGAAAATAAACTAAAACAATATAAAACAGAACAGAGAAGCTTTAGTCTAAAAACAGCAGCACCGAGACATCAAAAATCCAACAAACTCCTCCTTGGATCAATAGCTGTTGCATACTCCAATTTTCTTTCTCAATGCTTCAAATCTTCCAGCTTGAAGTGGTTTAGTGAACATATCAACAAGTTGATCTTCAGATCTGCAATAAACCAGCATGACCTCACCATTTTGTTGCACCTCACGTAGAAAGAAGAACTTGACCTTGAAATGCTTAGTTTTGCCATGAAAAACTGGGTTCGAGATATTGCAATTGCAGCTTGGTTATCCACATTGATCTTGATACATTCATTGGAGTTCAGCCAAAGATCTTTCATTATCTTCTTTAGCCATAAGGCTTGATTTGTAGCTGCAGTAGCAGCTATAAACTCTGCTTCTGTAGTAGATTGAGCTACAATTTCTTGCTTTTTAGAACACCAAGTGAAACAAGCTGATCCTAAACTGAAACAGTACCCAGATGTACTCTTCATATCATCCATCGAGCCAGCCCAATCACTATCGAATAACCTTGTAGATTGAATTCTTGACTCCTTTGAAACTTCACTCCAAAAACATGGTTCCTTTCAAATACCTTAAAATCCTTTTTAGCTGCAATCAAATGAAGCTGACTTGGATCACTCATAAATATGGACAGAACACTTACATCAAATAGAATGTCTGGTCTGGTTTGCTTTGTGAGGTACATGAGACAACCTATTAGACTTACGTACATCGAGACATCCACAACTTCAGTTCCATCACTCTTCTGCAACTTCTCTTTTGCTGCCATAGGTGTACTGACACTTCGACATTCTTCCATCTGAAACTTCTTCAAAATTTCCTTTAAGTACTTCCTCTGACAAATGAAGATTTCATAAGGACTTTGCTTGATTTCCAGACCTAAGAAGTAAGCCATTTTTCCTAAGTCTGTCATCTCAAAACCAGCAAATAAGCCTTGCTTAACATTTTCTATCAGCTGAACATCATTTCCTGTTACCAAAAGATCATCCACATATAGAGACAGAACTACCACACTATGATTCACTTTCTTAATATAAAGAGTGAACTCACTCAAGCTCCTTTTAAAACCTAAATCCAAGTAGATATCGATCAATTTTTCCATACCAGGCTCTTGGAGCTTGCTTCAGTCCATATAAAGCTTTGTGCAATTTGTATACACTCTCTTCTTGCCCTTTAACACAGAACCCTTCAGGTTGTTCAATAAAAATTTCCTCTTCAAGCTCACCATTTAGAAATGCAGACTTGACATCAAGCTGAAAAATAGTCCAACCCTTCTCGGCTGCAACAGACTAACGGAGTCTTCTTTGTGTCTAGCCTTGCAACCGGAGCAAAAGTTTCAGAATAGTCTACTCCCCATATCGAGCATAGCCTTTCACAACCAGCCTTGCTTTATACTTGTTAACGAGCCATCGGGATTGAGTTTTGTCCTAAAGACCCACTTAACTCCAATTACATTCTTATTTAATGGCCTGTCTACCAATTCCCAAGTCTGATTTTTTTGAATCATTGTCATCTCCTCTGCATTGCTGCAAACCACTTCCGATCTTCCTTGGCTTCAGCAAAATTTGATGGTTCGAGCACCGCCACATTACTCCTTTCATAGATCTCGACAAGTGACCTTGTGCCTCTTACGGGTTCATCATCTATATTTTCTTCCATTTCCTGTAATTTCATTAGTCTCCACATCGGTTTCAGGTTGTCTTTCAAAGTGCTTCAATTCGGTGTTCCTTCCATTTAACCAATTCCATTCATCTTCCTCTAAGAACATAACATCTCTGCTCACAGTAATCTTCCTTGTCTTTGGATAGAAAATTCTGTAAGCCTTTGATTGAGAGCTATATCCAACAAAAATTCCAATCTCAGCCTTTCTATCAAGCTTATCCCTTTTGACATTAGGAATATGAGTATAACACAAACTTCCAAAAACCTTCAAATTTTTCACAGAAGGTTTAGTGTCTTGCCAGCCCTTGAGAGGTGTTAGTTTCTCTAAAGCTTTTGTAGGTAATCTATTTAAAAGAAATACAGCAGTGTTGGCTGCCTCAGCCCAAAAACTTTTAGGCAAATTCTTTTCCTGCATCAAACATCTGGCCATCTCCATAATGCTTCTATTTTTCCTCTCACTAACCCCATTCTGTTGAGGTGAGTAAGGGGCTGTAAATTGCTGTACAATTCCAGCTTGCTCACAAATCGGTTTGAATTTGTTAGCTGTATACTCGAGATCCATTGTCCGACACGAGAGCTTTGATTCTCTTCCCACTTTGATTTTCAACTAATGCTTTAAACTTCATAAATACATCAGCTACTTCAGTCTTAGCTTGCAGAAAATAGATCCAACTCATTCTAGTCGAGATCATCGGTAAAAAGTAATAAAATACCTGCTTCCATTTAAAGAAGGTTCAGACATGGTCCACACACATCGGTGTGAACTAATTCCAGCTTTTGATATGTCTTGAGACTCCTCATTTGAAGGGAAATCTGGTTTGTTTGCCAAGAAGGCAGGTTCTGCATTGTGGAAGCTCTTCCTTCAAGCTTGGTAAATCATCTACCAGGCCATTTCTTTGCATAACCAGCATACTCCTCCTATGAACATGCCCCAATCTTTTGTGCCACGACTCTATATTCTCTTACGTACACTTCAAATCCATCTGCTGCATCTCATTTGGCTTGAACACAACTTTTATCCCTCATTTGAACTCTCAAGACTTCATTGCTGTCAATATCTTTAATGAGACATTCCCTTCCTTCGAACTTCACTATATAGCCCTTCTCCACTAACTGACCAACACTTAACAGATTCTGGTCAATGTTTGGCACAAAGAGGACATCCCTGATTAACTTCACCCCCTAGTTTCCTTTAACAGACAACTACACCTTTACCCTGAACTTCAATATGCTGTCCATTGCCAATTCTGACTTTGGACTTTCTTGTTTTGTTTATGCTCTTGAATAGCTCTAAGTTGCAGTCATGTGATTAGTACAACCACTATCTATCAGCCATGTACTATTTTCGACTGAATATTCACCAGCTGAAGCAAAAAATAAGTGCTCTTCATCAACTTCACTCACTGCCACTTGTGCTTCTCTGTTTTTCTGATAGGCTTTCCCTTTGCAAATAGCTTCCATATGACCCAACTTGTGGCATCTTCTGCACCTCGCATCGGCCTTTTCAGCATCTAAGGACGATGGTTGGTTCCACCACGATCTTGACATGGCCTTTTATTATTTTTCCATTTGCTAGATCCACCAGCATTTCTTTCTTTTGGTAAAAATTTCGAATCAGCAACATTTCCCTTAAACTGAATCCATTTCTTCCCTTTGCCTCCATCATTTTGCTTTACTTTGGCTTGCAATGCCCCCTCAACATGATCTTCTCTCCTTATTAGTCTTCTGTGCTCCTGTGCCTGCAAAGCATTCAGCAACTCTGCAAGTTTTATATCAGCCAAGTCCCTTGTGTTTTCCGAGAAGCTATAGTAGCTTCAAATTTTTCTGGAAGAGACACTAGGATCTTCCCGAACAAGCCTATCATCTCTCAAGTCGGTTCCCAAAACTCTGATTTTATCAGCTATTCCCACTAGCCTATCGGTATTCCTTCACTCGACTCGAGATTCCTTCATCTCTGCTGTCTCTCAAATTCTCTCAAGAGATTCAGCACCTTCATACCTCTTATCTTCTCATCTCCTTCATATTCTTCCTTCAAGAAATCCCATATGACCTTCGCAGAGTCACACTTCATAATTCTAGTGAAGATGGTAGGCGAGACAGAAAGATACGAGGCAAGATTTTGCCTTGGCTTTCCTTGTGGTTCTCTCTTTATGAAGCTTGATTTGATTCATGGTCGGATTATTTGGAAGTGGAGCAACTTCATAATCATCCTCCACAGCTTCCCACATATCATGACCCTCCAGAAATGCTTTCATTTTAACAGCCCATGCTTGATAATTCTCTCAAGAAATACTTGGAGAAGCCATCGTAGAAAAACCACTTGAACCTGTCTCCATCACCCTCTAACCTCTTTGCACTACAATACTTGCTTCATTTCACAGTCCCTCAAGATCATTCGATGCTCGATACCACCGTTGATGCGATCAAAGCAGCAAAGAAGCAGAAATGCCAGAACTATAGATATCGAGGAAGAAAGAAGAAAAAAGAGGAAACAGAGAGAACAGAGCATAAAAACTGCCTTCTACGGTTCTCCAATAAAAAATCAAGTACAAAACACGACTTAAACCAAAAAGAAAAAAAAATAACTGCACACACACACGTTCAGCTTGTAACTACACCCGAACAAGTACTTAACTTCCTAAATAACACAACAACAACTGCATAACATAATTGACTAAGTAAGAAAATAAACTAAAACAATATAAAACAGAACAGAGAAGCTTTAGTCTAAAAACAGCAGCACTGAGACATCAAAAATCCAACACTTCTTTTCTGGAGTTGCGTCTGAGAGCCTCTTTGGGGGACGACCGCGAACTCTCTCCTCTCCCTCTCGTCTCCTCTCTCTCATGCCCGAAAAGAACTCATTTCGTAGATCTTATCCCCTGAATTAGAGGATTTTTGGTCAGCCTTTTGTCCACCTACCAAGCCTATCAACAGGCCTACTTCACCCACTCTCTGACTTAGCCAATTTTTTCAATTCTGCAACCGTTGAGTGTGCGAATTTTGCTACGATTTTCCGGTGCTGTCAGTAGCTTATCCCTGGCCAATTTTCGTCCACTTGCACTACTATATATGGTCTTCCATCACGTGCAAAGATCGAGTTGGTTGGGCAACTGATGAGGATATGGTGGGGCCACCAAATTGCTTACTCAGCAACTCCGAATTAAGACCAACTCGTGGACTGAGTTTTGGCTGCTGATTTGAGTGCTTTAATCCATCAATTTAGCCCCGATTTTTGATCAATTAGCAACCTCATTTATAGTAGTTTAAGATCTTTACCATTTTTCACAATTTTCTCCACCCAATTTTTAAGAGAGTCCCTCAAAGTTGGCAATTTTCTTGTCCGAAAATGCCCAATTCAATGTAATTTGGTCATTTTTGCCCAATTCCTTTAATTAGACCTGGCCCAAGTTCAATTTCAACTTAATTGGGGGCTAAGATGATGATTTGAGGGCTCGAATGAAATTTTGCAAAATTTGCGAATTAGTCCCTCAACTTTTGAAAATTGCATTTTGGCCCCAATTTGCCATTTTAATTCCAATTTGACCTCCTGGGCTTGGCTAGTCACATTTAGATCATTGGCCCCAGCTTTTTTTTTTTTCTTTTTTTAATCTTTTTTTAACTTTTTTTTTTTAAAATTTAATTAATTTTTTTAATTAATTTTTTTTTTTTAAGGAAAAAACATCTTCCATTTTAAAAAAACTATACTAAACACCTAGATAATCTATATGCAATAATTTGGGCAAAAAATTAGGTGTCAACAGCTGCCCCTCTTTGGAAGGAAGCTCAAAGAGATTTCTTTCAAAGATAAGGTGACACCTAATGTTTTGTTTTGTTTTTTTTTTTTTAACAATAGCAAAATGAAAATACAAGTAAGCTTAATGTAAAGAGCGTGATCTAGGGATGTACCTGTGAACAATTTGAAAAGTGTGGTTTAAGGATATACCCACGAACCTTGTGGTTTAAGGCAATCCCACGAACCTTGTGGTTTAAGGTAGTCCCACCCACTAACCGTGTGGTTTAAGGCAGTCCCACTAACCGTGTGGTTTAAGGCAGTCCCACTAACCTTGTGGTTTAAGGCAGTCCCACCCACTAACCGTGTGGTTTAAGGCAGTCCCACTAACCGTGTGGTTTAAGGCAGTTCCACTAACCGTGTGGTTTAAGGCAGTCTCACGAACCTTGTGGTTTAAGGCAATCCCACGAACCTTGTGGTTTAAGGCTGTCCCACTAACCGTGTGGTTTAAGGCAGTCCCACTAACCTTATGGTTTAAGGCAGACCCACTAACCTTGTGGTTTAAGGCGGTCCCACTAACCGTGTAAATTGTATGGTTTTAGGATAACCAAGAACCTCTTGAAAATGTATGGTTTAAGGCTAACCCATGAACCTTTAGAATTGCAAGGTTTAAAGATAACCGAGAACCTTTTAAAAATGAATGGTTTAAGGCTAACCCATGAACCCTTTGAAATTGCAAGGTTTTAGGATAACCAAGAACCTTTTGAAAATGCATGGTTTAAAGCTAACCCATGAACCCTTTAGAATTGCAAGGTTTTAGGATAACCGAGAACCTTTTGAAAGTGCATGATTTAAGGCTAATTCAAGAACCCTTTAAAATTGCATGGTTTAAGGATAACCAAGAACCTCTTGAAAATGCATGGTTTAAGGATAACTCATAAACCCTTTGAAATTGCAAGGTTTAAGGATAACCAATAACCTTTTGAAAATGCATGTTTTAAGGCTAACCCATGAACCCTCTGATATTATGTCTTGAAAATGCATGGTTTGAGGCTAACCCATGAATCTTTTGGAATTGTATGGTTTAAAGATAACCAAGAACCTCTTGAAAGTGCATGGTTTAAGACTAACCTATGAACCCTTTGGAATTGCATGGTTTAAGGGTAACCAAGAACCTCTTGAAAGTGCATGATTTAAGGCTAATTCAAGAACCCTTTAAAATTGCATGGTTTAAGGATAACCAAGAACCTCTTGAAAATGCATGGTTTAAGGATAACTCATAAACCCTTTGAAATTGCAAGGTTTAAGGATAACCAAGAACCTTTTGAAAATGCATGGTTTAAGGCTAACCCATGAACCTTTAGAATTGCAAGGTTTAAGGGTAACCAAGAACCTCTTGAAAGTGCATGATTTAAGGCTAATCCAAGAACCCTTTAGAATTGCATGGTTTAAGGATAACCAAGAATCTCTTAAAAATGCATGGTTTAAGGCTAACCCATGAACCTTTAGAATTGCAAGGTTTAAGGATAACCAAGAACCTTTTGAAAATGCATGGTTTAAGACTAACCCATGAACCCTTTGAAATTGCAAGGTTTAAAGATAACCAAGAACCTTTTGAAAATGCATGATTTAAGGCTAACCCATGAACCCTATGAATTGTGTGTTTTCACTGGAGGAACCTGTCATTCGAGAATATTCTGAAATGGATACTGCACATCAAATAGTATTCATTATAACAAGTATTCTAGTAGCGAAAGCATACTAGATGAGGTCAATTTCAACATATGTCATTAGAAACAATATCAAAAGTGTATCGGTAATGAGAAAACAATGATTGCATAAACAAATCAAACTAATTCCGACAACTTGACAAACTCGCAAAACTGTCATCACGCTCGAATGATATCATTAATCGTCAAATTCTCTTGGAAGAAAAGTCCTTGTCGAAATGACCCTGACTTATGAGAAAGGTTTGTTAAGTATGCCAAGCAAGGATCCCTAGTCAGAAAGGGCTTCTCGCATATCCTCAAGAAAATGGCTATTTGATCCCATCTGTTCATGTGGGAAATAAACTGATCACTCAAGCTCACTCTTCTAGTGCGCAAGGCTTTGAATCATTCGCAATAAGTACACATTGACCAATCAAATAGGTCTTTTAGAAGGACCGTAGTGCAGGTTTGGTCATGGTTTTAGCAATGGATAAGCATCATTGGCTATGAATGAATTAATCACTAATCGACATCTCCGCCAGGTTTACAAGTCAAGAAACCTTAAGATGAGATAAGACAACCTTACTCTCACTTCTTCGAGCGGCATCTTCTTTAGGAAGTCCTTATTTCCACTTTGAATCATCCCAATTTGAAGAGACTTTGGAGATGGGTTGTAATGTTGATTCGGGAAATGTTCAAAAGGCTTAGCTCAAAAGGCTTAGAACTTTTTGTCAAAGGGGATTTGGGGGAGTTGGTGATTATCATGGCATCATTACCATATCATCCATTTTTTTTAAAGCACTCAATGTTTAGAATTCAAATTGTCTCGAAAGTCCTTTGACTAATCATCTTAACATAATGGCTTTTGCATATGCAATGATTTTCTTTTCAATGCAGGCATTTTTTTTTTTTTTTTTTTGCCTTCACAAAGATATTCCTCTTGATGCAATTGTTTTTCTTCCACTCTCTCTCCCTTTTTTTTGTGGGCATTGGCCTTGCTTTTACTAGGCACACTGCTTTTTCATGCCCCTTAATTTTCACTTGACTTTTGTTCTTTCAAACTTTTTGAGCTCTTGGGACTTTCAAGATGCTTTTCATATTCTCATATAAACACCAATTGCGTTGGTAAATCATGTGCCCTGCCCCAATGTGGGGAGATAATCACCACTCGGGTTTTAGAAATGAATAGTTAGGCTCAATATGGTTTAAGCAAAGAGTATTGGTGTTTGGGTAGAGAAAAGAATGCTCTTCTTCACCTTGGGATGCTTCGAGCTTCCATAAGAATTCACCTGAAGTTACCACAAAAAAGATTTATGCAAGTGAGAGTAAAGAAACTTTTCTCATCTTCCTTCTCCAAATAATGTCAACCCAAACCTCCGTAATTGCCCCATCGTGGGGTGGTTCTTGACAGGGATATTTTGTAGAAAATTCTTCACATTAAAAGGCTCAAATAGGCTAACTATTGTCACCTGTAGTGTGTATGATAGAGGAAAGAAATGCCTCTTATCATCTTGATCTATGTACCGCTTGCGAATGAATTCATTGACCTTAAACGACATGGGTTTTCTTTTTCACTCAAATCCCAGAGTGCTTAAAGGACATGTTTGGAAATGGGTTGCCTTTCCTTATCCTAAGTGTTTCTCGCTTGGCATAAGTGACATCGTCTTTCATTTTTTGTTGAGATCATCTAGGTGGATTAACCTCCATAGAGAATTTTGATTCGAAATGAGTGATCCATCGAGTGGATGGACAATTTAAAGATAAAGAAGATTTTTGCAAACCTTGTGGAAAACTTGTTTCTTCAATTTCCATATTTTTTTTTGTGCTTGTTTCTAGAAAAACACTAAATGTTCTTTTGTTTTTTTTTTGGGCGATGGAAATTCTCCATTTGTTTTTTGGAAGAAGGGTACTTACCTATGCCTTAGTAGTCAGACGACCCTACGAAGAACAAAAAGGGAATGTGTTAGTACATGAATCCTCAGGGATACAACATTACCCTTGGTCAGTTTCACCATTTGGCGGAAAACAGCGGAATGAACGTACTGTTTTAAGGCTTGAAGAGAATCTCAGGTCTTTGGTTTCATTAGTTCAAACATTTTCTTCTTTTTTGCAAAAATAAAAGATGCAAAAGTTTTTTTATCTTTTTATTTATTTTTTATTATTTTTTACATGGCAACCTTGTTGCCGCTTCCGAGGATCGAACCCTGGCCGTTTGGACCACTTCATTCCCCATACCACCAGGCCGAAGCGCTAGTGGTGTCCATGGGGCGCTTCTTTTTTATTTAATTGAACCGGCTCTAGAACGACACATATTTTAAGCCAACTTAGGTGACTTTGTCATGTGTAAACTCCACATGCTTACTTGGTTGATATAGATTATGCTTAAATCAATTTCTCGAGTTTGTTCCTCGAATATCGATGCTTCCTGTCAAACAAAGGAACTACGTCAAAAATGAAGTTTAGATGAGGCATTTTGGAAACGATACCGAATTACACTTCTCCTACATTTGACTTTAAATGTCTTGTGTTTCCTCTTTATGTGCCTTTGCTCCTCAAGTGTTAACATTTCCTTGAAGATCTTCCTTTCAAAGATGTTATCGAATTCACTCAATGTAAGTGGGCGTCAAAGATGAAAGGTACTCCTTGTTTCGACACGTGAGGGCATTGCTCCTTGGATGTTTTGCTCCATTTATTCCATCAAAATGGATAGTTGGGCCTTAGCATGCCTTCTTGGTATAATGTGTTTCTCCATCGGTCAAAGTGCACTTTTTGTGCCGAATCAATTGATTTTGTTTCATCATGCTTCATGAGTGAGAGTTACCCTACTTTGAGTGACTTGTTATCAAATGCAAGGAAAAAGAGACGTAATATGTTATTTTCATATTCGACATGATTCATTTTAGGAACGGGATACTCCCTTTTACGGCATATCTGATGACTGCATTCCATCTCATTTCCTTAGCTATGGAGAGGGATTTGCTTTCATGATTGGCAGTAATTCACTTGGCAAATGTCTATTCCATTTGAAATTTTCCCCTTTTAGAAGTCGGGTGACTCAGGCATTGCGTGCCCCCGATCCATTTTGTGGCCATCTGCCCCAATTAAAATTTCCTACACATATGGAAACAATGTATTATTTCTATTCTTAGGTACATTAGGTTTAGGAACGAAGTACACCCTTTTTCAAAGTCGGGCAATTCAGCATCTCATTGTAGCTTTGTGGAAGAAGGCAAGACATTGTCCTTATGGTCAAATGCATGCCACACTGGGTTAGATAACTTGTCCATATGCAGCTTCACTATGTTGGATTGATGAATCTTCATTTCATTTGAATCCTTCATGCTTTACTCAGTTTCCCGTGTACCCCTTTTAGGCTAGGTGATATTTCGCCATTTTTGCTGCATCAATGCATTTCCCACTTCACAATCTGTAAGCATGGGTGGCTATGTCAGTTTATGAATGAGTTGTTTTGACTTTTGGAACGAACACACCCTTTTTCTTTTAGAGATCATGTGATTCTGGACCGGGTTGTCCTCCCCATGTAATCTTGTTGCTTGCCAGTAATTTGCCTCACTAAAATCTGCACAAAGTGCAAGGACAAGTCATTCCTAAAATAAATCGAATTTAACTTGAAACGATTACCACCTTTTATTTGAAGGCAACATTTGATGACCGATTCTTGTTTGTGTACATCTACATCTTGAAGTGTTGTCTTGCATACCACCAATAATCATCTCCATACAGGATTGGATGCCAAGAAACCATTGGAAGTGTAGGGATTGCAGATGCTTCTTGTTCGCAACCAACGAAATAGTTTGTTGCCAAAGGATGTCCACAAATTTCTTCTTCCATGAAGAATGTCAAATTAATATGAGGTCGTCCAAGATGTGGAACTTCATTAGACCAGTAGATTTGTGATCTTCGAGGCCTTGATGATTCTTTTCACACTTAATCACAATGTTTGAATTCATATGTTGCGAAAATATTCAAGTAGTTTATGGCTCAATGAAATATGCCCATAAATGAGCATGAATTGGTGCATCTCATTACTTGCTCTGTTAGGGAAAGGCCCGCACTTTTGTCAATCTTGAACAAAACCGTCATTTTGCCTGTTTGTCAAAAATGGATGACTGAGTTAGTTGTTGCGCAAGAAATCCCTATTGGAACGATTACAACCTTACCCTCTCAAAGCATTGTTCTACGGATCAACCTGCAAAAGCAATTAAGTGAAGAGACAAAGTATTACGCAAGTTCTTCTTGAAACTCATTTTCACACATTTTGAAGCTAAGGCATAAAACTCAGCCTAGAGGGTCCGTTTCAAACACTTCAAGTGTTTTAAAGAATATAACTTTTATGAACTCTAATTTCATTATTAAAAAATGTGAGTTGTATGATTTACAAAAGCATTTTATTGGGTTCACAATTAAAACCCAAAACACAAAACATGGTTCCTAATGACAATGATACAGTACAAGAAGCTCTTTCGTAGAGGATCATAATAAGCACAATTCTCGTCCTAGCTTTAAAGTCCACTTTTGGCATGGTCAAGCAAGAGGAGTTCAAGGAATGGTTGTCACGCATGACCTGCGAAAGGAAGATAATGTCAGTACATGGATGAAAAATTGATCTTTCAATAAAGCCACCTCTTACAATGAAATCAAGGCGACGATACCTTCTTCGTAGTATCCACTTACGAAAATTTGGTATTTCATCAAGATTTTATTAGTAAGAGGAGATTTCATTAAAAAATCGATCCACGGCTATCAATTGAATGCCCACTCTGTTCCAAAAGTTTCATACACAAATGGGGCATTGATTTTGAAAGATTAGTTTGTAATTTCACTCATGCAAAGGTGAGGTGATTTTTATTTTGAGAAATCAATACACAAAATGTGATTTGAATTTTAATTTCGGAATGTGACCAAGAAAGAATTTTATTGAAAATTTGATTTTAATTCTATGCCCCAAAATGTAATCTTGACTTGGAAGAATTTCTATACAAAATGTGACTTTGAGTTCACAATTGAAAACAAAAACATTTGTTTTATGGGATTAGATCAAAGGTATTTGAAATGTTTATTTATTAAGAGTGAGAGCCAAGCCTATATCGCTAAGGGCATTCCATTGATTTCCGCGAATCTCAAAAAATGAAAATTTCAATCCGAAGTGAGCAAGTAGATAGAGAAATCATACTTACAATGGGTGAAGAGACTCTTTTTTTTTTAATCACATAGATATGCGGATGTAAACTTGTGAGGTTTGACGCATAAAGGCGGAATTCTAAAGGCTTAAGGTCCTCATTTTGATTAGATCAAAAGAGTTTTCCCCACTCCGCACTTACGTCGGACAGTTCTCTTTATCATTAATCAAAATGAGCGGGACCAAAAATGGATAACCATGGGTCATTCCCCGCATGGGTTCCATCTTTTAGTACCTCCTATGGGCTTCCTAGTGCGATCGGGGTTTTAGATCACGGGTGGTGTGTGTAAATGTGTAGTGCTAAGATAAGTATAAATGCACACACATCGATTGATATCCAAACAACACTTCAATTTCATCCATATAGGCATACATTCCTACGCCTCCCTACAAAAGGGATGGGTTAACAAACACTCCACCCCTTATTACTCCAAACCTACAAAAACATTTAACACATTGTTAGCGGGCTAACCTTGTTTTCCACGCGACTTTGACACGCGCTATCTAATGAAGACCATGTTAGCGAACAACCAACCAAGTTATTACAGCCTAAGTCCTCTAAGGTTTGCAACCAAGTCCCCAGCGGAGTCGCCAAGCTGTCACGACCTCTTTTTTTCCGTCCGAGGAAAAATAAGAAAGGTTTAGGGGTATTTGCCTAAAGAGGCGGACCAATGGCCTAAGATTAGGCACAGGCTCTCCCAAGCCCATACCTCGCGCAACGTTGGATTTTGTTTTTTAGTTCTTAACAATCTAAATATTTTTAGGAGTCGCCACTAGCCTATTGGGGTCGGCTAGAAACCAATCGAGACACGAGAGTGTTGTCTCGATTCCTACGCAACCAGAGATTTCTAGGAAAGGGAACTTATTTACGCTAATGTTTCTATTAGCGCCCTTGTGGTACCACTAACTCGAAAGGTTGTTCATCTAAATGGCCACACAATCTTGATTACCAATTATAATCTTTATAAAACCGCTAAGTGTCCATGCAAATGTTTTTGTAGGTTTGTTTTCCTTAATGTCTAAACTAATCCTAACATAATTTAGAAGAGAAATTTACACTCAAATTAATGAAAAGCGGTGCGAAAGTAATATATAAGAAATTGAAATGACTTGAAAGTAATGTGGAAAAGAAAGACCCGATACAAGTCGGGCAAATAATATTACATGGCCTTGTTATCACGCCCCGGGACAGGACCCCCGTGAGCGAAATGGAAATATAAATATGCATGAAATTACTCTAAATAATTTTAATCTACACAAAATAGATTATTTACAAAAATGGTTATAAAATACCAAAATAGCATTAAATTAGGAAAATGACCTTTTAAAATTAGAAAAATTTCATATATCTCATTTCTATCCTAATTTGATGCTATCTAACATTTTTTGATATTTTTGAAATTTTCATATTTTTCTCTCTTTTTTTAATTAATTTTTAAAAAAAAAAAAATAATAATAATTCCTTAAACTGATCTATGCTAATACGGAGTAACACAGCACATGAATATCACAATAATCAAGCTCAAATTGACCATTTCAAGATCGAAGCTTAGTTTGCGCATTTCGTCAAACACTTAGCGTGTATCAAATCATCCCAAACCAGCTTCCTCGGGCCACGTTTGCGGCCTTCAATCTCAACGCATGAGCAATATTATGTGGAAATAAAACATCAAGGTTAAACTAACACATGCAAGGAGTAAGATTAGATAGAAATCACAGGTTAAAACACACGAAAACCAAGCTGGAATCGTCATCAAATATGTGGGTTTGATCTGGTTTTGCAAATCTGGGTTTGAACCTAAGTCAAGCAAACAGGTTGAATGCCCATATTCAAGCCCCGACACTCATCACATACGAGATCTAAGGGAAACGCTACTTGATCCGAGTGAAAGTAGGTAACATGAGCTTCCAAATGCAAGAAACATCATAGAGAATGACCCACCGAACAACATCAAAACGACATCTCCAAGAAGCACACATGCAAAACTCTTGAAGAGATTCCAAACAGAAATTTCAGCCTCAGAAATCAGTTTTCCGGGCTGGTTTTCCTCTTGATTTTCATGATCAAAACATGCTCAAAATCGAAAATAAATACATCTAGGATTCTTACCTTGCTTCCTAGTTTCCTTTTCAAGTGGTTCTTGGCCGATGAAACCGACAAATTATCCTCGGGGGCCTGTGGAAGTTGGCTTCTTCAACTGGAAATGAGATCTGCAAAAAAAAAAGAACTGACAACGAAGGTTTTTGTTAACCTCTAACATTAGACTTTAAGATGTATTCTGTTGGAAAACTTGACAACACGCCAAACTATATGTATTATAGTTTGGGTTAAAAGTCAATATTTTCCTCATTTGTCTCTCAACTTTCTCAAAAACACTGGCTTTCCTCACTCGTGACCAACCAGTCTCGACACTTAGAAAAATTTTCGGACTTTCTTGGCCCGCCAGGAGGGCACTGTTTTGGGGGGCTTTAGGAGGCCTTCCCAATCTCCATTTGGGACGTGCAACCTATGCTTGGAAATATCTTTGAGTGAAGTTTCACTCTCTAGTTGAAGGTTTTGGCTAATTTTGGACCTAGGTATGTGAAAATCTCACTTTTCTCTCTCCAGGTCGGTCTGGAATTTATGGGCTTCTTTTCTGGAGTTGCGTCTGAGAGCCTCTTTGGGGGACGACCGCGAACTCTCTCCTCTCCCTCTCGTCTCCTCTCTCTCATGCCCGAAAATAACTCATTTCGTAGATCTTATCCCCTGAATTAGAGGATTTTTGGTCATCCTTTTGTCCACCTACCAAGCCTATCAACAGGAGGCCTACTTCACCCACTCTCTGACTTAGCCAATTTTTTCAATTCTGCAGCCGTTGAGTGTGCGGATTTTGCTGCGATTTTCCGGTGCTGTCAGTAGCTTATCCCTGGCCAATTTTCGTCCACTTGTACTACTATATATGGTCTTCCATCACGTGCAAAGATCGAGCTGGTTGGGCAACTGATGAGGATATGGTGGGGCCACCAAATTGCTTACTCAGCAACTCCGAATTAAGACCAACTCGTGGACTGAGTTTTGGCTGCTGATTTGAGTGCTTTAATCCATCAATTTAGCCCCGATTTTTGATCAATTAGCAACCTCATTTATAGTAGTTTAAGATCTTTACCATTTTTCACAATTTTCTCCACCCAATTTTGCAAGAGAGTCCCTCAAAGTTGGCAATTTTCTTGTCCGAAAATGCCCAATTCAATGTAATTTGGTCATTTTTGCCCAATTCCTTTAATTAGACCTGGCCCAAGTTCAATTTCAACTTAATTGGGGGCTAAGATGATGATTTAAGGGCTAGAATGAAATTTTGCAAAATTTGCGAATTAGTCCCTCAACTTTTGGAAATTGCATTTTGGCCCCAATTTGCCATTTTAATTCCAATTTGACCTCCTGGGCTTGGCTAGTCACATTTAGATCATTGGCCCCAGCTTTTTATTTTCTTTTTTTTTAATCTTTTTTTTTTTTTTTTAAATTTAATTATTTTTTTTTTTAAGGAAAAAACATCTTCCATTTTAAAAAAAACTATACTAAACATCTAGATAATCTATATGCAATAATTTGGGCAAAAAATTAGGTGTCAACAAATACACAAGGCCTTGTTATTATTATGCCCTGGGACAAGATTGTCCCGAGAGTGGTGTATAGAAATAAGCATGGATTGACTTAATAAATGCAAATTTATTGATCTAAATATATAGAAGACAGATTCCATTGTTAATAGAACGAGACTGGCAATGAATACTAAATTAGTAATGAAACTAGAAATAAAAACACCTAAATACTATCTAATCGTTTTTTTTTATTTAAATATTTTTGAGTTAATAAATCGTTTGTCTTTCCTGCTTACCTCCGCTAACTCAAATCATAAGCATAAATTTCAAATAAGCAAAGGCTAACAATCATGATGCAATGCCCAGTCGGTCGTTCGATGCAACGATCCAATGCACGACGACAAAATCAGATCAAAAACGAAGCAAAGGCAGGAAACAAATGTAGAAAGCGAAACAACTCTTGAGAATAATAAGAAAGGCGACAACCCCAGTTTTGTTGGGGGCAATATTGAATTTTGATTCGGATTCAGCCACGGAACGGGATAACACGATTGGAGTGAGCGATGCCGGTGACGACTCAGTCTTGGTTACGATGTCTCGGTTGAACAGCGGTGATGGTGAAACGGCCGGGCAGTTATAATCAGCAACTCTGTCCAGTGATCGGCTTATAGCTTAGCGGTTATCGTCGAAGTCTATGAAGTGATGTGAGCGCGAGACGGTGATGCGATGATGGTTCTGGGACTGGTGAGGAGAGCAGTCTCTACACGTTGACGTTGGCTTCTTTCCTTTCAACAAAATATCCCGTGGACAGGGGAGGACAGAGGCCAAAAACCAGCGCCTCGGATGGATGAAGATGTGCAGGAAACTCGCGAGTAGCGCTGATCGAAATCAACGTGCCTCTGATCACGAATGCGATGGAATGAATCCACAAACCGTGCGGGGTCGGTGATTTCAGTTAGGGATTGAATTCCACCATTATTGACAAATTTGGTCCCTGAATTTTTTTATGAAATGCAAGGACAATCCAATCACATAAATTGAGGTGTCAATAACTGAAGCTTGCTGATGGAGTTACAGACAGGGAATTAAGAAACCTAATACGAACTCAGATTCAACGTCAATGTACATGAATCTATTGAATAACACCAAATGCCATATCCAATCTATTGAATTATGGATCGGAGTTGTTAGCTTGCAATGCCCTGTTACTTTGATCCTTTAATTTAGCTACCATGACTAAATTCGCTCAAGCTGCCGTCGCCGAGCTGCCCAGGATTTCCTCCCAGAAGGCAGCATCAGGTGCGCACCTTCGGCACCTACTGCCCGCACTCCTTTGCCCAGGTCCAGCCCTGCCCGCCCGACATCTCCAAGTTCCACTGCCTCGTGAAGGACCTCCACCGGTACAACATATGAAGAAAAATAATTCATATGGGAACCTAAAAGTTTGCAGGAAAGTATTAATAGCAGTTGAAGGCCTTTCAGTAGGACTTCTTCGAAAGCAGCATCGGGGGGATTCACTTCTTCTTGGTGAACAAACCTGCAAAAGCCAGTGTTAGAGCTCCACCACTCTAGTTCGCTGCATGAATATAAAAAGAAGAGCTATTACATCTTCATAACGATTTTTAAGACATTGCGGGAGATACAATTTGATTTGATTCTGATTCTGATTCTAATTCTGATTACGGACTAATTGGATTCAATCAATTGGTAAGATCAGATATTTAGAATGTAAAATACGACAACGTTATCTTGTATATTGTTTCCTATTTTATCCTTTTATTATTATAAATAGGCTAAGCACATGTGCAAAACATGTAGCAATACAATCCTAATTCATTCAATATTTTTTTATTTCTATCAGGAATGAAGGTAATTATATATATAACTCACAAGACTTGCCCCCGCCTTCTAGAATATATGGATCCTCGCGGGAATGGAGATTGGATTGAAGAAGATTATTCCAGTCTTCTAGAAAATATCGATCCTTGCGGATATGGAGATGAGATTGATGGAGATAAGCATAAAGAAGACTATCCCAGCCTTCTTGAAAATATCGATCCTCGCGGATATGGAAATGAGATTGAAGAAGATCCTGAGTATTGGGATGATCCCATATCAGCATCTTCCACATTTCCTCACTTTCAACGATTATACTCGGAAGATCCTCAATATCACGTAATGGCAATTGCAAAGGAATCCTGTTCAACTGTGGGCAGCTAAGCACCACCAAATGTGCGATGGAATAGCAAGTTATTGGAACTTCACATATGCTCTTCAGCTGGGGTAGATCGTATAGCCACAAACCCTTCAGCTCTGGGAGAGAAATTGAAGACTGGGATGATGGAGGGGTGTTGTTTATAGGTTTCGTTATGCTTCCTTCTTGGTCTTGTCCCACTCCGCTTATCATCTCCACCATTCCTTCGCAGCCTATGACCCAGATACTTTGAAGATTTCGAAGATGGAGCAGCCACTCATGAGAAAACAGCCTTCTCATGTTATAGCACTTTTCTACCGAAAGCCATTTTAAAGAAATCTCAACTGGCATGTATGGGGGAGAACCTCTGATAATCTCCTCCATGTTCTCACACCGGAGTAACTTGATATATCGCAGATTAGGGAAGGAGGGCAGCCACTCAGATTCCACCACTCTCTTCATTTTATCACTTCATAACTTTTATCTGTTCTAGCCTCGGGAGGTTTGGGGCCGGTTGCGGTGGTGGTGATGTTATCCCCACCATTTCCTCACAGTTATCTATTACAATCTTTTGTAAATGTGGAAGATGGAATTTAGGCCCGCCCCCAAAGAGATACTTCAGTTTCCGACATTCCCTTATTATCAAAAGCCTAAGGCTTGGGAAGAGGAGAGGGGTTGGGGCTGGGGCAGGAGAGTCACGGATGTCAATTATTTCTTCATTTTGTCCTCCACTGAGCACCATCGATAAGTTTTTCGATTTGGCTATCATTAGCTTCTCAAGCTTTTCAAGCAGACTCACGCCAGACAAATTTCTGATCCTTGGGGCTGGGGCAGGAGAGTCACGGATGTCAATTATTTCTTCATTTTGTCCTCCACTGAGCACCATCGATAAGTTTTTCGATTTGGCTATTATTAGCTTCTCAAGGTTTTCAAGCAGACTCACGCCAGACAAATTTCTGATCCGGTCGCAATTGATTGCTTTCAATGCCTGCACATCTTGGGGAATTAAAATGCAAACGCCACGACAATTGTTTTCCGCTCCCACGCTCACAATAGCATGACACCTCACCGTAATGCGGACCTTCCTCTCACATTCACGAAATTTATCATACTCTTTCCTAATATCCTCCCAAAAATCTTTACCCACCTTGAGATCGTAACACCGAGGGTTTTTTCCCCTCTCGAAAGCTCCCCTCACAAACTTGTTGAAATCATCCACACCTTCAAAGTACCATCCAAGGGTCTCCAATTCCTGCAATTCTGTAATGTCTCCTAAATTCATTCTGTCAGATTTAAGATATTGCAAGTTTCGCAAAGCCCCCAATGTTCCTTCGGGTAATCTATTTATACGTGTAGCAGATAGGTCAAGGTATGTCAAATTCACCAGCATTTTGAGACCCTCGGGCGCTTCAACTATAAAAGAACCGGAAATATCCAACTTTCTCAAAGATATAAGCTTCCCTAAATAAGGAAAACGGCGCAAGCTCCAACATGATCTAACCAATAGTGCTCTCAAGTTTACCAAGTCTGAAATGGAACCTGGAAGTTCATGAAGACTTGAAAACCTACGCTCACTCAAGTTTAGAACCTTCAACCCCGATAATTGTCTGAAGAAAGAATCAGGGATGGTCCGACAGATGAAACTGCTATTTAATAATAAAATCGACAGTTTAGGACAATTTGGTGACATGTTCAAGGGAAATTCTTCAATACAATTCCCTATCAAAGAAACTTTCTTCAAAGCATCCGTCCAATATTCCTCAGATGGTATCCTCCTCAACCCCTTTCCCACTTTTACAATCGAAGTCACACTCATGACGTGCAATGCCATGTCTCTAATCAAATCATGCATCTTCATCGTGCTCCCATGATCTTCCAATAGGCAAACATTTTGCAATTTGTTCAGTATGGTGAGGCCCCTATTATATTGTTTCTCCCTTGTACTCAATTGATCAATCAATCCTTGATCAATAAAGAATTCTATCAACTCGAACTTGTCAATCAATTCATCTTCTGGATAAAGTGCGCAAGATAAGAAACACTGTTGAATTTCATAATTATCAAGGCACTTGTAACTAAATTCCAATTTCATTAAGACTTGCGTTTCCATATCCGTTTTCCCCATATTCGATTCTCTCAGTTTCTCCAAGTAATCATTCCATTCAAACACATCGGTCACTCCTCGCATGCTCCTTGCCATTGTGATGATTGCAAGTGGCAAGCCTGCACATTCTCGAACAATGGACTCCACAACTGGTCTAGTTTCCAAACTAGGGGTCACTTCGGATCCAAGCTCCTCCAAAAATAAGCTCTCGCTTACGTATGAGATAGAGGTTCTATTCTTATCATTTCTTGACATTGCATCTGGTGGCATACGTTGAAGGATCGAGTGGTTAAGACCAACTTGATGTTATCAGCTTTATCTGGGATTCCCACCTCTTTAAGATCAAAATGTTTCCACACATCATCAAGGATTACGGTAAATTTGCCACTTTCCATTAAACAATTGCACAACATTGCTGCTCGTCTTCTCACGTCCTCTTTTGGTAGGTTGCCCAGTTTTAGTTCCTCCGCAATGGTGTCTTGCAACCTTCGCGTATCGAAATCTTGTGACACAGTGATCCATAACACTTTGCCATTGTTTGTTTTTTCAAGGAGTCTATTATGCGTGTGCACCATAATAGTCGTTTTACCAATACCCCCCATTCCATAAATGCCAAGTCGGGATATTTGATTTCCTTCTAGATACTCTAAAATCTTCATAGTATTTCTTTTAAATGCCTCTCCCACCATCTTTTCTTCTAGCAATTTACTGCCTTTGGTCTCTCTCGCCTCAAATAGTCCTTTGTCTTGTCTCATAAGTTCTTCTACTTCATGCAACAGTATATCCACTGGTTGATTTGATGGCAAACAATGCTCACTTATTGCTTCAGTACAATCATTTCTAAGCATCTCCACATTCGCCAACCAATTCACAACTTCCATTCTTGGCTTCTTTAGGAATAGAGATGCAGCAAATTCTAACTCATTCCTTACGATGGCTTCTTTGCTGTAAAGTAGTTCTAGTTTTCTTTTCGAAGCACTACTCTCTCCAAAATTGTTGCCAGTGATTCGATGACTTGTAATTGGCGCACCCTCGTTCATATCTGATTCCACAATTTAAAATTTCCACCGGTTAGAGTCTCGTGATAGCATTCCTGCTGCTCCATAACAATATAACATTGTGATACATAAGTATTAATTTCTGTAAATAACCATAGACCTGGTAATGACGATGGGTCTGTCAGGTCTGTTCCACAAGGTAGAATCTGGGGAGGTGGAGGAGCATTATTTGGAGCTTGTGATGATGATGGCACGGTTGGATTCTGGTGCGCTGTCTCGAGATTAGTGGATTGGTATGGAACACTTTGACGTTGAGGGGGCACGGAAGCTGCTTGCAATAAAATATTCAAGTATAAGATCAACCAACCATTGGACTTTCAAATCAAGCCATGGGTATAGGTAAAACAACATCTAGAACTTGATCATACAAAATATCTAAAACGAAAATCGACATCCGCAAAAGTATAATATTTTGATGAAACAAATGGTGCAATAAAATGGAGGAGATATCGGACATCTGGAATATGCAAGGATGCCCGGCACGTTCCTGATTGGAGAATCCCCACTGATATCTTGTTTAAAAACACATCATATGTTAAATTTTGATAAAATAATTTGGGAATATGTGAGGATCTAACAGAACCATAGTAGCAGTGTAGATTTATTGAGACAGACCGTGTGATGATGATGGGCCTATTGGATTTGTTGACGCCTCTGGAACTAGCGAATCAACGGTCGTTGCCTCAAATATGTGAGAGCCACTCGAATGCTGTAATGCGTTTGAGGGATCAATGTCCATTGGAGTTCGCGAAGGAAACTGACGGATATCATTCCCATCTTCCTTGTCACACCTCGGGGGAAGTTGACCCGTATGCTGGACAGCGTCCGTCGGACTAGTATTGCTGCGCACAGGAACCACTTCGTCTATACACCGTTGACCACAATCCTGCAAACGATTTGCGCCGTCCACATCAAGGGATGAATCAATTCGTAACGATGAACCAACAGTTGGATTATGCAGTTCATTCGTTTGTATTTCCTCAAAAGTGTTTACAATTGCCTCACGAGATTCGGGAAGATTCCCCGGCAGAGAGCAGAAAAAATCTGAAAAGAAGGTTGAATCTAGCAGTGAATCTGGAGTCATTCCATCTGCAATATGTTCTTCTAAGCTTAGATTTTCTCCGATAGACATACTGCTGCCATGGACCTCATCATTTGGGAATGATGATAGCCCTATTGCATTTTGTTCTTCCGTCTCTGATTCAAGATGAGTTTGTAGCTCAAGAAGCACTCGTAGCTCACTAAAATCAAGAGAAGGCGAAGCCAACGAGTCCATTGGAAGTTGCTGGATAGAAGAAGCATTTTCATTTCCATGTGCTGCATCCAACCTACGGTTTGATGGATCGGATTGTTGGGTGTTATCCAGATTATCCGGAGGCATATCATCGGGAGGCAAAAGCAATTGATCCTGAGCGCATGCTGGAGCAGCACCAGTTCCAGTTGACCGAAGTTGATTCGGGTTCTCCGTGTCATTGGGATTCGACGCATCGTCCCTTGGGAGTACACTTTGACCCGTGCCAAAAACTGTTCCTTCCGTTCCTTTGCCCGATGTGCCTCCGGTGCTTTTATCCAACCCGCTGCCTTCACCTTTCTTTTCCTGCGAGGCTTCTGCTCTCACAAGATTATCAACTTTCTCACAACCTTTAATACCTTTGCCCGGAATTCCAGCAAGGTGCGCCCGCATCCTTGTAGCACTTCCGCGATACTTGTTGCCGCAAAACAGGCACTTCCACTCGTTCTTCTTTACATATTCCACATGCTTCCGAATTGGATCCAGCTCTCTAGGCATTCTTTCTGCTATTACCTACAAAGAGGACATGACATGAAAAACAGAGACAATGCCAAGCAAAATCGCAGAACGGTTAAAAACAGACAAGATCAATAAAAAGAAAAAAAGATGCATATAGAAGCATAAAGAATTCCTATGTTAACAGTTAGCTGACCAGATAGACTTGATATATGCAAAATCCTTGAATCCTCCTAACAGAGCCAAATCACCTGAGTTGTGTATACCCAAAGTACAGAGATCTCTCTCCTTATTTCACCAGGAACAAAAGCACAAGTAGAGAGAGATTCACTAGATCTACACAGAGGAAATAATTTAAGGAAAATTAGATTATACTTACCGAAAAAAAGGAGGAGAACTTGTGGATTATCTAAGCGGGAGAACACTCTCAAGCAGCACTTACAGACTAAGCATGGATGCAGAGGAGCATCAAGAGTACAGGGTAATGGCCTTCCACATCTGTGTCGTCAAAATCACGCGGCAAGCGCCATCCGCGCTTCTTCGCCCCGGAAGAAAGCGAAAACCGGAAGCCCGGCAAGAAAAGGCGCTTGAAGAAGATCTGAGGATCTGCGGGAATAACACACAGGAGTCTCTCTCCCCTTCCCTTTTCTGCTCTCTTGTCTCTGTTGGCTATGAAGCACGGACACGTTACACGTGCTTCCGTGTCGTGTCCGAGCGGACACGCGTTGACAAGCGAGGGTGAGGGAGCAGAGACGAGGCCGCGACGGCGAGAGACGGCCAAAGAAAGAGCAGAGAAGGCCGCCACACTGTGATGCTGCGACGGATCGGCGATGGATCGGCGATGGATCGGCGACGATGCTGCAACTGCGAGGGAGAAAGGGCTGGAATCGAGGTGGTGAACGATTGTGATGAGGACCGAGAGCAAGTAGAGATCGAGAGGAAGAGGAGAGGAAGGGGTCGTGCGGCGAGAAGGAGTAGGAAAGCGCTGCTAGGGTTTTGAGAAGGAAACTAAGGCCCCGTTTGTTTGTGTTTCTTTTTTTTGTTTTTAAACACTTTTTCTGTTTTTTATTCCTTAACAAAAAAAAACAAAACAAAAACACAAATTTTGTGTTTCTTGTTTTCTGAAACACTTTTGAAACACTTTTTTTTTTTTTTTTCTCTTATTTTTTTGTTCTTTTTTCTTTTGGCCGGTCGCGGGCCTCGGCCATGGCGCGGCGACCGGCCGACGAGGACGGCGGCCTCGCCCGGCCACGGCGAGGCCGAGGCTCGGGCCCCTGGCGAGGCCAAGGCTCGCCGTAGCGGGCGACGCCGACCTCGCGCCGCTTGGGCGACCTCGATCTCGCCCGATCCGGCGAGGCCGACCTCGCCCGGCCCGGCGAGCCTCGGCCTCGCCGGCGGTGGGCGCGCGAGGTCGGCCTCGCCGGCGGTGGGCGCGCGGAGGTCGGCCCGCCTTGATCCGGCGAGGCCGACCTCGCCCACCCACATCCGGCGGGCCGAGCTCGCCCGGCGGCGAGCCTCGGCCTCGCCGGATCTGGGCGAGTCGGCGTCACACTGGCGGTGGCCGGCGAGGCCGTGCCTCCCCACCGCCGGGCGAGCTCGGCCAAAAGAAGAAAAAAAAAAAAATGAAAAAGAAAAAAAAGAAAAAAGGAAAAATAGAAAAATAAAAGAAATAAAAAAATTATCCAAATTTACCAAACATGTTTCGTTTATTTTTATTCCCTAACAAGTTTACCAAACGCGTTGTTTTGTTCAAAAATTGTTCCCCGAACATGAACACTTTTTTCTATTTCTATTCCCAGAACGATTTTTAAACAAACACAACCAAACGCGCCCTAAGGCTGCATTTGTTTATGTTCTTTATTTCTGTTTTGAACAAAAATTTTGTTTTGTTTTTCTTTTAACAAAAAAAAAACGCATTTGTTTGCGTTTTATTCCTAACATAAAGGGTGCGTTTGGTGACACTATTTTTGTTCCCGGAACATACTTTCTTTTTTGTTCCTAGGAACAAAAAATGAACACAAACGCGTTTGGATGCGTTTTGTTCCTGGAAAAAAAAAAAGGAACAAAAACAAAACTTAGAAACACTTTTTTATTTTTCTTCTTTCTTTTTCTTTTTGGCCGGTCGCCGGCCTCGGCTATGGCCGGTGGCAGCGGCGACCGGCGACGAGGGCGCGGCCTCGCCCGAGCACGCGAGCTCGCCGCCCCCGGCGAGGCCGAGCCTCGCCGTAGCCGGGCGCGGTCGGCCTCGCCTTGGGTGGGCGAGCTCGAGCTCGCCCGGATCCGGCGAGGCTCGGCCTCGCCGGGCCACCGCCAAGCGACGCCGACTGGCGGTGGCTCGGCGAGGCCGAGCCTCGCCGACCGCCGGCGGCGACTCGGCCTCGCCGGATCCGGGCGAGATCGAGCTCGCCCGGCCGGCGAGATGTCGGCGCGTCGGGGCCGGGTGAGCTCGATCTCGCCCGGATCCGGCGAGGCCGAGCTCGCCCGGCGGTCGGCGAGCTCGGCCTCGCCGGATCTCACTCGAGCTCGCCCACCCAAGGCGAGGCCGCCGACCGGCCAAAAGAAGAAAAAGAAAAAAAGGAAAAATAAGAAAAAAATAGAAAAAAAAAAAAATTATACAAATTTACCAAACGTGTTTCTATTTATTTTTGTTCAGGAACAAGTTTATCAAACACGTTTTTGTTCAAAATTGTTCCCTTGAACAGAAATACTTTTTTTTTATTTCTGGAACAATTTTTAAACAAACGCAAACAAACGCACCATTTACTGTGTTTCGAAATAACTTTAAGAACAACTTTTTTCTCTCCACTATTTTCTTTTCTTTTCTTTTCTTTTTCTTCTTCCTTTTCTTTGGCTAGTCGCCGGCCTCGCCATGGCCGACGACCGGCCGTCGAGGGCCGGCGACCTCACCGGAGCATCGCCGGCCCCCGGCAAGGCCAAGCTCGCCCAGCCTCGCCTCGTGCCGATCGAGCCTCGCTAGTGGCTAGGCGAGCTCGGCCTCGCCGGATCTGGGCGAGCCCGAGCTCGCCCAGCCAAGGTGAGGCCACCGGCCAAAAAAAGAAAAAAGAAAAAAGATATATTTAAAAATTAAAAAAAAACAAAAAAAAAAGAACATAAATTTCCCAAATGTGTTTATGTTCTTTTTTTTTTATTTCCGGAACAAATTTATCGACGTGTTTTTCTTAAAAATTGTTCCCAAAACAAAAATAATTTTTTCTATTTCTGTTATCCGAACAAAAAAAGAACAAAAACACAAACAAACATACCCTAAAAGAATAAAAAGAGACTTGGAGCGTTGGAGGGAGGGGAAAATGAATCGGTAGCTTGTCAGCTGGTGGGGGAGGAAAAGAAAAGTAAAAAATTGGGGAGTGTGGTGAAAGAGACGAGGGAAAAAAGGGAGTGGGGGTGGACCCTTGAGGGGACTCTTTATTTAATCAGAAAAATAATTAAATAAAATTATAAATAATTTTGAAAAATAAAAGTATTGAATGTTGAATGATGATAAATTTTGGTATTATAAATTTATTTAAATTAATTAATTCTAATTTATTATTAGTCATTAATTTCATCAATAACTTTTGACAGTTTATTAATATTATTAGTGTAAATTTATTGTAGGCTCTTTTTTAAATTACTTATTTATTTATAATTTTGAATCAAATTAATTAAAAATAAAAATATTCATTTAATATACAACGTATCCTAAAGTGTCGGAATTTTCTATTTTTGAGAAATGACGTATCGTGTCGCGTGTCAGTGCTACTTAGTCTGTTGGGGTACATGGCAAGTGGGTCCCGCCTTGAGCGTGCGTAGGATCACGGTCGAGCCTCAGCACCCGTCAACCCCCTACATTGGTTGCCGAAAAAGCAAAAATTATAGAATATGCAATGATGCTCGACGTGTTCTTGATTGGAGAACCTTGTTGATATCTTGTCTAAAAATGCATCATATGTTAGATTTCAATAAATCTAGGGATATTTAAGGATCTAACGGAACCATGGTAACAATTTAGATAAATCTAGACACACCTTGTGATGATGATGGGCCGATTGTATTTGTTGTCGGCTCTAGAACTAGCGAATCAACGAAATTTGAATACTGTGATGCAATTGAGGGATCTGCGTCCATTGGAGTTCGAGAAGGAAACCGACGGACATCATTCCCATCTTCCTTGTCACACCTTGGGGGAAGCTGACCAGGATGTTGGACAGTGTCAATCGGACTTGCATGGCTGCATACAGGATCCACTTCCACTTCACACGGTTGACCACAATCCCGCCAACTATTTGCGCCGTCCACATCAAGGAATGAATCAATTTGTAATGATGATACCACTGTCGGATAGTGCAGTTCATTCGCTTGTATTTCCTCGAAATTGTTTACAATTTCATCACGAGATCCAAGAAAATTCTCCAGCAGAGTGGTGATTATTTGACCAATTTGTTGAATGTAGCAGCGAATCTGGAGTGATCCCATCTGCAAATTGTTCGTCAAAGCTTAGATATTGTTCCTTTGAATATTAGGGAATGCTGGTCGTAGTTATGTTAATGAGTAGAGGAATGGGTAAAACATCACCTCCAATGAACTCCTGCAGCTCATTTGACATACTGTTGCCAAGGACCTGATCATTTGGGAATGATGATAGCCCTATTGAATTTTGTTGTTCCCTCCCTGATTCAAGATGAGTTGGTAGCTGTGGAAGCGCCGGTAGCTCACTTAGATCAAGAGAAGATAAAGTCGGCCAGTCCATTGGAAGTTGCTGGACAGACGAAGCAATTTCACTTCCATATGTTGCATCCAACCTATGGTTCGATAGATCGGGTTGCTGGGAGGTATCTAGACTATCCAGAGACATATCACTAGTAGGCAAATATACTTGATCCTGAGGGCATGCTGAAGGAGTACCAATTCCAGTTGACCTATAGCAAGATGGTTGCTGCGGCGCACACCAGGGTTGATTCGAGTTCTGCGTGTCGTTGGGATTCCACGCATCGTCACTTGGGAGTACAGTTTGACTTGCGCCAAAAACTGTTCTTTCCATTCCTTCGTCCGATGTGCCTCCCGTGCTTTTATCCAACCCGCTGCCTTTACCATTAAATGTCTCCAAGGCTTCTGCTCTCACTGGATCTGTAACTTTCTCACAAGCTTTGATACCATGGGCTGGAATTCCAGCGAGGTGCGCCCGGATCCTTGGAGTACTTCCGGCAAACTCGTTGCCACAAAACTTGCACCTCCACCTTCTGTTCTCCAAATAGTCCACATACTCACGAAATCGATCTCGCTCTTTAGGCATTCTTTTTGCTATTACCTACAAAGAGGACATGAGATGAAAGACACAGAAAATGCCAAGCAAAAGCACAGAACTGTTTTTTTTTTTTGGTAAGAAAAAGCACAGAACTGTTAAAAACAGACAAGATCAATAAAACAAGATGCATATAGAAACGTAAAGGACTCCGAGTTATGTTAACAGTTAGCTGACCAGATAGACTTGATATCGATGCAAAATCCTTGAATTCTCTTAACAGAGCCAAACCACCTGAGTTGTGTATGCCCAAAGTATAGAGATCTCTCTCCTTATTTCACCAGGATCAAAAGCGAAGCTAGAGAGAGAAACGCTAGATCTACACAGCGGAAATTAACAAAAGAAAATTAGATTATATTTACCGAAAAAGGGAGGAAAACCTCTGGATTATCTGAGCAGGAGAACACGCCTTGAAAGGAGAATCTCAAGGGTGCGTTTGGCTGCACCCTGTTTCGTTCCCGAACAGAAATTTTTGTTTTTTGTTCCCGGGAACAAAAGAAACAAAACATTGTTTAAAACACAAAATTTGTGTTTCTTGTTTCAAAACACAAATGAGAAATACTTTTTTTTTTCTCTTATTTTCTTGTTCTTTTTTCTTTTGGCCGGTCGCCGGCCGACGAGGGCCGGCGGCCTCGCCCAGCCACGGCGAGGCCGAAGCTCGCCGTCCCCCGGTGAGGCCGAGGCTCGCCGTAGGCCGGGCGAGGGTCGGCCTCGCCATGGCCGGGCGAGCTCGAGCTCGCCCAGTCCGGCGAGGCCGAGGCTCGCCGCCGCCGGGCGAGCTCGATCTCGCCTGGGATCGGGCGAGGCCGAGCCACCGCCGGGCGACGCCGACTGGCGGTGAATCGGCGAGGCCGAGGCTCGCCGGCCGCCGGGCGAGCTCGGCCTCGCCGGATCTGGGCGAGCTCGAGCTCGCCCAACCATGGCGAGTCGACCTCGCGCCGGCCGGGGCGAGCTCGATCTCGCCCGGATCCGGCGAGGCGAGCTCGCCCGGGCGCCGGCGAGCCCTCGCCCGCCCGCCCGGGCGAGCTCGGCCTCGCCGGATCAAGGCGAGGCCGACCCTCGCCGGCCGGTCGCCGGCCAAGGCCTTGGCCGGCGACCAAACCAAAAAAAAAAAAAAAAAAAAAAAGAAAAAAAAGGAAAAATAAGAAAAAAATAAAAGAAATAAAAAATTATCCAAATTTACCAAACATGTTTCGTTTATTTTTATTCCCGGAACAAGTTTACCAAACGCGTTGTTTTGTTCAAAAATTGTTCCCGAACGTAAAACACTTTTTTCTATTTTACGTTCCTGGAACAATTTTTAAACAGAAAACACAACCAAACGCGCCCCAAAGCAGCCTCAAAGTGGATCTAGAGGAGCATCAAGAGTGCCAGGTAATTGTCGTCAAAAGGAGTGGGTGGTTCTACTTAAGAAAACGCGTTCACCTTTGACCCAATTTCAGCTTTGGCTGTAGGAACACAATGTGCAGCGAGAATTTTTAGCCTACTTATCATTTTTTTTCCCCACCCGAAATAGTACAAATTACATAGAGATTTTTTTAAAACAGTGAACCAAATGAGGTGGAAAGCTATTATTGAACGTTAAAATATTGTTCACTTAGGGAGCGCATGGAAACATTTTTGCTCTTTTTTTTTGTTCCTAGCAGAAAAAAAAAAAAGTGTTTTACATTCCGAACAAACATTTTGAACAAAAGAACGCGTTTGGTAAGTGTAAAAAAAAACTGTTCTTGAAATAAAAAAAGAACAGAAACACGTTTGGTAACTGCAGTCAATTTCTGTTCCTAGAATAGAAAAAGAACAAAAACACGTTTGGTAAACGACAAAAATGTTGAACTGACTTGTGTAAAACAGATCATACGTTGCATTTTGAGCTACAAGAAATACATAATAATACTACATATAGAATGCAACCATGAAATTCAGCCAACATAAGGCAGCATTACCCTTAGTTATTACCTTCTTACGATGCCACACAACCACGCTGCGGCCCGACTTCGGCTGGTTCTCCCCCTTGGTGGTGAAATCGTCGTTGAACACCCTCACCACGTGCTTCACCAGCCTGTCCATACCACATCACCATGAGCAACAAAACAACAATCGAGGGAAACCCCAATCCAATCGATGAACTGAAATTCCCCCCCTTCCAAAACTGAATCAAGCAACAACACAACATCACTTGAAGACCACCGGAATCGAAGGATCCACCTTTCTTTGCTCGAGCGAGCGGCTGCTGCTCGGCAAAGCGTTGGAGCTGTTGCGCGGCGGCTCAGGCTGGAGCGGCGGCTCGAGCCGGCTCGGCCGGAGCAGCAGCTCCGGCGGCTCGCTAGCGGCGGCTCCGAGCTCTCCGTCGAGCTGCAGCTCCAACTCGAGCGGCGGCTCTGGCGGGCGCGGCGAGCGGCTCGCTCGAGCTTGCGAGAGCTCGCTCGAGCTGGCGCGAGAGCTCGCTCGAGCAGCTCGAGCCGGCAGAGCTTCGCTCGGCGGCTCGAGCGAGCGAGCGTCCCGAATCCGCCGAGATGCGGGCGGGCACACTCGCTTGAGGCTCGAGCGAGCAGGCCGTCCCAGTCTGCCGCGGATGCTGGGCGAGCAACGCTCGCTTGAGGCTCGGCGAGCCGTCCCGGATCTGCCTCGCCGAAGCCCATCGTCGGCCGGAGAAGGAGGAGAACCGGAAAACCT
Source organism: Eucalyptus globulus (assembly GCA_014182545.1). Lineage (NCBI taxonomy): Eukaryota > Viridiplantae > Streptophyta > Magnoliopsida > Myrtales > Myrtaceae > Eucalyptus > Eucalyptus globulus. The sequence goes on from CM024718.1 coordinate 4,497,942, forward strand.
ACCGGATTCGGAGCTTCAACCGGTGGAGTCGCCGGAGAGACGAGGCCGAGTGGGAGGCGCCGGAGAGAAGGGAGACACGCCGGAAAGTTGCCGGAGACAGCCGGTGCGTCGGCGTCGTTCTTCGCAGGAGCGTTGGCCGAGTGAGGAGTCGCCGGAGAAGGGGGACGAACGAAGGAGAAGGGGACGAACGAAGGAGAGCACGAACGAACGAAGTGTTCCCGTTTCGTTTTTTTGTTCTTTTCATTTTTGTTCCTTTCGAGCGTCCAAGAAGTGTTTCTCAAGGCCAGAAACAACAATTTGTTGTTTCATTTTTTTGTTCCTATTTTGTTCAGAACAAAAAAACAAAAAAGAACAAAACCTAGGGGTGATCGGTTCCGGTTCGGTCCGGTTCCACCTTGGAACCGGGAACCGGACGGGAGCACCGGTTCCCAAAATTGCGAACCGTGGACCGGACCGGACCATCGGTTCGGTCCGGTCCAAAAAAATCATCTATACTTTTTGCACTAAAGAACTAAAGAGTGACCGCGCTCTTGGTGATCAATTCAATTCGATTCTCGAGCAATTCAACAAAACTAATCACATGTGTTTCACGTGCAAAATATTCAAACTTCACTTGTGTGATTCACGGGAACTCTTGAAGTCTTAGTCCCACGTCGAAACTATCAACGAGATTTTTTCTATAAATAAAAGAGTAATAAAAATGATTTTAATGGTCTCTTGGCCACATAAGAGGTTGCTACCTCAAATTGCAATTTTGGTTGCAATAAGTTATCATGTTTATATGTTTTATTAATTCTATGTATATAAATTATATATAAAAAGTTTGGTTCAGTCCGGTTCCCACCTTGAAACCGGGAACCGGACCGACCAGCCACCGGTTCCAAGATTAGGAACCGGGATCGGACCAAGCAACCGTGGGAACCGCCCAAAACCGACCGATTCGGTCGGTCCGGCGATTCCGGTTCGGGCGGTTCCCGTTGCACACCCCTACATAAACCCAACCAAATGCGTTTTGTTCTTTTTTTGTTCGGAACAAAATCCGTACAAAAGTGTTCCGAAACACTTCTTTGGAGCGTTTCCATGCACGCCCTTAATTGCCAAACTCTCTAGACTTTGCAAAGAAAATGAAAAATCAAAAACAAAACTTATCTAAAAGGGCTCTCGCGCTAGTGGGAAAAAAGAGCAAAGCCATAAATATTGTCTCAAATTTAGAACTTTACCTACACTGATCACTTATGCCCATATGAAAAAGGCTTTTTTGTTTACAAATTCAAACAAAACGGGTCGGATTGCAATGTCAATGTCTAAGTAAATTCTACAATCTAGTCTAACAATTCACGAGACCGATTTCATACTCAGTTTGGATCGTTGATAAAAAAGAAAAACAAATTCTACCCAAGGAATGATTTTAAAAAGAAATATTAACTTATTAATATTTAAGAAATATTATTGTCGACGTCTAAATTTTTTACTCAAAGGCCTTATTCTTTTGTGATCAAATCCGTCGATAATTTGACTCCTAATAAAAATACATTTGTAATACCGCATTCTCAATCTCTAGGTTCTACATTCTTTCGTGTTCAATATTGTAGTTATTTTCTAATTGTTGACACCCAAAAATACCCCTACGAGCAGGTGCAAGGCACGAGGTAACAGTCATGGCAATCATATATGGGCCATAATTTACATTAGCTTGGCCCATAAATATTTAAAAAAAAAAGGATAATTAAGGATTTTGAGGAATTTTGAGTTGACCTTCGATAGACCAAGACATGTGATATCATGATGAAGTAACAGGGCACCACGCATTAAAGCCAAAGATCAATGATGAATATGCAACCTTGGCAATAAAGAAAGATAGGAACAAGTTAAAAGACACCAAATTCAAAAGAGGAGCGATTAATACTTGATGAGTAAGCCATGACATAATTGTCGAACAAGCATAGATAAGGCAGTTCGACTTGAAACGTGGAGTGACTCTTGAGAAGGAAGTAACTAATCATTGACGGTTACCAAGTTAGCCTATATATACCACAAGCCATCTAGTAGAGAGCCGCTCGGGAACAATATACAAAATTACTCTATATTGCCTTTATCTTTACTTAACCTTAGCCTAGTGTAGTTTAAAATTTCCATCGTAGATTCAACTCTTGCGAGCGTCTATATCTCAGGAGGTGCTGTCAATTAGATTATAGTGCTAACCCATTGTCCAATGTCACCGATTAAATTCTAACGTTGTGTCCTCATCCTTATCTAGAGACGATGTTCATTAGATTCCGACGTTGTGTCATTTTGATCCAGCGTTATTGATTAGATTCTAATATTGTATTTGCATACACATCTAAGAGCAATGTGTACTAGATGTTATTATCATTGTCCAATATCGTCGATTAGATTCCGACGTTATATCCTCATATCCATTTCAGACCGTGGTGTTCATCACCATCCAATGTTGTTGCTTTGGGGCGGTCGATATGACAATTAATCAAATTGGAAAGGTTGCCATAGACTATGTTAAGCTATTGAAGCATGGAGACTCACGCTATCGCTGCAAGTCTCCGAAGGGTACTGCTCTTGGACGATTGTGTGCCTTGATTAAGAAGTGTAGCGGCAGTTTGGCTTTACTTGGGAACAGATTAGGCAGCACATGGCCAGGCTATCGACCCGAATACTCCGACGATATTGATTTGTGGGTGCCCTCATGTTGGCAAGAGCTCTTTCATGAACAAGATCACAAGGGCCGATGTTGATGTGCAACCATATGCTTTCACAACACAATCAATCTTTGCTGGTCATACTGACTATAAATATCTGCTAAGATGTATCTCTAGCTTTCCTCTTTGTAGGTTGGTGGCTGGCTTTCATTGAAATGAACCCATTTCTTCGGCCTCACCCCAGATCGTCCGTGCAATAGCAATGAAACAGAGGCCAAGAACACGGACTGTGTTGTTTGCCAAGGGATTCTAAGGCCGGCAAAGTGTGTCCACTGCTCGCATGCTGCAAGCACGCGTATCACAAAGCTTGTGTTGGACCATGGTTTTTGGAGAAATGATGATGCCCGATATGTAGCGCAAGTCCAGGTGGGCAAACCATTGGTCGCCCAGGTCAATGAACCAGCACCGTGGGTCGATGAACCAGTGCCACAGGTTCTGCAAGTTCTTCTCACAGTTTCACTGAGGGCTGGAGCACACTGTGGATGAATTTCATGACCAAAAATAGCCAGTAATTTCAGTCACCGTCTGGTGATGGTTACTTTGAATCACGACATATCATCTTGGAGATAATTCAATGTGTTTGTTGGTTTGGCTTCAAAATCATCACGCCTAGCCAAAGATCAGGTCCATAAAAAGGAATGTCTAAGACACAATCACTTGTCAAGGCAAAGAATCACTAACAGAGAGTAAACCGCAACCTCTGTCCCTAGCCAGGGCTCATCCGGTTGCTTGAAGAGGCACAGATGATAAAGGACACCGCTGTGGGAGCTACAACAAATGAAATCAATCTGTGCCATCATAGCCCATCTTGGTCGGACAGCCATGCCGTGCCGAGTGGCAGGATTAAGAAAGTATGCTTTGCATCTAAGGGAATACTAAGGGAACCATTACACAGAGAAAGAATGGACCGAAAAGCATTCTCAAGGATTTCATTTCCGTTGCTCCTCTGCTAAAAATCATGCTATTAGGACAAGTGATAAGCCAGCAGCAAAGCGAGAAAACTAAAGCTGCTTCCAAACAAGAGATGTACTGCTCTTTCACAGGCCTCATGGAGTTTAGTATGTACAATCTACTGAGCATCTAGCAGAGTTTTATGTAAATCGAAACAAGTTTTTGCATACTATGGAAGTTACGGATCAAGCACCATAAACTTCACAAAGGCACTCTTACAAATATATGAATCATTGCCATTGGGAAGTAATCATCCTCATATAGTTGGTAATCTCCCACATTTCACAAATTCACATAACAATTGCAGACCAAATCGACATACTCCGAATTTCTACACCAGACCGACACACCAGTCTGCTACAGTCAATCTGCAATTCTGTATCAATGCATCCTCTCCGATTCGATTTCGCGACTAGAGAAAGATCAATGCATACCCATGTCGAACTTGTCGAGAATGGCGCTCATCTGAGCACAAATCGCCAAGCTGTTGCTCATGAACTCCCTCGGCCTGGTGAACCGATCCCTGACCTCATCAAGAACCGTCGACCCCATCTCCTGCAACCCCTCCAGGCACGTTTCTTGATCCGTCATGGCCGCGCTCACCCACGTCTGGATGTTGCTCATCTTGAGCTCCGTCAAGGCCATCTCTCCCGGCCCTGCGTCCATGGCCGCCACCGAGTCGTTGAGCCGGCTCTTCGCGTCCTCCAGCTGCTCGGCGCAGTCCCCGAGAGCGCCCTTGGAGCCCGCGTCGTTCGAGTTCTTGACCAGGTCCCGCACGAACAGGGAGGCGTTGGACACCTCGTCGACGCACACCCGGAGGGAGAGCTCGAAGATGGCTTCTGGGTCGGGCTTGACGGAGCTGTTGAGGGAGGATATGCTCGCGAAGCACGAGTCTTGGTGCTGGGTCACGCTGCAGACTGCCCGGATCGACTGGGCCGAGCTGGATCTGAGCGACTGCGCCTGCGATTCCTCGGTGTTCGACTCCCGGATGAGGGCTCCGACGAGGAAGCCGAGAGCTATGGTCAGCAGAACGATCGACGAGACGGTGAAGGCGACTATCAGAGGTCTCTTGGTGGCTCTGTGGTGCTGCGAAATCGGAGCTTCAGGGCTGTTCAGTTTGCCGTAGCCCTTCAAGACGTTGATGGATTCCATGCTCGTGTCGCTAGTTTCTTTTCTCTTTGCTTGTGCAGGAGGCGAAGAAGATGAGGGAGATGGATGTTGGAGGAGGCTCGTGAACAAGCGTTTTGACATCTTCCGAGCTGACACATTCCGGACATCAAATCCACGATTGATTTTCTATAGTTTATCATCCGTCCAAACCACAAAGTCAAGGGCCTACCTACGACCCTACACAAATCAACGTGCAAGAGCTTGCCCATCCAACGTTCTAAATTGAGTTAGAATTCCGAATTCTTCCTGCAATTCACTTCTAGGCCGACCCGGCATTCAAAATTTCCAAATCCATCCACGGTAATTTACTAAAAGTCATTGGGTAGTTTTAGCATTTCCAATCCTATGATACCTTACAGTCAAGATCGAATATTTAGCCGCGTTTGGGAGCTTTTACGAACACCTGAGTTATCAATTCAACTACGGCAATTGGCAAAACTTGAAGTTATGACCAGTGGCCGAGAATAGTCACCTCGAAACCAAATTATACAAATACCCTGACCATGTTCCAAAAGGATGAAATGCTGTCATAATGCAAGCGAGTCCCTACCCGAGTAGAACTGCGAAAAGTTCCAAAATTAAATTATACTGCAACGTCAACACCGAAAAAGAATAAAAATTGGCCCATGTAATGACAGCTAGCATTGGATAACAAGAACCCGTCCAATGATCTAATCCTCGTCCTCTTCATCTCCATCGCCACCAGAAGCCTTCTTAGCAGCAGCCTTGGTGTTCTTTCGCTTCACTCTTCCAGGTCGCCCTCCTCCGAATGGGCTCGTAAGTGAGAAGTCGATGTGCTTTTGCGAATCAACCCTCACCATGAAAGATGCGATGTTCACGACTTGCCTCCCAACCCTGCCAAGTTAGAAGCAAGATCATATCAGTACATCGACCATGATCTAAGACAGCAATGTTATTTGGTAACATGAGGTGAACACACAAGCAGCTAGCTTTTGATTCAGATTTCACAGGACTTAGAGAAATGCAAGGAATCTGTTACTTTGATTGATCGACACATGGGAAACTGAATGTTCAAACTGCTACTCTCACAGTCTCACCCTCCTCCTGACTATAGAAACTTATCAAAATTTCACACCTCATGTTGCATGATATTACTAAGAATTATGAATGACACGAGAATGAAACAGACTCACCATAACCCAGACTCACAGCCTTTAAACCACTAAGAAGACTAATCCATTTTCCAATATCCATTACAGAAACTTCTCCACTGCCCATTGCATAATCTAATCTTTCCAAGAAGATACTTATATGGCTCATCTAATATTCAACTCAAATGAACTAGATGCTCCAACTGTTAACTACAAAACAACCCAACACAAAATTACTGTATCATATGAGACCTCTAAGAAATAAACATCCAAAGTTGCTATTCCTCAATACACAAAGCATCAATGTAAAAAACAGGCCCTGCACATGAAACTACATCTGTGATACACCACGTGCCAATTTTAACTTTAAAAATCTAACCTGATATGTCTCTGCCTGATGAGCACCCTGGCATGGTGGATTGATTTTGCCATTCCAGACTTGAAGACAAGTGTCTGCAGGCGACGCTCCAGGAAGTTTTCAACAGTCAAGGCTAAGACGTAATCAAGCTTGTTCTGACTTTCGTCCAGCAAACCATAGCGATTCATCCTCCGAAGAAGAGCCTCACCCTCAAAGATTCGACGAGGGTTCTTCTCATCAAGAGTCAAAAGCATCCTTGCGTTGTTGCGGATACGGCTCAGAACATACTGAACTCTCCAGAGTTCTCTCTTGCATCTAAGGCCATATTCTCCCACCAGCTTCAGCTCAGCATCCAATCGCTCCTTCTCATAAGGGCGACGGGGCTTCTTAAATGTCTTCCCATCTGAAGTCAAAACAAATGAAGATGTAAAGAGTTTCCTAGAAATCACTCACTCATTGTCAACCACAGAGATGCTGCATATCTAGGTGACTGACGACATATCTACGAGTCTACTGCAGCAGGAACATAAAGGAGATATGTAAAGTACAAGTTCCCATCATTTCCATCCTAGTCCATGGAAATAAAGTTCTTTACAATTGAGTAGAACCGTTTTCCACTTTCAACTAAGTAGCATTCTAAGCACGTGCTCGCTCCAATCCATCATCTGAAGCTATGGGTACCGAACTCAGGACTCAATTTGGTGTTGCAAATGTGAACTAATTCAAGCAATTCCTTTTATCAGAATCTTTGCAGTTGCTCCAATGAGCAGATATCGCTAAACGTAAAGACCAACTGGATCCAACCGCGAAAAGATCGGAGACCCACAAAACAGAGCATCTGCAATAGTCTTCAATTCAACCTCATCACTTGGTCAGCCGACAACCCTTTTTCGCTCGCTACATTTTTCATCTAGAGGGGTGAACGAAAATGCGAAATGAAAACACTTCAAACCACCCCAACCCCGGAAAGACAAAAGACAAGACAAAAGATCTCCTTGTCGATCTATCCCAAACCAAACAGATCGAGCGACATACACAACTCAACATAGGACCCGAAACACCAACGCCTTCAGAACCGCATCGGATCACACATCTCCGACATCCCAAGAACGAAGAGGCATGCATTCAAGAACATGCGGACACCCACCAGAGGTTACACAAGCTACTGCCCAAAACCACAGAGACAGAGACAGAGAGGGAGACGTTACAGTTGCGATAGAAGGAGACGTGCACCATGGCTCCTCTCCGGCGAAGCTAAGCACTGCGGCTGCCCTCCGGGATCGTGGCGGCGGAAAATCAAGCCTTCTCCCCGAGAAAGATGCAATCTTTATGGCTCTTTGGGTTTCTAAGTACGCCTTATAAGGGGGTAAGGAAAACCCTCAAAAACCCTAGTTCTGGATCTTCCATCAATAACAACCCGTCGAAAAGGTCCCAAGGGCCCAATCCAGAGGCCCATCCAGAGGCCCACAGGCAACCCTCTCCCGAGCTTATTGGGCCGTACTGTCATCCGAGGGCCCATTCTTGATCTTGGGCCTCTCAGGCCCACGTTTAATTCATCCGCTCTTCGAGTCAGGTCCGGCTTTTGTCGAAGGGGAAAATGATTTATGAACTTTAATATAGTTCTTGAAATTTTAATTTTAATTTAGTATGATTTATGAAATTTTGATACATATTCAATTTAATCATCAAATTATATGAAAATATTCAATGTTACTCCTAAATTTGAATTAATGAAAAATAATATCGAAGATCTTCACAAGGTTAAGAGACTAAATTGAGTATATATTAAAAGCCTAAGAATCATATCATATTGTACATTGAACCAAAATTTATGCACCATTTAAGTTATTATCCCTTTTGTGTCAAGTTTCGAAAGCTAATGAAAAGAAATCTCATCATTAAAGTGAGACCACGAGAGTTACAGCCCCCGACCCAATCCTCTTACCAAATTCATCTATCCGATCCTGATTCGATTTTGATGTGTGACCATCGCATGTGGGCTGAAGAAGTTACGATCACGTACGATTCATCGATCAATCATGTTGGAAGTTAGGCCGAAGAGCGGATTCACGAGCCGTCCCAATCATCTGACGCGACAAACAGTGACGCACGCTCGCCTCCTGTCGCCATCGATGTCTCCATCTCGATTCCTATATCGGGCCTAAACGGGATAATCCCCCCGTTTTGGAATAAAAAATCCGAGCTTGATATGAACCCATATCTTGAATTTCCCTCTGTTTTTTCGAACGTGGAAAGCTTCCCACGCTCGTTTCGCATTTAATTCACTTCCGGTTTCAGATTTTCTGTACGTTGGAGGGAAAACGAAAAGAATCCCTTGTTGTCTTCCGGGGCGACGGTGTCTTGCTCTCTCTCTCTCTACCCTTTTCGGTTTCGCATCTCTCTCTTCATTTTCTTGGTTTTCGCCGTTGTTTTTGACACCCGGAATCAAGAACCCGAGGACCCATCATCGGGTTCTCGTCCGTTACGTAGTCTGCGAGTTTATACGGGTCTCTGAGGCCCTCGTGGGTCGGAAAATCTTTGAAATATTTGTGGTGGCAGCAGCTTGGTTCGGGAATAGGCAGGAAGAGGAGTTTTTCTCTTTGGGTTTGGTTCCTGTGGGAGGCCAAACGGGATGGCGACTACTATCGGGATGATGGACAGCGCTTACTTCGTGGGGAGGAACGAGATTCTGACTTGGATCAACGGTAGGCTGCAGCTCAGTCTCTCTCGCATTGAAGAGGTATAACTTCGATTTCTCTCCATCTGGGTGTTGATACGGCATGTGGGTTGTCTGAATTTGAGTTATTTTTTTCCCCCATTTTCACAAATTGATGGTGAGGTTTTATCCTTCGTTAAACTATGGATATGTGGGTCAGTATGGGAACCCTCCGTTCTGTAGCTTTGAAAAGAATGGATTAGATAAGGCTTAATAAGGCTTCTGTTGGAGTGTTAGATCAAACCCGTTGTTTTAAATTTTCTCTGCTTTGGCAAGGTGTAAGATGAAACATAGTCGATAGTTCAAAATTTTCACTTTTCAGCCTGGTTAGTTTCGTCTAGTTAAGAAAAATTTCAAGTAAGTTACCAGCACTAGTCTATATTTATGCACTGTATGCATCAAATGATGGCTACAGTCATTTAATCGGAGCAATTGAGAATGGTATGGGAAATGGTTTGAAGAAAATTCAAGAAAATTCAGCGATTCAAACAGAGATCACCATATGTCTGTATGACAAGTTTACAAAGTTGGTGGTGTCATGCTAAATTCGAAGATTTTCTGTATTAATGGGCTTTCTTGGCCAATGAAATTGGATACTGCAATGGTTCATTAATAATGAGATATGGGAATGTTTAGAACTGCAAATCAGGTTGTGATTTTTATTGAGAAGTGTCAATGTTGGTTGAGATAGGAATGTGGTTCTATAATTACGGTGACAGCATCTAATTATTCTGTCATCCATCGATTTCTATGGGCAAGTCTTAGAGTCTTAGGTATAAATCTTACTTCTTTTTTTAGGTCGAAAAAATGATCTTACTTATATGCTTACTTCTGATTGCAGTTTCAGAGAAGTCATGTCAATCCAATCTGATGCCCAAAGTGTGTTAATATTTATATCGAGTGCATCAAACTATACCATATTGCACTTTCTGTGGTGATTCTTAGAATAAAACCGAAACAATTCATATTATTGATGACCCCTTAAGAATTGATGTTGGTTATGTATGTTGTAAGAAATTCCAATTACTAGTTTGAATTTCTTTTATGACAGAACATCAGTCATTGTTTCTTCATCTGAAGAATATCAGCGATTGTTCACTTTTATGAATCAGTGAATTCTGTTAATTCCTTTCAAATTTAGCTGGTCGAAATGCTTTTAATGCAACATATCTTGACAGGCTGCATCTGGCGCAGTCCAATGCCAATTGATGGACATGACCTATCCAGGAGTAGTTCCCATGCACAAGGTAATAGCACAATTCCGTTTCCTTGTTAGGTTTATTTTGTTTCACAGAATAGCCCTTTCCATTCTGACTTGATTATACTGTTTTGCAGGTGAATTTTGATGCAAAGACAGAATATGATATGATTCAAAATTACAAGGTTCTGCAGGAAGCATTTAACAAGTTGAAGATTGACAAGGTAATATGTGATATTGCATTGGATCGCAGATTCTTTTAATGTCAAAGTTTTAGTATGCTTTTACAATGCAGCGAGAAGATAATTTTGATCCATTTGAGAAAGGTAACTCAGATGTTAGTTCATTTGGGTGCTTCTGATCCGTGACCACCTCTTGACCTGCTGTGTGAATGGCTGCATTGAACATTAAGCTCTAAAGGAATTTTGTGGTGAAAGATTTGCCTTTCATAGTACGAGTGTGTGTGTGAGTACAGCTTGTGATGAAAAGTTTTTGTAGTGTACTTGATTTTTTGGCTCATTTCCTGTCAGACAACTTCAAAGCTAGAAGACCAGCTAAATGGTTTTTTTCCCCTGCCAGGTTTAGCAAAAAACTGTGAGATGTTCATAGCAACTGTGTCGATTTGAAATTCATTCTGTATAAGTCAGTTGCATTGCAATTCGTGTAATTGGTGAACTAACTAATCTTCCAATTGTCCAAGTGGCATTGTTTCTGTTTGAGCACTTTGTTTGAAGCCTGAACTGGATTGGTATGTAAAATAAGCACTTTTGACTTGTAGCTACATGTTTGCAGAAATTGAGAAAGGCAATGTCCGTAATATAGCTGTCTTGTTGTGCTTGAGGAGCATATGTAAAAGAGAAACCACCAATTCAGATCTGTTGTTCTAATCTATGGCTTTCTTGGCAGCATATTGAAGTCAACAGGCTTGTCAAAGGCCGACCCCTGGACAATTTGGAGTTTCTACAATGGTTGAAGCGCTACTGTGATGCTGTCAATGGTGGCATAATGAATGAGTATGCAACTCCCTGTTTAACTATGGTTGCATTCACGCTTCCTTCCAAATAATGTTTTCATTGTTTAAACTTTTGGGTAGTATTTCTTGATAAGAAGCCCTTTTTGTCTCAACTCCGCAGAAACTACAATCCTGTGGAAAGACGCTCTAAGGGTGGCAGGGAAAGAGTTCCTAGGAGTTCGCAGAAGAATTCAAAATCGCTGCAAGCAAACAATGCTTGTAACATAAGCTCGACGGATACAGTTGGTGTCACCAAAGCTTCTGGTTAGCTTGGCAGAAATTCAGGAGCTGTTACAAGTTTCTCTCTCTCCCCCTACTTGACAATTATATAGTGAGTTGGTTGTAATTTTGTAGGGCCTCGTCAAGGGAGGATGAGTGCAACGGTGGGTGCTGCTGATTCTTCTCGGGAAATTCAAGCTTTGTCAAAAGAGGTAACTGAAATAGGATTGAGAAGTTGTTTTCTTGCCTTCATGTTTTGCTATTAAAATGTTTGCATCAAAGCAAGAAATTTGGTATGAGATTAGTAGATTGCCACATTTAGTTGTTTCCTTACATCAGAAACTTATGATGCTGATACATGCTAGTGCATTGTGTACAATCTCTGTGCGCGCTCGCTCGCATGCACACTTGTATACATGCATGCTTCATGTCAGTGGAGGCTTTTCCATATTTTCTTACCTTTTAAAGGATTTTCGGGGATATGTCCTTGTTTTTGTTCGCTCATCTGGGCAGATTGTCATTCTTAGATTGATTCTTCAGATGATCATATTGACTATATTTTTCACATTTTACAGGTTGCAGATCTCAAGCTATCTGTGGATTTCTTGGAAAAAGAACGGGATTTTTACTTTGCAAAATTGCGAGATATAGAGATACTTTGTCAGACTCCCGAATTGGAGGATATCCCCGTAAGAGATTCAAGAACTCGTTCATTTATACTGATGAAATCTTCTTCTCCATTTCATCCTTTGGTCATTGTACTTTTATGAAGACACATCTCGTCATTCCTTTCTCTGATGAATATATGAATTTCGATACAGATGTCAATGGCCGTGAAGAAGATACTGTACGCTGCCGATGCAAAGGAATCGGCTCTTGAAGAAGCTCGGGAATACATGCGGAAATCCAATCATGACTGAACCGTGTGATGTCTTTTCATTACAGAACTAGGATATCTTTCACCATGTCGGAACATGCAGTTCAATCTCCACAATGTACTTTCAGACATTGCATGTGCCGTGAGAATAAAACTGCAAATCGTTGATGAAGATCCCAGTTAACAGCTTATCCGTACTGGTCACGCCATAACATGAATTGCGGTGATTCACAACGAAGTAAATCGATCTTTGCACATTCTATTTTTCTCATTTACACAAAATTTCGAGTTCAGGAGTTTGGGGAGACTGTTTGCCTACATTTTCTGCAAACAACTCCCCCTGGTTTGGTTTATCGGCATTACAAATATAGTTTGGATAAAGCCACAAAGATTTGAGCAGAAAGAAGCTGGCTTGCAAATATTCACAAAGTGTAACTAGTAGGTTAGGAATGCACAGATTTTGGCTAAAAGAAGAAAAGGGATTCCCAACACTCCTACGATGCCTATCACAGCTCCAGGTTCAAAGAAAGCTTACAAGAAGCTGAGATCTGTCTCGCTTCCCCAAAAGTTTCAGCTCGATCCCATCCACATTAATTTGATAAGAGAAGTGATGCTGGGACACAAGAGGCAAGAGATGGACAAGAGGTGAAAATAAAGCAACACAACCTTCCAACCCCAAGTACTTCATAGTTCATCTGAAGAATTTACACCATTACAAGCCCTAAATACACAGAAGCAAAAGAACAGTGACAGCAACTGCAACGGTAGAACTACTGCAAATAACAAAAGGGTGCATGTACATTATCATCGGAAAGCAGAAAGACAGTGAAATGTGGTACTGCAAAAACAACACACCCTGACATTGTACATCTCTGTTAGTAGGCATGACCAACTCTAGAATTTGAAGTAGAACATTATAATTAATGATAGTCCTCTTCAAATCCAGCAAAAGCCCCCCTAGTTTCAGACTTATGAGCCTGCACGGAAAGAGAGAAGAAATTAAGTGGCTTCACAGCTATACCGAGACTTCAAAATCAGATTATGAAACACAAATTTCTCAAATAATTTGGTACTCTGGTGGTCGTCAACCAGAGACATAGGAGAGATTGCATCAAGAACTGTTTACTCTTCAGAATCTAGCTAAGACGTACCCTATGGATGATATTTTCGAACTGTTCAGTTCCATGCTCTTCAATATACTTCTCTGCAGCTGTCAAAATGTCATCTGGCTTTTTAAAGACATCCTCCTTCCTTGGGACATACCAGATGTTAATAGTCTGAGGGTTGACAAAGACGGGCCTCACAAAATGTTCATATACATATGCAGCACCGCTGAAATATGGTATGACCAACCAGCAGGTCAAAATCAACTTTGCATATGGCCATATGGGGACCCTGCCAAAGATTCAAGAATCTGTAAAGATGTGAAGACCACAAAACCTATGCAAAAACATGTCCTAGACATGTAACATGTGTCTTCTGTTTACTAGGAAATCCTCCATGGAACCGCAAGTCCATAATACAATCAGGAAAGGCTGAGGGAATGATACAGATCACTTTCTATTATTTAACATGACATAAATAAACACAGCCTTGATTGGAGAGTACCAGCCCCTGACAAAATAATGAGAATAATGCTTGCTGTTGGCGATCACTTTTTTATTCTATAACCTTAGCAGAGATTTTAATGCAAGAACACTAACCACACAATATCATTCTCGATCTTCATCTTTTTTACCAAAGTCACTCTGCTAATCAAGTAGGATGCTGATGATACCCATCTTAAGAATGCAGCAACCAACCGAGCACATCCAAGAGGTAGAGTAGTCCTATATCTAAAGCATTTGATGACACTATGACCTAGAAGACTCTGACAAAAGCTTCAACTACCATGGGATTGCTACGAATCAGGTCACATCTGCATTGCCATTGGTATTTATGACATCCCATTCCCAGCTGTTTGCATATACAACTCATTCCAAAATGTAGAATGGCTAACAGGCCTTGGAAGTATATTGCAGGCTATAAGAAAAGGTCAACCTACCCTGATTTTGAGAGTCTAAAATGATGTGCACTGAATACAGCTCTTGCAACACAATCCTCAAAAAACCATCTTGACATTCTTTGTAAACAGCAATTTACGTGACTTTGATGCAATAGCAACACATTACAAACTGCAATAACTACTTCATGGACAGCAAAAGGAATGCAATTTACCATTCAAGGAGTTTGTTAAAGGTGAGCTCAAAGAGAGTGAGAAGGGAATACAGAACCCAATAGGTAAGCCACTGCTGATCATCTATAGGAGATTTAGTCTCAATTGCCCTGACGGAAGCATACCTGTAAGCAAAATGATTTTGATCAGATACAAAATCAACTAGGATTTAAACCACAATATCAAAGTAAAAGCGAAAGGAAACTAAAAATTTCAGTTAATGTGATCAGAAACCGACTTACAGAGGATACACAAGACTGATAACCGGCCTGAAACAAAACACAATGGATCCCGAATTAGTTCACCCATTAACTAAAACGCATAAAAACCACAACTTCAACAGATTCCACGTATGCCCTTTAGCTCTATACACCAATTATCAACTTCAAGAGATTCCAAGTAAAGCCCTTCCGCTCCGTACACGAAATTACCATCTTTAGCTAGCTCACACGATCAAAACGCATCAACCCAATGGTTTTTTTTTTCTTGTTTTGCAAGAATTTTGGATTCTCCAGGAAAAGATCAAGAAAGAAATAGTGGGCAAAGCGAATGAAGGGGAAAGAAGGCGTACCCAGCAAGCACATCGAAGTTCTTCAGCACCACCTTGAGAAAGCTTCCAGCTCCCGATCCCATTATTCCCTCTCAAATGCGCGTCTTCCTCAGCGTCCTCCTCCGTCAAATTACAGCCCTTGCGTGTTGCAGAAGAGAGAAAAAGTGTAGTATTATTATAGGGTTTCAGGTAGAAATTAGTTCGAGAGATCGAGAGAGAGAGAGGACGGAATCCAAGCTTTAAAAAAGGCAGAGACGCAAAAGCATTGGAAGACAAAAACATGGGAGCCCCACGAAAGCAGATCGCAGGAATTCATTCGGTAAAGCGCATCACGGTTTCGGTGAGCTCAGCCGTTCGGCCAATCGCGACGCGCCACGCGGGACAATCAGTTTGACTTTGACTCGGGTGGCTTCGGACAGTGGATTCGGTTGCCGGACTACGGTGCGCCCTCAACCACCGGATCTTTCGACGGCGGTGGGTTCGGACCGTTCGGTTGCGGCAGATGAGATCCCAGGAAAAAGCCCCTGGTCCCCGTCGAAACCACGAAAGTGCCACTTCGCGTGTGTTCTTGATTTCATCACACGATGGTCTCCTGTCTTCTTCCGTGCGTTCTGTCTGCAGATCGGAGCTTTACGGATTAAATGATTTATGGCGATGGATGGATTCTTAATAAAGGTTCCACCTCTAGTTTGAAGATGCTATACTTTGCTCTACCATCTATCGTTATCAAACGGAATAATGATATGAACAATTCTTGAACCTTCATAACATATATAATTTAGTTCTTAAAATTTTAATTTGATCGGTATAGTATTTGAATTTCAGTCGATTCATAAACTTTTAATTTCTTCTATATAATCTGAATTTTTTTATATATATTCAATATAGTTCTGAAAAGTATGATATATTCAATATAATCCTTTATTAATTTAAAAATATAGACCATATTGAATATTCTCATATAATTCAAAGAACTATATTATACACGAAGATAAAATTCGAAAATTACATTGAATAAATTATAAATTCAAGAATCAAATTGAGGCTAAAAGTTCAGGAATCAAATTGGATCAAATTGGATATTCAGTTACAATCTAAGGACTATTTATGTCATTTTCTATTATCGACTTGCCTATGCTAACTGCGCTGAGTTGAAACTACTGTCTTGTAAGGTTTTCGAAGTGAAGCAGAGCAGAGAACTCCACGAACCCAGAAAACTGATTTGCCCTTTATCCATCATCCATGTACAGACTGCCGGTCCAAGATGCCAGAGAGGATAAAGCAGAAGGAGCAAATTCAAGAATACGATGGTACAGGTTCCTCAAGAATCTAAGAACTGGGTTTTTTACAGGCCATTGTCGGGGCCGGTTTCCTCGTTGCTGCGACCGTTATCGCCGCCACAAAGCGGGAGTTCATTCCTCCAAGGGGCTTGGTCGCCGAGGAGCTGTGATGGCCACGAATCTGCAGAAGTGGGGTATCTCGGGTGTGGCTTGCTCACGTGTGGGGCGTGCACGGGATACGACGAGATATCGGGTTGAAGGGGGACGATGAACACTGCGTGCGTTTGCTGCAATGGCTGTTCCACGGTAGCCAACCCAGCAGCGTCTCCAGCAGGTTGGGTACATTCAGGAGGTGGTGCATTCAGATCAGGCTTTGACTCAGCTACCCGGGCTCTCAGCTCGCTCTGCAATTTCTCTACTTGGGCTTCTAATGCAGAATTCTCCTCTTTCAGCTCATTTTTCTCGACAGTCACCTGAACCAGCATTTCACAAAGTTATCGCCCCTAGAACTTTAAAACAAACTGACGCCAAATGAAACATCAAGAAATTTTTAGTTTGATGATCACATAGAAGAGTGAAATAGTCAAATGACAGGAACTTTCCAAAGCAGAGTCCTACGTTCATATTTGTGTTAAAAGAAAAATTGACATACAAAAACTAACAGGTATAAATGTTCTGTTTATAGAGGAAATAAGTTTCAGAGTGATGGGCAAGGACACGAGACTGAGAATGGTTGACACACCAAAATTTAGGAGCCTACATTTCAGGAACAGTGGACATGCCCAAACATCAGCATCAACAGAGATTCAATAGAAGTTAGTACTTACATAGCGAGACTCAGACACGAGAGCAACATTCTCCTTTTTAAGATCCTCAATCTGGCCAAATATTTCTTTCAATAGACGAGCAGCTTCACACAGTATTGAGGCCTTGCCATTGTTCTGCTGATTCAGTTCTGCACAAGATACTTACCACAATGAGGTCAAATCCAAACGGAGTGATTTGAGTTACTAATTAGAATAATAATATCTGAGCAGATAAACTGAAAAGGAGATAGCATCTTGCTATAACATTTAGCAGATGATATGGTCCATTAAACAAGATGATAATTACCAAGTGCATTTGCCAAATCTTGGAAAAGCTCATTCAAATGCTCACGCTTTTGTTTCTCCCGCTCGGCTTTGTGAATTCTTTTTGGTACTTTACCCTGAGTCTTTTTGCAAGGAGACGACCTGCAAAGGCAAAACAAACATTTATAAGGCCACAAAGCATAGAATGAAAATGATTCGAAACAGCGCATGTCCATGCCATGCCAAGAAAATGAATGGTCTGAGAATTTTATCAGATTGAAAACTGGATAACCCTGTCCATTTTTACTAGATGTACACAGCAAAACAGTCTGAAGCCCTAAGGAACAATCAGTAAAACAAGCACTTAAAAGATTCATGTTTAAAAGATAATGCTGATCTTCCATCTAGGATTACCATTTCAAGTAAAAGCGCACGTGTCAGTTAGACTTAATGTCTACAAAAGAAACATTAAAGCCAACTCCAGATATAGAAAGCCAAGACTTGTACCGTTTCTACACTTTACCATAAAAAATTCAAGATCAAGTTATAATTGTTAATTGCTAAATTCAGGCATAACCAAACTTCTTGAACATTTTTTCCCATATAAATTGGTTGGCATATCTGTAATGATACAAGCAACTAGTAAATTAAGCCTATACACACCACATCTCAACTAACACTTACCACCAGTTAATTACAATGATGCACTAATTCAGTTAACAGAAGCCTAAAGCTCCATTAAACTTATGCACTATGTGGATCTAATGATATTTTGAACCATTCAGCTTACGGTCCTTATGTCTGACACAAGCAAAATGACCTTGTCAATCTCATTAACCATGCAGGCTTCCATCGTAGTTTGAAGCTAATAAGCTCAACTTTAGGAACCATTAGGCAAACTGACACTTGTTCTCAGTCAATGTTCATTATGTTGAACGAAAGTGCATGCCATCTGCTCAACTCAAGGTTCATCGGCATGATTACTTGCATTCCACACACCAATTACACGCAGCATGGACTCCATGAACTCAGAGATGCACAGCAGTCACAGCAACCATGATCAACCAAAACGGCCAAATGGGAACTAACCTTCCTGCCGATAGCGATGCCTCCGCTGCCCCGTTGGAATTGTCGCCGGATGACGTGGTCGCCTCCGAAACCATGGTTGCCGTGGTGCTAACGCAAATCACTGAAGAAACCAAACGAGGCCGATCAAACTTCTATTTCATTTGCCCAACAATATGCAGGCAATAGCCAATTCCAAAACAAATCTACAAAATTTGACCTTCTTCTTCTGCAACCAAACACAGAACTACCCAGGTCCTATGGCACAGAACCCAAATATTCATTCATAACCCAGAAAACAAAAAGAGATCTTTCGACCAGAACCGAATCGGGAAACCATCAAATTAAATCCCCAGACAAACAAAGCACCAAGATCAAGCCTAGGAAGACAAGAAAATCAAGAATCACAGAAACCAGAGCAAGAAAAGAAAAGAAATCTCAACAGGCAAAGCAGAGATCCAAAATCAAACCAAACTAACTGCTAATGGAGATAAACAGCGTGAATTGATCTACCTGGAAAAAGGGCAGATTCCCAGGACAACACCCAAACGATGAATCGGGACAATTCCCTAAGAAAGGCAGAAAATTGCAAGAAATTCTAGGGTTGGAGAGAGAGAAGAGAGAGAGAGAGAGAGAGAGAAGGCATATATGATTGAAGGAGTAGGTATGAGAGAGAAAGAAAGAGAGAGAGAGAGAGAGAGAGGAACACGGACACAGGAAGGAGCGTGGCGAACACCTGCCGATGCGAAGCTTAGAAGCGTGTGCTCTCCTCTCTCCACGTGCCCGTCCTCCATCCCTTTTGTCTCCTTCCTCCTCCCCCTCTTGCATTCCACCCCAGATCAGCACCCCCATTACATCCCTAAAAAAAATAAAAATAAAAAAATCAATTTTTTTCAAAATAATACTTCTTTTTCGGAAAATGGGTCGTCGAGAAAATCGATGTGCGAAATCAAGAACAATTTTTTAATCAGCAAACCCAAAGAAAGCCTCGTGATTCGACAAAATCGGCGCTAAAAATTTCAGCTTTGGCCACGGATTCTGGATAATTCCGAAAATCAAAAAAGAAAAAGATAAAAAATGGGGGACAGGAAGGAAGGAGGAAGGCGTGTGGCGTTCACGAGCTGGATGGATGGCGTGACCGAGGAACGAGGATGATGTCGAGCTCCGGCCTTTGTCTGGCCCACTCCAAGCGTGTGCCGTCCACGCTCGGCAGCCTTCAACTCGTCTTCTTTTCTCCCTTTTTTAGAATTTTTAGAATTACGGGAAAAAATTATATGTGAACCATACATATACCCTGATTTATTCTTTTTTGTTTTTCAATTGCTGACAATTTCAAGAATCATTAAGAAAACTATGCCAGCACAATTTTAAAGAAAATCAAATCATTACAAGAGATTCATGCCGAAGCAAATTAAGACCGATATTATTACCCGTCAAAGATTTTGGTGATTGCCCGTTCTCGTGGTGGAAGGTATTTACATATTTAGAGAGCAACGAATGGATAAAAAATTCTCAACTCGAAAAAATATATATTATGAGTTCGTGACATGATACGTGACGTTTAGAACATTTGATCATTGAATTAAATAATTATAGCATTAGTCAATTCCTTGTGTGAAAGTATGTTGTGTCAAGGCATAGTCTTTCAATGGTTCTTGTGTTTTAAATGTTAAAACTTCATAATGGGCCGGTTCAAAGCTAGAATCTTGAATTGACCTCATGTGTTTCGATTCCTTTTTGAAACCGAGAATCAAATTGACAAGGCTTGAAATTGAACTGCCCAATACCTTGATTAATTATTTTTCAATTGCTGAAAATTTCAAGAGTCGCTAAAGAAAATCAAATCATCAAAAGAGATTCATGCCAAGGCAAATTAAGACCGATATCATTACTTGTCAAAGATTTTGATGATTGTCCGTTCTCATGATAGAAGGTATTCACATATTTAGACTTCATTTGTTTTGTGAAAAAATGTAGCGTTTTCTGAAAAATGTTTTCTAATAATCCATTTTATAGGAAAATGACAATCGTGCTAAAACTTGAAAATAAAGTGAAAAATATTTTCTAGGATTTGGCCGATAAAGGAGGAAAATTCAAAGAAATTAAAGGAAAAATATAAAAAAATAAAAATAAAAATCTCAAATGATTAAAAATTCGAATTTTAAGAAAAAAAAAAAAAGGAAAAGGTGTTTGGTGGAAAAAAAAGTGTTGGTCTAGAAGTGAAAGAAAAATGATGGAAAATATTTTCCACTTTCTAAAAATGGTAAATATTATCTCTTATATTTTCCCCGATCAGTTTATTTTTCGTGAAATAAATGGCAGAAAATTTAAAAAGCGTTTTATTAAAAGTTATTTTTCGCAATTGTTTCATGAAAAATGAGTCGTCCAACCTAGCAGATCATCCCTTCAAAAAAATCAATTTTTTTTCAAAATAATATTTCTTTTTGGGAAAATGGGTCATCGGGAAAATTCATCTGCGAAATCAAAGTGCGAATTTTCAATCAGCCAATCCAAATAAAGCCTCAGTAACTCGACAGAATTCGTGACGAAATCGCTCCAAAATTTCAGCTTTGGCTACGGATTCTGGATAATTCCGAAAATCCAAAACAAGGAAGAAAGAGGAGGAGGAAGGCGTGTGGCGTTCACGAGCTGGAGGGATGGAGTGACCGAGGAACGAGGATGATGCCGAGCTCCGGCCCTTGTCTGGTCCACTCCAAGCGTGTGCCGTCCACGCTCGCCAGCCTTCACAACTCGTCTTCTTCCTTTCTTTTTTTAGAATTTTCAGAATTACAAAAAAAAAAATATATTATATGTGGACCATACATGTACCCTGATTTTATTTTTTTCAATTGCTGAAAATTTCATGTGTCGTTAAAGAAAACTATGCCAAAACAAATTAAAGAAAGTCAAATCATTAAAGAGAATCTTGCTAGACCAAAATAAGACTAACGTTATTACCCGTCAAAGATTTCGGCAATTGTCCGCTCTCATGATAGAACAGATTTACATATATATTTTTATTAAAAATAAATTTCTATTCATTATCAAAATGATATATGAAAATAAATCTCAAAAGACAATAACAAAAGTAAGCCCGTAAAGCTCCAAAATAAATAAATAAAACTAGAAATTAAAGCGTTTCACTAGAGCATGATAGTCAGAGATAATCATAGACTTGTTCTTCAAGAATATATTTGGGACTACATCGAAATGAAAGGATCGGCGGTCAATTATTGAGTCACAGTGCACTATCAATGATAAGCATGTGTCGGGATCTCTATCTGTAATTACGGTTTTGCCCTCCGGCAATATACACCTAGGTTTACCATCCCTAGTACCATCATCATACGGAGACAACATAAACATGTTGAAGAAACTCATATTTGACACATGTAAGAGCAAGCCTCGAAGCCAATGTGAAGTGTCAAACCTTTGAATAACAATTCAAATTTGACACTAAAACTGCCGTGAACTCCATTGAAACTAGAAGTTGAGTACTTATTCATTAAAACTCCAAAATCTAAAATTAGATCGGAGAGAAAAGCTCCCAAATATAGGATCAAGGGAGTAGAACTCTCAAATCTAAAACTAGATCGGGAGAGTATGGAAAAAAAACAAAAGGGAACAAAAGGAAAAGGAACTAGGAGGGGAGTGAGAGATTTAGATCAAATCCCTCCCCTCCAGAAGTGGAAAAGATGAAGAAAGGTTCAAAGAGGGAGGGAGGGAAAGGGATGGGAGAGGAGCAATAACAAATTCCAAACTCGAACAAATATATAGTATGAGTTTGTGATGTGATATGTGACGTTAAAAACATTTGGTCATTGAATTAAATAACTATCGCATTAGCCAATTCCTTGTGTGAAAGTAATGTTGCATCAAGGCATGGTGTTTCATGTTTAGATATTAAAACTTAACAATGGGCCGGTATAAAGTTAGGATCTTGAATTGATCCTATGGATTTCAATTCCTTTTAAGAACCAAGAATTAAATTGGCAAAACTTGGAACTCGATCACAAGTTCCAAGCTAATTCCAAGCCAATTCTTGATTCTACTTGAGAAACGGGATACTTCGTTTTTTTTTTTTTTTTTTTTGGGACAAGTGAAAGCAAGTCTGGTAAAAGTGGAAGAAGAGTGAAATCAAACAAAAGGCGAATGCAATGCAGTGGCTATCATGGACAATCGGCACAAAATAAGATGGAAAAGAGAGAGGGAGATGGATTGTCAGGCCTTGAGCAACGGAGAGAGAGAGAAGAGATCTATGGGTGCGTTTGGTTCGGCATTTGGAAAGCTCATTGGGAAAATGCAAAGCAGTTTAGCCTAAAGGGCTTTGGAAGGAATGCAAAGACTGTTTGGTAAATTCTGCTTTGAAAAGTAACTTTGAGAGAAATGCTGTTTGGTAGAAAACACATTTGTAAAGCCCCTTTGGTGATTAATCTAAATATTTTAATTTTTATTTTCTTAAAATTAAAAAAATAATAATGTTTGCAACTTTTTTAATTTATATTTGACAACAATTTTAAAGATGTTGTGTAAATAATTTTATTAAAATTAAAATTCATTTTTTTGCTAAAAAACATCAAATGAAAAAAATTTATGTACTCTCTTTCTCAATTAGAATAAAAATACTTTCAATACAATAAAAACATGATAACATATGCTTTGAGGAAAGAAGTTTATTATCCTTAAAAATTACAAATATCCTTAATTACTTCATAAATTTATAGCTATTTGATCACGTAAACGTGCCATATCAAATGTTACACCATCATTTGAAACATTACCCTCTCCATTTACATTATCAAGATCCGTTGTATATAAATTGGGATCCAAATCTACTCTTCTTATTGCAAGATGTGAAGAACAATTCGTATAGTGATACAACATTTATGGTCACGTTTTAAGCAATTGCTGGAATCATCATGAGATATGCTGTCTCTTTTCTAGAGATATCAAGTGAAACTGAATCCAGAAAAAAAACAACCAACACATGATTCCATCAGTCATCAGAATAATAACTCCAACCCAGTTGAATCGCAGGGGGAGGGGGCTACATCTGAGAGAAGTTAAAAGTAACAACTGAAGGTAATCGTCACTTTTTCAACAATGAGCACAATTAATAGCGCATGAACAAAATATTCCCTAGGAAAATTGGTTCATTCCAACAATAGTCAAGGGCCTTAGAAGCAACACAAAATTGTGAGAGAGAGAGAGAGAGAGAGAGAGAGAGAGAGAGAGAGAATACTATAACACTATAACATACAGCTAGTGAAATCAAAGTTTTTAGCTTTGTTCTTCAACTCGTCTTGAAGAAGCTTTTTTTTGCCTTTTGTAGCCAATCTTCTAGTTTGTCCTGGAGAAGTAACAAACAAGCAATGAAATATATTGAGCTTCAGCTGCATTGAGAAAGCACATTAAGTACCGAGATATTATTATCTGTTCAATCAGATATCCATAATGTTTCTATTTGCCTGTTTTAAGTCATCATTTTACATCTATAAGGTAAAATGTGCAGAAATTAATTTCAACCATGCATTTTTGGTTCCTAAAGAATGTAGGCTAGAAACACTCCACATTTAGCAAGACTTTAAGCAGATCAGGGGCCTGAATTGCAGATCAATAGTTCGACTACTAGAATGTTACAGAGCGCCTTGCTTTTGTTAAAAATTTAAAATAATAATAGTAATAATAATAAATAAATAATTTAATAAATCTGTTGCTTTCTTGCTTGGCATACAAGCTAAAGACCAGAAGAGTGTTTCATTCTAACCTCGATATTCACAAGTAAATCCTAAGGGCCCAACTTCTACTTTAAGACAGCAAAGTAAATTTTTAAATCCCATGCTTACCCAACTTCTGCAAACGAAAAACTTTGGAAAATACTTTTTTCGCAATCTACAGAACATTGATTATGTGTTTAATTGACAGTCTTTAACTGGCACATCAGATCAAAATTGCACGTGATATAAGTACTTGATGACAAGATACTTAAGTTGCTAAGTATTTCAGAAATCCTCAAACTCTATAGCTAAAGAGTTGCAGAAGAGTTGCAGAAGAGGAGAAATTAGATAACAATGGTGTAATGAACAGTGAGCACATTTACAATATTTTTTTCTACATGGGTCAAACCAAATACAAGTAAAATTTCAACAGCTATAGCAACAAAAGGTAACCTTTCCTAGCACAATTCTACAAAACAGCCTACGTGCCCGGATTGACCCAACATTGTCCATTATTAAGAGTAGGATTATGCTATAATCCTGCCTCCATAATCCTGCCTCCTTCCTATGTAGGATGACTGTAATAAATGACAAGGAACATCCAGAGGCTAACTTAAATGAAAGAAAAGGAATTTTACAATTACGGTGAATGATCCACAACTTCACAGTTTTCCAGTTACTCTCTTCATCCTCTCCATCCAGCAAAACCGTATCGGCACTGCACTGGCGTCGTCTCAATACCAATTCACCTACCGTAACAAGACACAGCCAGAAGCCAGAAGGGAACGAAGAACCAGGAATATCCGTCTCTTCCCCTTTCCTCCAATTCTCAGCTAAAACAGAACCCATCCCACTTTAACTAAGACAAGCCACATTAGCACCTAGAGTTCCCCCACTGTTTCTCGGAGCAGCAGCATCATCTCGAAAGCACCCCCACAGCTAAAAAAGACAAACGAATCGGAAGCATTCAGCCACCCACAAAGCAAAAATCAAACACCACCCACCACCGCCATTTCCCTCAAATACAAAAGAAAAAGAACATCAAGGACGCAAGCGCTCCCGCAACGAGCGAACTCGAAACGGCACACGAAGACCTAATCCCGAACGACAAGGCGCGGCGCGGCACACTCAGGACGCCATTGCACAGAACAACCAAGCGGTCGATGATATCGACGACGACAACGACCATACCTTCGAGAGGGAGAGGCGGCGAAGGCCTCGACCAATGCGGCGGGAATCGAGTGGAGCGGCGGTGGCAGCAGGTGAGGGAGTCCCACCGAGCGAAGAGCGTAGAAGCGGTCGAGGGAGAGAGTGATGGAAGGGTGGGAAGAAAAACGAGAACCAGGGTTTTCTTGGTTTTTAAAATGGGCAAAAGTGGTTTTTCCATAAAATTTTGAGGGCAAAATAGGCAACTTATCATTTTCATTAAAGAGGCCTTCAGCATTCCCAAGGTAAACTTTAACTTGAAAGCCCTTTGGGAATGGTTCTTAAAAACACCTCTATTTAGGGTGAAGAAAGGGCTTTGGGGGAACTGGATCGAACTTTAAATGCCCATCCAAACGCACCCGTTGGTTTTTACGTGCAACTTCTTTTACACTTTCAAGCTCCCACAGAGAGAGAGAGAGAGAGAGAGTCTGTGACGAGAGTGATGATAGGCCGTTTATGAGGTTTTAACTTTTTCAACGGCAAAAGAACATCCAAGTACCAAAATTTGGTACAAGGGAAAACTTAAATGCTAAAAATTAACAAAGTGGCATTTAAATGTCACTTTAAAAAAAAAAAAAAGGGGACACTTGAGTACCACATCTTGCGAACTTCGTCAAAAATCCTACGTGGCAACTATTTATTAATTTTGCTCGCTTATATGGCTTGCCGGAAAACTAACTCAATAAATAAACACAAAAACGACATCGTTTTGGCATAATTCAATTTTAATATAAAAATTAATTAAATTAAATTTAAAACCAATTTTTTTTTAAAAAAAAAAAGCCCTCAGCCACCGGCTGCCTTCATCTTCTTCTTTTTTTTAAAAAAAACATTGTTTTAAATTTAATTTAATTAATTTTTATATTAATTATTTACTCACATCAACGTGTAATCGTTTTACACTTGACTTGTCACGTCAATATTTTGATCTAATTTTCTCGCCGTTAGCACTTAACTGATCTATTTTATTTCGATTTTAGCATTTAAGTGTCACTTTATTAACTTTTAGCACTTAAGTGTTCAATAACGATAAGTTTTGGCACTTTAGGTGTCCTAGACTCCTTTTTCAAAATTGTGACATTTTTTAATTGTATGAGATCTTTTGGTACATACAAACATAAGCAAACTTGTTGATGTTGAAAAAGTGGTGCAGCGCTGTCACTTAGGTTACAGAGATATTGTGTTTGATTCTTTAAGCGTGCGCTGAATGAATTCTTTTTAGGTAAATCGGTTTCTAGCCCGTTGACTTGGAACCGGCCAGTTTAAAGCTAGAAAGATAATTGGTCTAGTTTCCGGAATCGGGAACCAGCTTTAAACCACTGGTGTAAGGCTGGTTCGGGCCCCTATACTCTGCAAAGTTGAGAGGACATGAGGTGGGCTCGCAACTCACATTTATAATATACAGTATGACTTGAGTGGCGAGATATAAAAAACAGAGGTCTAAGTTTGAAAAAAGAAAAATATAAAAGAAAATGAGTATGAGGTAATTGGCAATTATTTAGCCTCACTGATGTAGCTCAAAAAAATTTATGATTCCATCCTCATGAGTAGTGGATGATACTTTGTAAATCGAGATGGTCTTAGCTTGAGATGTGCAAGAATAATTAAATGTTAAATCACACAAGGCGTGATTTAATATTTAATTATTTTAACAAGATGAATAAGTTAGATACTCGCCTATGCATATTGTTGAGTTATGTGGTAATCACACATCGTGAAATTATATATCATTTATTTGCATTTGAATAAAAAAAAATTATGACGCATGGCAAATTATTGTCATTTTCATATCATGGTAGAAAACAAATGCATCTATCATATTCGTTTTGAATTAATGTTGCTGTATTTGATACTAGATCCTTTTTTTTAGAAATTAGAATTATGGAAAAAAAAAATATGTGTGAAACCATATACCCTGATTTTTTTTTTCAATTGCTGAAAATTTCATGAATCATTAAAGAAAAATATGCCATTTTTTTATAAAAAAAAATCAAATCAGTAAAGAGAATTATACTGAAGCGGTTTACGACTAATGTTATTACCCGTCAAAGATTTTGGCGATTGTCCGTTTTCACGATAAAACATATTTACATATTTAGAGAGCAACGAATGAATAAAAAATTCTAAACTTGAACACATATACATTATGAGTTCATGACGTGAGTTGTGACATTTAGAACATTTGATCTCAAATTAAATAAATTTCCCATTAGTCAATTCCGTGTGTGAAAGCGGTGTCACTTTAGGGCATGGTGTTTCAATGGTTCTCATGTTTTAAAGATTAAAACTTCAGAATGGGCCGGCTCAAAGGTAGTATCTTGAATTGACAATGTGGGTTCCAATTCTTTTTCAGAACCGAGAATCAAATTGGCAAGGCTTGGAACCAAATGGCCTGATTCTTATTTGATTCTTGATTCTACGACAATCAGGATTCTTCTTTATTTATTTATTTATTTTTCAAACAAGTGAAAGCAAGTCTGGTAAAAAAAGAAGAAGAGTGAAATCAAACAAAAGGCGAATGCAATGCAGTGGCCATCGTGGACAATCAGCAGAAAATAAGATGAAAAGGAGAGGGAGATGGATAGTCGAGCCTTGAGCAACGGGGAGAGAGAGAGAGAGAGAGAGAGAGAGAGAGAGAGAGAGAGAGATAAGGCATTTTCTACGCGGCTTTGGCTTTTACCTGCAACTTCTTCTATACTTTTAATCTCAGAGAGAGAGACAGACAGAGACACAGAGTTTTGTGACGAGAGAGATGATAGGCCCCCAAGTTTAGGCTTGTAGGGTTTTAACATTCTCAAATTTCGTGACATTTTCTAACTGTATATAGTCTTCTGGTACATACAAACGTAAGCAAAACGTTGATCAAGTGGTGCAGCGCATGCGCTTAGTTTAAAGAGATCATGGGTTTTGATTCTTCAAGCGTGCGTTGGATCAATTCTTTATAGGTAAAAACCGGTTTCTTGCCCGTTCACTTGGGACCAGCTCGGTTTCCAAATAGAACCAGCCAGTCTGGGGTATAGAGTTGGGAACACAACTAACAAAGACCGGTTTCCCATCTGTAGAGTCGAGAATTAGGCTTTTTGGCCATATTTGGTTTGGATTTAGGAAAATATCCTTGGGGAAATGCAAATATTTTTGGGTTAAAGAGGTTTTCCAAAATACAAATAGCGTTCGGTGAATTATAATTTTAAAGTGCATTAGGAAATAACTTTGGCTTTTTGATCAAAATTACATTTGTAGACGATTTTTACAATTTTTTTTAAAGGTTTTTAATTTTGTTTGGTGCAGTTCAATGATCATCGGTGGCCAAAATAGCCACTAGCTCACCTAAGGTGGCGGCATCATGACCTCGGGTGTCGCTTGAGTCCTGTGACCCAGGCATTGCCAAGGTTGCAATGACCTCGAGCGATGCTTGGGTTGTACCGTCACTTAGGTTGCCGTGACCCATGCGACAGTTGTGAAGCGTTGCCTGAGGTCGCGTGACCCCAAGCGGCGGTCACCCAGTGGTCACGACCCCAAGGAAACGATCGTCGGCACACGTCACCCCTTGGCGGGAGGTCATCAACCTCTATTTGGCTTCTCCATGCAAACAACAAAGAAGATGGACAACGAATGAGGGGCCAAGACTTGCAATCCGAGAATGTTACTTCTCAAAGGACCTCTAGATCTGTTTTGGGCTAAAGGCCCTTAGAGCTAGGGGTGAGCATAGTCCGGGTGGGCGGTTCCCATCCTAGAATCAGGAATTGCCTACTAAGGATCAATTCTGAAAAATTGGAACTAGGAATCGCTCATTAGTTTCATGAATCCACGCGAGAACTAGATCGTCGGTTTAGTCTAGTTCCTAGGTGAATCCATGGAACTGGTCCCATCAAGTTTCACATACTCAGTACAATATTTTTCAACAAGCCAAAGTAAAGCAAAAAACAAAGAACTTCCCTATTTTTAATTACAAGAGTAGTGAAAGATTGGACTCATATTAAAAGTTGAGAGTTGATAATATGAGTCGATAGGAGTTGGGCTTAAGAGTCAAGACCGTGAGTGAGAGACAGATAAATGACTTATATGAGGTGAGAATGAGACAAGACGAGTACTCAATTAATGGATGTTGAGCTTCAAATTAGGAATTTTAGGATTTTCATTTTTCTTAATTTTTTAGTCGGAAATTTTTCTTAAAATTGAATATCTATTTATATATTATTGGTTCAGTCTAGTTCGAAAGGATGGATAGGCGGTTTCATACCCAAAATCGGAAATTAGACCAATACCCACCGGTTTTAATAAATTAGAACCAAGAATTGGACCGGTTTCCTTAAGTGTCGCCGGTTTCAATTCGGTCCAATCTGGTTCGATTCCCTTAAGAACCGCTGGTTTTGATCAAGTCCGGCTTGGCTTCCGACTCGCATTCACAATTTATAGTATGGCTGGAGTGGCGAGATTTAAAAAACAAAGGTCCAACTTTGCAAAAGAAGAAATATAAAAGAAAATGCGTATGAGATAATCGTCAATATATTTAGCCTCGCTGATGTAGCTTGGATGAATTTATGATTCCATCGTCATGACTGGTAGGATGATGCCTTGTTGATCAAGATAGTCTTAGCTAGAGATGAGGAGGTTACATACTCATCTATGCATATTGGTGAGCTATGTGGTGATCATGCATTGTGAAATTATATGTTATTTACTTGCATTTGAATAAAAAAATTATGACTCATGACAAGATATTATTATTTAAATATCATGGTAGAAAATAAATATATCTACTCATATTTGTTTTAAATTCATATTGTTGTATCACGGGTCAATTGATAACATACTTTTTTACCTTAAACCTAGAAATTTCACTTTCTAAACTTTGACTATCCCCTTTATTTACAAACATGTAGTGATGGAGGAGGCTCGATACTTATGCATATTGGTGAGCTATGTGGTGATCGTGCATTGTGAAATTATTTGTTATTTACTTGCATTTGAATAAAAAAATTATGACACATTACAAGTTATTATTATTTAAATATCATGGTAGAAAATAAATATATTTACTCATATTCGTTTTAAATTCATGATGTTGTATCACATTGGGTCAACTAATAACATAATTTCTTATCTTAAACCTATGCAGGGATGGATCTACCTCTAGTGATGAGCTTTGGATACCGCTATCTATGGAGTATGACTATCAACATGCCATATTCGTTTTAAATTCATGCTGTCATATCACGCTATTTAAATTTTGAGTAACCCCTTTATTTACAAATATATAGTGATGGATCTACCTCTTATGATGAGCTTCGGATACCGCTATCTCTAGAGTATGACAATCAACATGTCGCCGTACCTAGTTCTGCGGTTGAGCATGGTAGGTGTAGCTCTTTATTTTGGGTTCAAGCTGGGTTACTTCAATATACCCCTCATCACTTCGTTACTTGGTATGCTCCTAGTAATGGCTAGTTGATGGGACCTAATAACATTGGGTCAACTTGGGTCAACTAATACTCATATTCGTTTTAAATTCATGATGTTGTATCACATCGGGTCAACTAATAACATAATTTCTTATCTTAAACCTAGAGATTTCACTTTTTAAACTTTGAGTAACTTCTTTATTTACAAATATGCAGTGATGGATCTACCTCTTGTGATGAACTTTGGATACCGCTATCTATAGAGTATGACTATCAACATGCCCTATTCGTTTTAAATTCATGCTGTCATATCACACTAGATCAATTAATAACATAATTTCTTATCTTAAATTTAGAGATTCCACTTTTTAAATTTTGAGTAACCCCTTTATTTACAAATATATAGTGATGGATCTACCTCTTACGATGAGCTTTGGATACCGCTATCTCTAGAGTATGACAATCAACATGTCACCGTAGCTGGTTCTACGGTTGAGCATGGTAGGTGTAGCTCTTTATTTTGGGTTCGCGCTGGGTTACTTCAATATACCCCTCATCACTCCGTTACTTGGTAGTCTCCTAGTAATGGCTAGTTGATGGGACCTAATAACATTGGGTCAACTTGGGTCAACTTGGGTCAACTAATACTCATATTTGTTTTAAATTCATGATGTTGTATCACATTGGGTCAACTAATAACATAATTTCTCATCTTAAACCTAGATATTTCACTTTCTAAACTTTGAGTAACTTCTTTATTTACAAATATGCAGTGATGGATCTACCTCTTGTGATGAGCTTTGGATACCACTATCTATAGAGTATGACTATCAACATGCCTTATTCAATTTAAATTCATGCTGTCATATCACACTAGATCAATTAATAACATAATTTCTTATCTTAAATTTAGAGATTCCACTTTTTAAATTTTGAGTAACCCCTTTATTTACAAATATATAGTGATGGATGGATCTACCTTTTACGATGAACTTCGGATACCACTATCTCTAGAGTATGACAATCAACATGTCACCGTACCTAGTTCTACGGTTGAGCATGGTAGGTGTAGCTCTTTATTTTGGGTTCGCGCTGGGTTACTTCAATATATCCCTCATCACTTCATTACTTGGTATGCTCGTAGTAATGGCTAGTTGATGGGACCTATCAAAGTGTTCGATGGTCCACTGGGTTTTGATTATGGAGGTGATGCATGGGCCTATGGATATGGACCGCTGAGTAGAGTGACAGCTTGGATATATGGTACAAACAAGTTTTTGATCAGATGATAGCATACACATGATGGCGTTAGGTTAATCCCCAGTATGCTGGATTCTCATAATGTCACGCCTCAAACGTCCGTCTTGGAAATCCAACATGATTAGGATATTAACCTAGCATCTCTATATACGTACCATCATCTAGTCAAAGCCTATCTTTACAGTATCGAAGCTACCACTCTCCTCAAGCCTTAGGCATCAATTCGTCACATCCATCATTTAAATCTGATGGACAATCGAACCATCTCAAAGGTCCCACCAACTCCCCAAATGCACAAGCATACCAAGCGATGGAGGAAAAGTACTAAAAAAAAAATTCTAAATCTATTGCATTGATACAATTCAGCCATAAACTTTTCAATTTGACTAATTCAGTTCTAAATTTTTTTATATTGGTACTAATTCAGTTCATCTGGCCAGTTTTGGCTGACCGACATTGACATAAATGTCGATTGGTGGCCGAACGTTAATGTGACAATTTTTAAATATCTTTTTTGAATTTTTTTTCTTTTTTCTTTTCTTTTTCCTTTTCTTTTCTCTCTTGTTCCTCCTTGAATTGTTCCGACAGTGGCCGGCCAGCCTCCGTGAGGCTGGCCGGCTACTAGGTGAGGGCCGTGAAGCCCTCGCTTGACCTTGCCTAGGGTCATGGGCGAGGCGACTTCGCCCGGATCTAGGCGAGACGACTTTGCCCGGATCTAGACGAGGCTAGCCTCGCCCTAGCCTTGCCGCGGGTAAAGGTGGTTAATGATGGCTACCTTTGCTCGCGGCAAGGCCTAGCGAGGGCCGCGTTTGTCTCATCAGCTACGGGCGAGACCGCATTCGCCCGCGACAAGGCTAGGGCGAGGCTGGCCTTTCCTAAATCTGGGCGAAGCCACCTCACCCGGGGCCCTAGGCGAGGCCAGGCGAGGGTCGTGACCCTTGCCAATGCCGATGAGGGCTTTGTCGCAAGGATGGTCCAAGGAGGAATGAGAGATAAAAGAAAAGGAAAAAAAAATTAATAATAAAAAATTTCGAAAAAAATAAAATAAAAATAATAAAAATTGTCACGTCAGCGTTTGGCCGGCCAAAATTAGTCGGATTGACTGAACTGGTATCAATATTAAAAGGTTTATGATTAAAGTGGTTCGATTGAAAAGTTTAGAACTGAATTGGTCTAAATAAAAAGTTTATGACTGAATTAATACTAACGTAATAAGTTTAGGACTTTTTAAATACTTTTCCTCAAGCAATGGAGTGCACCCCATTTTCACCCAAATGGAAGAGCTGCACTAATACCTTCACAGGTTGAACAGGGAGAGAATTGTCTCCATTTGCACGAATGGAGACAGGATCAGTCCGTCAAGATGACCTGGACATATGCCAAGCAGCAGCATCAAATCATCAGTACGGTCATTCAGTAACCCGTGGATGGTTTTCATAGATTTTGAGAAGCACATCGAAAACCATTCTTTCCATGATTCAAAAGGCGTTCAATATCTGCACCTGCCCTTGCGGCAGCAGCTTCAGCTTCGATCTGTTTAAGCAAAAACCAGCACCGAGTCCAAGCAGAATCTATGTCAAGAATTAGATCCCGTGACGCGTAAATTACCTCGTCTTCGGAGGCTGGAACGTGCCAAAATGATACCAACTGTGAGTTCCGAAACCAGATCAGGAACAAAGATGACTGTCAACTTGCCATTGGTAAGTGCAACTGCCAGGGAAGCGACTGAGTACTGAACAAAAAGCTTAACTTTTTATCATAACATGGTCCAATTAATGGCGATGCAGCATCCTTGCCATTAGCGACGCAGAAAGATACAGTTCGAGTATCACTTCCATGTAGAATCGCGAGCTGTAGGATGAAGGAAAACGAGAGGAAGGAATCTCCCTCCTATCATCTAAGGTGACCTCTGCCGAGAGCAAGGTAGCTGGGTAAAAGGACATAAGAATGATGAGATTTATTACTTCCTAGGGGAAAAATTGCACCTGAGTTGACATCTTGTAAGGACGTGCATACAGCAAGAACAGAAAAATATGCAAGCCGAGAGACCGCACCCGATGAATGACCCGGAGACGAATCCGGGGCGGGACTCTGCGAAGAATTGTGCGAACCCATGTGAAAAAGAAAGTGAAACGGGACAAAGCAGACAAACCAGATGAGTGCGGTTTTGGCTCTCGAATGGTTCCACCGAGCCGCAATCCTAGGCATCACCATTTTCTTTGACGGTGACAACGACGATGATGGCGACGATGATGATGCCCTTGGACCGCTACTTGCGGTGTTCTCCCACAAAATGCGCTTACGCGGTTGCCTGATCTGGTTGTTCGGAAGAAGAAGAAGAAGAAGAAGAATAGAGCGAAGGAACGATCGGATCTTCAGCCTCACTCCATCTTCCTGTAAAACAATGATTTTGACAGTAGAGGTTAAATCTTAAGTTACTTCTGCTGATAGCATAGCTAAAATAAACGCAAATATCAAACTCTAAAGTACCTTGCATATTATTAGTAATATCAGTTTCATCTAGACCTGTCAAATGGGTGGATTAGATTAGGTTTGAATTGGGTCATAAATAGTCCAACGCAAATTGACTTATTAACCCGTTTATTAATAATGTAAATTTATCAACCTATATCTGACCTAATTTATACTCGACAAATATTGCTAAAATATTTTTATATTTAATTAAATCTAGAAAAACTTGTTTCTTATGATTTAAAAAAAAAAATTATATTATTAAAACACTCCCATAAAATTACAAATTTAATGGATAAATTTATATTTTTAAAAAATTGAGGCCCATTTATGTCATGAAAAATGTGATATTTTTAAAATGATAATATTTTTGGGTGTTTGGTTGAAACATGAAAATGAAATAGAAAATATTTTCCATTTTGTATGGAAAATCAAATTGATTTGATTTTCCATTCTTTTAAAAATATTTTTATTATTTTTATTTTATATTTTTAAAAATATATAATTTTGGATTTATTTAATTTTTATTTTTAAAATAAAAATTTCATTTTCTTTTTCACCCCTCACCGTGGCCGGCGATTGTGGCCGACAATGGGTGAGTTGAAGCCTTGCCATAAGTCAGCGAGACTTGAGCTCGCTAGCCTTTGGCGAGGTCAAGCTCACCCCAATGTCGGTGAGCTTGAGTCTTGCCAGATTAAGAGGCCCCAACCTCGATATTACCGCTCGAGCTCACATGATATGGTAAGGCTAAGCAAGGTTGCTAGCGAGGCTAGGCCCTCCCCGATTGCTTGAGCTCATTGACCATTAGCATCAAGGCTAGCAAGCTCGACCTCACCAAATCTAGTGAGCTCGAGTCTCGCTTGGGCATTGCGGATTTTAGCCAACTCGGCCTCACCATATCTAGTGAGCTCGAGCTCGCTCGCTGCAGGTGAGGGCTTCACGATCCTCGGTTGGTGGCTGACTGTCAATCTTCATCGGTAAAAAGAAAGAAAAAGAAAGAAAGAGAAAAAAAAAATAAAAAATTATAAAAAATCAGAAATTAACAAAAATAAAATTTATAAAAACTACTAAAGAAGATGAATATCATTAATTGGTTGACTTCACTAATAATCTTTATAAATTAAATGGATTAAAAAACAAACCCATTTACAACTCATGTATCACTAAACTTGCATACAACCTAAACCCATTTATTAAAACTTAGCTAACCCATATATGATCAATCAATCTCATTCTATATGGGTTCTACGTGGATTTTCAACTCATTTTGACACCTCCAGTTCTGTAAAGTTGTTGATATTCAAAGCGATGAGGGTCATTGCAAATTGCAACAGTGCCGAGTCAAAAAGAAATTCTCGATAACGATACGTTAAATCTAGCAAGTTCGTACATTGCATGATTACCCCGGAGGTGGAAAAAGGGAAAATTCCTATCCTTTCTTGCACATGTGTCGACACACGAGGTGCCGAGACCGAACGAGCGGTTAGCCCTCCCTAATCGAGACGAATCAAGGACACAAAGATCTCCCAAAGTAAGATGAACAATCTACCCCCATCATGACAATTAAAGAAGGAGACACGAAAGTGATCCGACGGGGCCCAATACCTATACATCGACGGCTAGGATTAGCCAGAAACCTCTTGGCCCTTATCGAGGGTCATCGGATTTCCATTGATTCAAAAATTTGTAATTTTTTTTTTGCTAAATTTTTAATTTGAATTAGAACCTCATGATAATTTTTTTTTCCCTTTAAAAAAGGAGAAAAATTGCTGTCTTGGGTCTTGGCAAAAAGACCCATGGGCCATGGGTGGGTCTAGGTCGTACCGTGTTCGGATTTACCGTCCACCACGTGATGTTCATGTACCACTCCCTAGTAGTCCCGCGGCCACGACATGACACGACGCACAGCCCATAAGAAGTATTTCGTGAATCCGTTACACGGGTTATTGCGCCGCCACCGACCCGGTCCAACTCACGTGACACGCGCCCCCGACCGAATTCTTCATCTAGGGTTTCCGAACCGTCTATTCCGGTCGGCTTTGCGACATTCCATTAACACGTGGCGTGGTAGAAAATTAAAATCTCTTGTGTCCACATGCGCGCGATGGGATTGTTGAAGTCATGCGACATTAAAAGCTTTTATACTTTGAATTCGTATTTTATTGATAGTTTGGGCCTAAATTCGTGAAAAGAGTATATATAATCTCTTTATTTTTTGTAATTGAAAGATGGAACGGAAAGTTACAATATGCTAATTATATATTGGAATTTTCTGATAGATGTAGTTCTAATTTGAGAGTAAAGCATGATAAAATCTCATGTGTTAAATTCACTTTCTTCTTCAACGCCTAACATCGAGTTCAATTCTTACTCGATGCAACCGGCTAGCAGTTAGGCCACGGAAGAGTTCAACTCTTTCCGAATTCCTCAGCATGGGCAGGGTACGTGAATCTCTTGTCTACGAACAAACTGAAAGATGCATTTCGTCTCATGCGAGGAAAATTACACGAGACGACATCGTCCGACAGCTTACATCGAGGAGGAAAATCGTGAAATCAGGACTTGCACGTTTCGAATTACTCTCGACATTCATGCCAATCGTTCGTTTCCATGGTCCTTGACTCCTTGGCACCACTCAATTGCGACTTCCCTAGCGATGAAAAGAACCTGAGCGGCTCAAAAAAATCGCCTACTCTCGTGCGACGGCCATGTCCGTAGCAGAAATCCGCATTAAACTCGACCGGAGAAAATCAAAGAAATGGACAGGCGCGGTCGCGAATTTCATGCGTGCGTGGAAGATCCTCCAGCACACATGATGCCCAAAGCCACCGTCTCGAGAACAGTCTCGTCGTAATCGAGAGATCATCGTCGCCAAGGATGGAAAAATGCAGCACCCATGCAAATCGATTTCATACTTGCTCGATTCGCAAAGGCATCGTGCACCACATGCCGATAAGTCGATTGTCCTATTCGGTTGTCGGTTTGATAGACAACTTCCGTCGAGCAAGACACCTGCGCGTCTTTTAGGTATGGATGATTTTGTAGGAATGTTACTGATCGCTCGAAATGTTTAAATTGTTAAATGAATGTGTGGTTTGATATTTAAAAGTTCAAACACTCTCATTTCTCTCTGGACCGGACTTTGGCTGAGACTAAGCGTACAAGTATATAATAATGGACATGAAAATATCTGAATTCGGGATCTCTTACTCTAGTTCCTTTCAAAATTCCATGGGAACTGCTACTAACAATCTAAAAAGCTTTAGTTATTAATTTATGGCACGTTTATATTTAAATATTTCAATAGTGAGGAAAAGCGTTTCAATAAGTGCATGATGGGCAATTGAAATTGTGGGAATTTAGGAGCGAATCCACTCTAGAGACCTTTTTGGGTCGAGTTTGTTCGTGCTCCTCCAAGGCTATCCTTTTGCAGTCGGGAATGACTTGAAACGACATGATTCATCAAAACGGTAGCTTTCATATAAGATTCGTGACTCTAATGGAGTCCACGATCTATATGATGTAACAAAACAATCAATAATTATTCCAGACTTACGAGCGCTACATGGTTAGTTGCAGTGAGCACTCCTTGCGCACTTGTTAATTATACGTAATTTTAAAATAATCGAAGTTACAAGAAATTGATTTTCCAAAACACGACCGCAATCAGTGTAATGAAAACTGCAAGCTCGCCCTCGAAAGGCTCTCGATGAGGTGTAATTTTTCGATTGGCTCTCGTCGACGCACGCCAAAACAATCATAGCCCCCTCTCTTTGAGAACGATCTTGATTTTTTTATGTAATTTAATAAACTCCCCCAAAAAAGGGGAAGGAAAAAAAAACAACACCCGACACCTTTTAATTAATTAAATTCGCTTTCGACCAAAAAAAAATCAATTAAATTCGCTAAAGGGTTTCTCCTTGGGATCTGCCAAATCCGCCTTTCCCTTTTTCCCACATTTCATTTTACAACTAACATAAAAATAATAAAAGAATAAAAGGAGGAAATTTCCCCCCCGAGTCACGTCCGGTCAGTCCCACACTGAAATGAGGAACGACTGCACCAATCGCCGATCGCCACGTGGCAAGCCCAATTTCTTTATTTCAATTTATTAATCAATTAAAGCGAAAAAGGGGTGAAAGGGAAAAAATATAAAATACTCCGGTACATTCAACTCCAGATTCCGCGCTCTTTCTCTCTACCCCCGACCCCTCTTTCTCTCTCTAAGCTGAGACGACCCAATCATTCACTGAGCCCCATCAAGACCCCCTGGCCCGCCCAACGAACGGTCCAGATTTAATGACCCGGGGGCCCCCTCCCAAAGTAGGGTCACTGAAACCCACCACTGATCTCCAACTGGTCACTAGAAAAAGGCAAAAGAAAATTAAAAAAAAATAAAAATGAAAAGGATATTGCGTCGACTCGTTTTATGGTCAATTCTCAACTCGGCCGACATGGTCGGTCGCCGAGCGAGAACTCGAATTCTCTAGCGACCCGGTTCGGCTCTCGCAGGCTATTACCGTATATGATCGTATAGTAACAATAAAACGAATCTTGTAATTGTTTGTAGCAACATTGATTATTCAAAACTAAATAGAGAAAAAAAGGAAAAGGAGGGAGGGAGAGAGAGAGAGGAGGAGGAGGAATGATTCACCTGTTTGTCAGTGACAATTGTGCATTGGCTAGGGCAATGACCAGCAGCTGGGCCTCCCCTACCTGAGCAACACCTGGAACTGCCCTCTCTGTGGCCCCCCCCCCCCCTCTCTCCTCAGCCGTCTGATCATCACCATCATCTCACATCCCATTGGGGTCATGTTAGGAATCATCAAATCACATTGATTCACAATGACTCTCCCCCTCTCTCCCCCTCTCTCTATCCCCAACATTGAAGTGACACTGTTCCATCTCTTCCCTCTTTTCCAAGTACTCAAAAGGAAATTGTGGTCCTCCCACTTGCAGCAAAAACACACACAGAGCACACAGAGTAAGAGAGAGAGAGAGGTGCTGGTTAGGTGGGAGTCTTGCCAATCAAATGCATTACATTTGAATAGAGGTGGTGATGATTTTGACTCATTTGATCCCACAAGAAAAAAACAAAGCATTATATAAGATTATACAAGCATGTTTTTGGAGGGGGGTGGGGGCAATCTGCACGAGAGACTAGAAATGGGTGCGCAAGAAAAGAAAAGGGGAGAAAAGAAAGAAGAAGACCCAGATCAGATTTTTTGCCCTAATCCGAAAAAGGGAATCCTCCATAATCCACCCTGTTAAAAAGTGTCTTCTTGCAAGCCTTGATAATCATCAATCCATATGTAATCACACAGGAGAAAAAAAAAATTGGGAAAATAGTAATAATGATAGGTAATATCAGTGAATTTTTTTTTTTTCAAAAAAAAGAAAAAAGAGAAGAAGAAGCTCAGCTCATCCAATTAACGACAACCAAAAACCTCACGTGTGTACAACACATCAATCAAACTAGCCCACCAAATTCAATCGCCGCCGGGATCTGAGAACGGTGGCTGCCGGTCGTCGCCGCCGCCGCCGCCGCCGCCGCCGCCGTGGTGCGAGTGCGAGCCGCTTGCCTGGGATTCCGACACGCCGGAGCTCGACATGGGCCGGTACGGGCTCAGCCCGCCGAGCATGTTGAATTGCCCTTCGCTGCCGCCGCCGGCCCCGGCGGCGGCGGCGGCCGAGCCCAAATGCTGACCTGGCAATAGGGCGACGGGCGCGGGGAAGTTCATGAAATGCAGGCCGCTGGACATGGTGCCTCGGTACAAGGCGGCGCTATTGCTGACTGAGGCGGGGAACGTCCATACCGGATCGCCGCTCATGACCTGGTTGCTCGGGTTCGTCACCATCCAGAAGTTCGCCGGAAGATTCCCGTGGCTCGCCGGAAGGACGCCGGAGCTCGACTGCAACAGGTAGCTCCCCGCATGCGACTGAGGCTGAGAATTGGCCGACAGATCAAGCTGATCGGACCTTCGCTTCTTGCTCATGCCCTCGTGATCGGCGCCCTCCGACAACTCCAAATTCGAAGCTTCCCGGAGCTCCTGCTTGGCCTGAAACAGCATGGAGCTCAAATTGCTAGAGGAGCCCTGGAAATTGAGCAGCGTCGTCGTCGATTCCGGCGACAGCCCGATCCCAGGGAACAAAGCAGGGTTGCCCCGGCGCTGCGGCGGGAGCGAGAAGTTGGGGCTGAAGTAGCTCGATCGGAGCTGCGACGGAACCGACATGCTTGAGCCGGAGCTGCGGAGCGAGATGTTAAGGGACGTGAAGTTGGCCGGGATGGTGCCCGTACCAGTGGCGGCGATCACGGCGGGCTCCGCCTGCTGGAGGAGCCACTCGATGGTCTCCCCGTCGGACTTGTGCCCGAGCTCGCGGGTGAGCTGGAAGACCCTGGCGGCGCAGAGGGCCGGCATGCGGATGCGCCTCCCCCGCCCGTCCACCTTCGTGTGTCGGTCCTTCGTCGAGGTCCGCTTCGGCGGCGGTTTCTTGGCCCCCGCCGCCTCCGCCCCCGCCCCCGCCGCCGCCAGCGTCTGCTGCTGCTGCTGCTGCTGCTGATCCTCCGCCGGGACGATCTGGAGGGTGTTCGAGGTGGAGGACGATCGGTTAGGGTTCGGGGGCGCGTCGTCGGAGGACATGGCGAGGGAGGGATAGTTGGAGGTCGAGCATGGTTGCTCGTCCTCCTTCTTCTCCAGCAACTGGAAGGGAAAGGTGGGGCGTCGGTGGTGGTGGTGGTGGTGGTGGTGGAAGTGGTCGTGATCACCTCCTTCCATTATCACATGTAATCCAAGCTCTCCTCTCCCTCTCCCTTTCTCCTTCTAGCAAAACCCACCCTCGTTCTCTTCTCTCTTCTTCTTGCTTCTTGCCTGCACAGCTCCTTCTCCTCCTTCTTCTTCCCTGAGAGTGAGCGACAGTTGCAGAGAGTTTGTGGAATTGCTTTGCTTTCGCAGGCTTCTGGGTTAGAGAGAGAAAGAGAGAGGATAAGGAAGAGGGGAGAGAGAGAGAGAGAGAGAGAGAGGGGCAAAGCTAAAAAGGGCTTTGAGGGAACAAAAAGATAATGAGTGGGAATTATATGGGTGAGCTTTAAAAAGCTGAATTTTTTTTTCTCAATTCCTCTCCCTTCCCCATTGAAAAAATTAATTTTTTTCTTTTGCTTTCTTTGCTGTACCTTGTTGAGCTTTTAATTCCCTCCCTCTCTACCGACCCAAAATAATAATAATAATAATTCCCTCCCCCCCTCTCTCTCCCTCTCAAACAAAAATAAAATCCAGTTCATCACTTTTGTCACAACTGCTAACCAGGTCAGTTTTAGGCTTTTGAAGTGTAATCTAGATACTTGCCAGAGAGAAAGAAATAAAAAAGAAGAAGAAGATAGTCTAAATTGCATGACATCAGGCCAACTGAATTAGATTAGATGATGGGTGAAATTTGAATATCCAAGTGTCGCATTACCATCAAATATCGTGAGGGTTGTAACAAAAGCGGATGTTTGATGTATTTTTGATGTATGTTATGATTGAAGTGATGCCTGCCGACCCATGACTTTTGTTCTTTGCAACAATGTCAATTTTGTGATATTTCTCATGACTTTTGTTCATTGCGATGATGTCAATTTTGTGAGATTTCTCATTGATCAAACATTGTGCTTTTACTTGATATTTTACTTAGTTTTACCATATCAAGGAAAAAAAAAGTTTTCGGTATGTGATTATTTCCTAACTTATGAGAGAATTTTCTATAAAACAGATCTTGTCATTTTTTCAATGACTTGCTTAAAGGTATTAAAGCTCCATTGATTTCAATATTTTCTATAAAATTGATGTGATATAGAGTAATTATTATATTCTAATAATTTTTTTATATTAACTATATTATAGTTGACTCATAACTTATTAGCTTAAGTTTTTGAATGAATATATGTCATATTGATATGTTAATGGACTCAACCTTGGCCTTTCTTTTATAGTCTCAATTGAAAAATTAATGCGGCATGGAGCAATTATTACTCATTAGATTAGTTCTTTTGAGTGAATATATGTTTAATTAGAAATACTAATTGAGTTGATATATGATTTCCTCTTTACCATCACTTTTTATAAAACTATCAAATATTTATTGCACAACTTAGTGTATTGAGTATTCGCTCGTTCTTCCGAATTGAGTATCATGCCATTGCAATACATTCCTAAAATGAATAGAGGATGTTTGTTATTGATTTTCATTGTTCTAATGCTGTTGTAATCTTCTCTTCTCTTCTTTCTTTTTTAGGCTTTTTTTTTTTTTTTGGGGGGTTGAGAAGCTGCTCTTTTTTTTTTATTGTGGTCGGACAGGCCATTGGTTCAGACTCCACGTGAGGTGCCCTCTTTTTTCTATCATTCAATCCATAAAGACAATGGGCATTGGAATTGGGGTGGGCCCCAGTCCCAAGTCAAAAAGATAAATTTTGAGAGAGAGAAAGAGAGAGAGAGGGAAGGGGCTTATAAAGGAAAGATTATGAGGTGGGTCCCCTTCCCCATTCAAGTAATCATTCCCTGCTGCCTTTGGCCCTTTGCCTTTTGCTCTGCATCAAAGCTTTGTTTGTGGGGATCAGAAAACAGAACAAAAGAAACTAAAGAGAGAGAAAAGAAAGAGAACACACACCCGTCTTTGGGATACCCTAAGCTCTCTTAGTAGCTATCTCTCAACATTCATGTTGCCTTTTCCTTGGGATCCTTTGGCTAGATTTGATTGTTGGCTCCCCTAATTTTTCACTCCTATGATTAGGTGAAGGGCGGTGCCAGGAGTACTCTCTAGAGTCTATTTTTAGCTGAGAATGGATAAAGAAGACATGAATTCTTTGCATCCTGCATTTCTTGATTTTGACGTAGCAGATTTGCCGCATCGAAATTGATATAAGATATAATTTGCAAGATAACTAGATGAGAAATCAAGAGGAGATTGATATCAACCCTGTAAAGCCCGACTAATATGTTTTTTTTTAAATATATATCGATTACAAGTATTTGGCAATTACAAGTTCATTTGACTATCTTCTTTTTGGAGATGTAGACTATACCACTCATCATAGTTACATTACTTCATTTAAAATGCAATTAAGAAGAAAAATATGCACTCAACATTTGATAGCCATAGAAGAGCAATCTAGATAATAATTTACTGCTTTAGAATCATATCAAAAGAGGGATAAAATCTAAAAACTTACTGGAAAATTAGCAAAGGTGTATGTTTAGCCAATTAGGTGGTACCCCTAAGGCAACGTTGCCCCATGGGAATATGGGATCAGGGCAAAACTATCTTGCCCCAAACGAGACACGGGGTGATGGCCAGATCAAGCTTTCCCAGACGGGATTGGGACGGGAAACACGATCCCCAACCTTGTCTAGTGCCGTTTCTAGTTATATACACATCCTGAATAGTCCAGTCCACAACTTTAGATAAGTTAAAAGACAGATAATTTATTCTCAAACATAGGAACATTCAAAGGATGCTGGCCTTACTAATTATCAACG
The DNA here is from genome assembly GCA_014182545.1 of Eucalyptus globulus. NCBI lineage: Eukaryota > Viridiplantae > Streptophyta > Magnoliopsida > Myrtales > Myrtaceae > Eucalyptus > Eucalyptus globulus. The sequence goes on from CM024718.1 coordinate 4,542,018, forward strand.
AGAAAAAGAGAAGATTATAAGGGAATATTATATTTAGGACCATGAATTGGGGAAAGGAATTGAGCAAAGTTTAAGAACTTAATCATACCAAAGGATGCCTTTTTGCCATTATTTTTGACGCCTTCTCAGGATGGTGCTTCAAAGGGACCATGTCCGAGGCAGATGCTTATCTGGGTCCTGTCGAGATCACCTATAGGAGTCTATAAATGACAATCCCTGCAAATTTCAAGTATTCTTTTCGAATGATGCTTTAAGGGTGGGAATATGCACTTATGATGTCACACTAACAAGGCGACAGATTACGTGCGAGGCCTAGTTAAATAACCTTTGATTAGCGAGTACTTTGGTCGATTAGCGTTCCTTTTCGTGACTTTGATTTTCGCGAATATGCATGGGCCCCCCCACTTGTGCTTCTTTTTCTCTGTAAGATTAATGTCGATCATGGTTTGGTGATGTTAATACAATATTATATCCACGTCGAGAGCTGTCCAACTCCGATGTTTAACCTCAATTTCGAGCGTGTCTGGCTTGACTTCTAACAAATTCGTTGTGTCCAGTTTTGGATTTCTACCAAGGTTGAAATACAGTGGGAGATAATTGGAATGAATTCAAGCATGTTTAATGGAAAATTTGAATGGTATAATTTATGTTTAATTTTTCATATATGGAAGGTAATATACAACTAAATATCGATAAAACATATCCATTAGAGCACTCTCTTCTCATTTATAAATTTTATCTTTAGCTATATTCCAATTTTGAAAATATTGGAATGGCGGAATGGGACACGGTGGTGGCGAAGGTAATTCTATCTTGGGGCATTGAAAACGACAGTCAAATTGGGGAGTCAATAACTTCATGCTAATCACTTTCACCCCCACCTTTTCCATTCTTTGGCTGCATCGATAAGCAAAAACACATGCCGTTCTCAACATGATGAAAAGTAAGTTTATCCGATAGGTAACTTTTCTGTAAAGGGTATAATTTGTTTTCCTTTTTTTTTTTTTTTTGCTCCTCCTCCATTATTTTTGGGCTGTCACATTAGGGTTTTGCACATGCACGTTGTTTCTCGATGTCGTTGTCAGTGTCGCACGGTTGTGGTGGAGAGAGGCTCTGTCTTTGCTCCCACTTTTGCCCTGACTGAGCATGAAGAGAAACGTCACATTGCATGTTTAAAATAACTACATCGTCCAATTTAGCACCTCTATTTACTGCTCAAATAGTTTGAGCCTCCCACTTTTTACCCTCTCCAGACGGAAAATTACCTCCAGAAAATGGGTTTTTTTAGTTTTAAGCACCGGATCCAAGTTCTCGAGATAACCTTAAAGAAAAAGCCCGACGCGGACGGATCTCGAATTACCGCTGTTTCGACGGTTCTTGCTGATTGAGTGTGTTGCAATTGCGGGATATTGTGGTTTCTTCTGATGAATATGCTCTCAAACACGTGGCAAGACCTTGTGGGCGAGCGTGTGTGGATGCTGTGTAATAAGTGACAAGTTAGAGAGGGCGATGAGTATTTGGTCTGAGGAAAAAACTGCCCCGATTCACGACGCGAATGTGGACCAGTTTGGCCGAGGATTGTGGACCAGAAGTTAGTCAATGCTGCCTTTTCTGAGACCACAAACTTCAGCTCCCTTATGCCATCCTGACATCGACGTCTTACCTTCTCTCCTTTCTCCTGTACGGTCCCTCATTTTCCCGTTTAGCTATGTCTGTCCATCTACATGATACATGCATATATGATATCTTGCAAGTCCAAAATTTTAGTGTATAAGTGGATTCTTGTTCTTGAGATTTAAAATGCAACTTAAAAGGGTTCTTGAAACCTTAAGATCTTTATTCTATGGCTGATCCCCCGAGATCATGGTCGGGCGAGTTGTTTATAATTGACGCAATTTAATGACAAATGGAGGTTGCTGAAGTATAGAAATTTATAAATTAAGGGTTCCTGTCAATCTCTATGTTGACCTTGGTCTGTAGGTCTTCTCTTTTGTCTGTTTATTTCTATATTTTCTTGATTCTTTTGGGTGAAAAGAGGGTACTGTATGCTCCATTAATGGCTGGATTGCCGGAAAGAGCTGTACGTTGGGTGAGTGTATTCCAGATGAGAGAGAGAGAGAGAGAGAGAGAGATGGATGGACTGGTACCAACACCCAAGGAAGATTTTATAAATTGATGACTTTTGCATTATTGAATCATTTGAGAGCATAGTGAATTGCCCAAAAAAACAAAAGGAGGGAACTCGTGGTTGAGCTTGTGCTGCCAGCGAGATAGACCAGGTCCTCTCCTTGTTTCTCTGCATTCTGAGTTGTGAACTCTTCATCATGTTTTCTCATGTCAATCTCACTTTCATTTTGATCCAACTATCTTCATCTTTGCCCCTATTTCTGTCACCGAGTTGCGAGTTTGACAGCAATGTGATTGATTGTACACTATTTGCTTGGTTTAAAGATGCAATATGGTGCCTCATATTGACGTATAAGCTGTGTAATTAATCAAGACTCTAGGCAAGAACATGTAATTAAGTTCATGAAATCACTCCAGAAACCCAATTAGATGAGGTTATATTAGGACCCAATTCGTTCATTTTGTCATGTTTTGGCCAGTGACCCAGTCAACAATTAATTAAAGTAGACTCCGTGATCCTTACGTATGGGCCAACGCTTGACCTTAACTAACCCCATTTTGGTTTCTCCCTAAGCCGAATTGCACTTTGGAGCTGAATAAGTTTTGTCCTTAATTGAAAGTTCAATGTCTCCACAATAGTTACGTAATCCCAACATATTTCATTTTCATTATTATTATCATGTTTCTTCAACCTATTTCGGGTTAAGTTGTGCACGTCCAGCCCAGAGACCAAATGATCCGACACATAAAGCTCATTATCATTAATATCTCGAGATTTAGGTGTCGTTCCTTTAATAATCGTTGTACGTATCGAATACTTCTTGACGAGCCAGGATATTTGAGAAAAGTGAAAAACCAAAAAGGAAAATATTCTCTTTGCAGTTTCTTAAGGAGTAAAATACCGAAAGAGAAATTATAATGTGATGGAATTGGCCATGGTTGGTGCGCACTATAAATACTCAAAACTATATTTAGGCCTCTACTTTAACAAGATGGCCAGCTTCACGAGAAACTGTTGCTGATTGGATCAAACGTCACGTTGAGGGAAATATCTGGACAGTTGGAATCTTTTATGTCTCCAAATGGAGCTAGGGCTGACGTCACAAAGAACAAAAAACAGCCTCTAGAACGAATATAAGCTAGAATAGCCAGCCTCTGTGCGTCACATCAACTTCATTTTAAACTTGTTTCTTTGCATGGCCCTATTGGGAAATATCTCTTTCATACAATTCTCATGACTATTTAGATATCCTTATTAGGATTATGCTTCCATTTTAAGTGTTCTGAACGTGATTTTGGGCTTCTCTTGCTCGATTGGTCCCTACCTCCTATAGATATTTGGTTCCTTCCAGGGGATGAGTAGGTTCGGTAGCTTTACGAGAGAGTGGGGGAAAGAGGGTTTGTGTCTCCTCAGCGTATTACGGTATTTTCCATCTACCAAGACCCATTAGTTCATATTACACGACACATGACAATAATTGCCTCCAGCTATGAAAAAGTCATGTTTAGAAAAATCTGACAGTTTTCACACTATACAGGATATTTTCCATACATCAAGATTTTAATGTTGTATTTGGTGATCCAGACTTGAGTCTAGATAGGATAATATATTACTTTATGCAGTGGTTGTGATGTTCTTTAAACTGGATAAATTTGAATATATTCGGATAGAATGCTAGAGGGGTGGGATAAATCTAGATTGTATATAAAATTTTAAAAATTAACTTAACAGTTTCCATGTACCAAGAAAACCCCACCTCAGGCGAGACTCATTGCTCTTCTCCCCAAAAACATCCCACCACCACTTCGGTGGACGTCCATTATGTGACATCCTCTATTTAACGTATTCAAGGTATTGTCCACTCTGGTCAGCCTTATACCGAACCTCATGATTTTGTCATTTGGTACAAGCAGATATTTTCTCAAAATGTCATCCATCCTAATAATGCTCTAGTCTGAGCTCGCTTAACTTTAGAGTTTCGAAGCAAAGTTTGCCATTACGTCAAAATGCGCATTAGTGAGTTAATTTCGGTTTTCACATATATATCTCAGAATCGCTTTTCCTCTATTCGGTGCATAGCTTGGCCCTTTTCGTCATATTTGAACTTGCCAAGAGCCACTCCCTATCTAGGCACTTTATTCTCGACTACTGCTTCCCGCCTTTGTCAATTAGGTTGTTACAAGCTTACTACCTTCCGTGTGGTTCGTTCTCAAACCATACACTCACTAAAGAGGATTGTGCTCTGATATCATATTGTGACATCTTTAGATTAACTCACCCGAAATGTTATCCATTTTTACCTGTCTTATACCAAACCTCACGATGTTTTCTTTTGGCATATAGACAAGCACTTTCTGAAGAGGCCACCTTTCTTGATAGTGTTCTAACTTGGGCTCACTTAACTTTAGAGTTTCAAAGCAAAATTTGTCGTTACATCAGAAGGTGCATCTGTAATGAATTCTAGTTTTCACATATATCCTATTCGGTACATAGTTTGGTTCATTTTTTGCTCCCTTTGCCATCTTATAAGCTTATTAGAAGCTGCTCCTTATCCAGACTCTTTGGTCGAGGCAACCACTTTTAGCCCTCGTCGGACCGAGCTGTTACACATCGTGATTGTCCCTCACTTTGACATCCTTGAATATCCTCACTAGTGCCCTTGCTCATGAGTCACTTGGAAGGCTAGGAAAGCTAGGGTTCACCACCTCATCCATAGCTTCCTCTCTTTCTTAGTCAGTTTTCCAGCTTTTCCACCATTGCCGAATCATCTCTTTGTTTCTCTCTCTACTTCACCTTCGATTGCTCATTCTTAGCCTAATCTCTCTCTCTCGATCAACTTTAAATGATGCGCTCACCAAGTGTTTGACGAAATGCTAGAGGGAAATCCTCCCTATCATTAGTTCAGATTTTTGCTTAATGGAAGAGGTCATCCTCCTTCATTTCACTTTGTAGCTTGCCCTCCTTCGTCACGCTCCCCCCTAATCACAATGGCTCTACCTTTAAATCTCATCTTAGGTTGCACCAAACAAATGATGGGATGTTTTTATAATTCAGAGGATATTTGGAAGATTTCAAATCTCCCTTTTATCCTATTATTTGAATCCGAATAAGCAAACGCGGTAAGGAATTGCCTCTATTATGAAAAAAGTCGGGCTTCAATAACATATGAAAGTTTTTGCGAGTGTGGCCATGTGTTAATTTCCCCCTCAAAGGAACACCATTTAATGTTCGCGGCTTGTGAGAGCGCACTATCTCTCTACATATGTATATAATATAAAAGAAATAATTACTTTTAAAAGAAAAACAATCATGGATATTATCATGGTCATCTATCGTACCATGTCTTGACACCTGGATAATGTTGGCAATATCTTTTTCACCATTGCTATGAGATGCTGGTGGTCCAAATCATGCTCATGACATTGACTTGTTTGGAATCACATCATAAATTACACATGGTATTCGAGGCATTTAAAATAAATAGGTTATTTGAAACTTATGACATACATATATTTATAAAAAAAAAAACTATAACATGCATTTCCCATGTTAACCTATGCAACTTTAGTTTTTAATTATCTATATATTTATCAATTAATATAATGAATGTTTTCCCAACGAGAAAAAAGGCGTGAAACTTAAGGCCCGGACGTCCACGCGGGAGAACGGTATTGCTCATCTTCAATGATTCTTGATTTAAGTGTATTTTCTGGGGCCCACTTCTGCAAGTTGCAAACTCCACGTAGAATATCAAATATCTTATCCAAACAACATTGGGGACAGCCAATGAGAACACGCCACGTAATCATGTTCCCTGGAACCCCAAGACACTTGGGGATGACTTTCATTACTCTCTATAGACGGTGTCAATCATGCAGTAGTGACGATCCAACTCTTCAACAATAATTTCTCATAAAAAAAAAGTGAAATTACGAAAAGTCTTTTTCTACACTTTTTTTTTCCAAATAAAATTGTCGGTGATGCTTTAAGGTTGGCTTGGATTACGCGGGACCACGCTATTCAATCGAGAGAGAGCCTATAATTTCAAATGAGGGTATTTTTATGGTAGGAAAATAATCATATAGGCTACTATAAAATAAGACAAGAGTCGTTGTGCCCTATGACGTCATCCGAAGAGCAGTGGACATGATTCTTGCTCCCGAGAAGGCGATGAGATTAGCATGTTTCCTCAAGAGGAGTCATCCAGATGAAGCAACCTCCCTTACATTTGTTAAACCAAAATTTAGAAACAAATGCTTATTTTAGAACCTTCTATAGCTCCAAATCCAATGTCAAATGTGATAAAAGTGGAAGTGTCGATCGCCCTCATCCTTTTTGGAATGGATTCTTATGAACCCTTCGTTCTAATCATCTCCATCTTCTTGGCCATCAAGCTCTGCCAATAGAGGAAGCTCGGGCTCCCACCGGGTCCTTACCCTTTGCCACTCCTAGGCAACTTACACCAAATCAATATGAAATCGGTCTCAGCTCGCTGCTTCACCGCGTGGTCGCGGCTATATGGCCCTGTCATGTCGGTTTGGCTCGGTTCCCATCTGAGCATTGTCATGTGTACTCCTGAGTTAGGCCAAGGAAGTCCTCAAAGATCATGACCAGGTATTGGCCAGCAGGCACTATGGAGTCTACAGTCAAGATCACTAAAGATGGCAAGGGGCTTGTATGGGCCACACTATGTGAAGCTCACAAGAATCTGTGTCCAAGAGCTGTTCTCTGCGAGGAGAATTGAAGCTCTAAGACCCATCAGAGAAGATGAAGTCAGGAACATGGTGGAGTCCAATTTCCAAGATTGCACCTTAGGGAAGATCAGGGGAGAAGCTTGGTCATTAGGAAGTGCTTGAACTCGGTCGCATATAATTGCATCTCGTGGCTTGTGTTCAGGAAGAGGTTCATGGCAGCAGGGGGTGAGGCGACCGAGCAAGGGTTGAATTTCAAGGAAATAGTCGCCGAAAGGAACCGGCGAGGTGCGTCGCCTTCCCTGTTTTTCTTGGAGCATGTCCAGTGGCTCGATTGGGTTTTTAGGCTGAATTAAGAGGAGTTGAGGAGGCATGTTGCTCGGAGGGATCGGCTTGTGCAAGTGATCATCGGAGAGCACAGGCCGAAAGCCGTACAAGGCCATGCTGCCAAGCAACACTTTGTGGATGCGTTGCTTGGAATGCAAGAAAACTATGACCTCAGTGAGGAAACTGAAGTTGAGTTACTTTGAGACATGATCACTGCTGGCATGGACACGGTTGCTATCTCAGTCGAATGGGCCATGGCTGAGCTAATCAAGAATCCACAAGCGCAACGCAAGGTCCAAGAACTGGACTGGGTTGTCGGACTGGGTCACTGGATTGCCGAATCCGATCTCTTGAACCTCCCTCCCTTATTTACAATGTGTAGTAAAGGAGGCACTCTAATTGCACCCTCCATGTGACAGCCTGAATTTTCAGAATTTGCTTTCGATTAAATAAATTAGGCTTTTCGTCGATGCGCTAATAGTGCTATTCTCTAAGCTGATCACTCACGAGATAATTGGATTATATGGGGAAACAATTAAGGAATCTAAATGCAATTAGATTTGAGAATTCGACTAGGAATTGGCTACTCGACCGTGTTCGTCCGCCGAGATCATTACGGCACTGTCAAAATTGATCAGAGACTGGAGATAGGTCGATTTGACTGAGACGTGTGATCAGTGTGTGGGTGATTCTACCTGATTGTAAAATACTCGTTGATTGGCACTATACCAATTTTTTTTTATTGTTTTGGTACTCGGTGTTCGTAATTGAAATATCGAGATTTTCATCACAATCAATGGTCGCCAATGTGTTGGAGATGTACATTGTGACTCGAGATAAATCGATTACGGGTCTATTACATCAAAAATTCCTAAAAGTGACACGGTAGACCAAGCTACGCTAAAAGCGCGCTGAAGTGAAACTAACCAAGAATTTGAACCCGATTTCAAAAATTGAAAATTCTGTGGTATCACGAGCTATTTTAAAAATGTCGACTCATCATTTGAAGAATTTTCAGAGATTCCGGGATTTTTACGGAAAACCGTGTCGGACGTTGCGGAAAATTAGCGGAAATTTGTACGGGCCAAATTAAAGAAAATTTGGACTTCCAAGCCGAGCTTTTGAGTGTTGGGGACTTACAAATAAGTGTTCGGGATTTTTCTCCGTCGAAATTGAACCTCAATTTGGGAAATTGAGTGAGGAAATTGAAGACTAAAAATGGAAATTCGGAGCTTTCCAAGGGTCATCCGCACGCCCCAAAAATCCCACGGCTGCTTGTTCTTGCTTGACCCTCAACCTCTCTCTCTCTCCGTGCATTTCTCTCAAGCCCACCGCTACCACTGAACGAAATCTCCACCACCTTTTGTTTCCTGAGGCAGCCCCAAATTTCCACCAAAACCAGCGTCCCAACCTTCACCCATCTTCATCTCTCCACCTACGCGTATCCACCGAAGCCACGAAGCTGCCCGCGTGCGTCTCGGCCCAGCAAAATCCAGCAAATTGGAAGCCCCTTCGTTGACTCCTTCTACCAGCGAGCCCACGCGTCCACCGAAGATCAACGAAGCAGCTCCTCTCTGCCGTTCGTCCGTGTCTCTCGCATGAAGACATCAGCAGCTTCTTCAACGTCCCTCGAAGACCCAGCGAAACCGTCTCCTCCAGCAACGTGTCTTCGGCCCAGCTTTCAGCAGCAGTCCGCGCAAGTTTTCGTGGCCCAACAGCTGGGCTTGTCTTCAGTCCACTAAGTCCAGCAATCTTCTTTTCCAGCCCAGCAATTCCAGTGAAGCCCAGCGAAATTTCAAGAAGCCAGCAGCCCGCGCCACTTGAAGCCTGCAGCAGTTTCGAAGCCCAGCCCAAAAATTTCAGCAGCCCAGTTCAGCCCGGTCTAACAACCCAGTGAATTTCGGCCCTTGAAGCAGGCCCAAGCCCAAGTCTAAGCCCAGAATTTTCTGTGGGCTTGCAAGGCTTTTAGGCCCGGTCCAAGTGTCCGCCGACGCGGCCGATAATTTGGATTCGGCCGCCGTCATGTCGTCATCGCGGTGAACCGGTTTCCGCAATTAACAAGTGAGTTTATGCACTAAACTCTTTTTAGTAGGCTAATAACATTTAAGGGGTGTTTAGATTTATTTAATTATGAATTAGATGGTTAATTAGATTAAATTAGAAATTTAATTATTTAATCGAGCATGTTAGGTGGTTAGCATGGTTTAGTTAATGCCTAAATAAATTGTACTATTTATCTAGAAGGGTTCTGGAATTTTCCGAGTCCGTATTGGTATTTAATTTAATAATTTTGGCCTAGGTTAGTATTTTTTGAAATTAAATTGAATTAATTAATTAAAATTTGAAATTAATTAATTATTAATTATTTTTCAGAAATTAGGTCGGGATAGCCGATGACCGAAATTTTGTGTTGATTTCAATGGTAAGTTTAGTTTCTGCAATTGAATGTGTATTATTGAATTGAGTGATGATTGTGATATATAGGTATTTTAATTAGAAAATACCGGGTGTGAGGTGTTGACATCGAGAGTGGGTTTTAAGTACTATTTCAGTTTAGGTGAGCAATATAGATTTATAACAGCTTTGGGGAACATTAATACCATTATAGATCTCTAGTAGCTTAGGTGAGCAATGGCAAAAGCAATAATGCTTTAGCAGCTTCGGTAAGTACTTTAGATATCAACTTTGGCGAGCACATGTCATCTAGCAGCTTCGGTGATCATTATTTGATCTAGTAGCTTCGGTGAGCAAATTTTATACATAAGCTTTGGGGGAGCAATAATACATTCAGCTTAGGCGAGTAGTGTTCGAATCGACATAATTTATGGATGACATTGATGATATGAAGTCGAATGAATTGATTGATTGATGGTGGATTTGAATTGAATTGTTTAATTGAGTATTTGAATTGTACTGACCTGCAGGGTAGATCTGAGGCCAATGTAAGCCTCTATGCTTGTATGATTGTGTGATTAGGACACTTCTGGGCGTATTTCCCTCATAATCGGGGTTTAGAGCATGGATTTACTGAGATATTGTTTCACTGGTTATTGTATAACCATTTTTAAGGTCGTCGAGTGGAGGACTTGGAGCTAAGAGGAGGTGATCGGAAGCGTAGGTCTGTTAGGACCGTTTCTTTTTGGAAGGTTAGTCTTTTGTAGTCTTTTAGCCATATACTTTTGGTACATGACTCAGTGCATAAATATAAAAGCATGTTTGTTTTTGAATCTATTGTCCTACTTTTCTATCCCGAGATGATTACTGTCAAGGGATTTATTTTCGCTTTCGCGTGTGCAATAAAAAGAAAGGGATCGGCGACTCGTCCTGAGAAGTCGCAAAATTTTTATCGACCAGGGATGAACATGTGCTCGGGATTCGGGGCATGACACTCCAACCCCATTAATGCTTCTCACAAGGCCAATGCCAATACCAAGATTGGTCACCATGACATTCCAAAGGGCACTATTGTATCCATAGATTTGTCGGCCATGGGCCGTGACCCGGATCTTTGGCAAGGCCCGCTGGAATTCTGGCCAAAGCGGTTCCTCAAAGACGATGTCGATGTAAAGGGTCAAGATTTCAGGCTCTTGCCGTTCGGGTCAGGGAGACGGGTCTGTCCTGCGGCCCAGCTCAGCATAAACTTGGTCGCATCAATGTTGGGCCAGCTACTACACCACTTCTCCTGGGCCGGTGCGGAGGAGATAGACATGACGGAAAACGCAGGATTGGTGTGTTACATGCAGAGACCTCTTCAGGCAATACCAACCATGAGGCGCCCAGCAAATTTGTATGACAGAAGTTAGCTATACAATTGCATAATATACTCGGTAAAAACCATAATACCAACTAGCAGGAGTACTTTTGTGCTATAGAAGATTTAACAGGCAACGTAAGTTCTACTTGCACAGTTAATGAGAGATGCATGCAAAAGGGTGAAAATGTTCAGAGCTACGACATTCCTGGTGGTTGTAAAGGACAAAATCTGCCATGCTAGTAGTATCTATGAATTTCCATGAGTAATGCGTATCAATTCTCTTTCAAGATTTGAGCACTGTCGAATGCCCAAAAAAAGAAATGACACGAAAGAAAGACCCAATAAGATTGTGAAAATGACGTGAACTTCTTGAATTTCCGAGTCCTAACTTCCACGCCAGATATTGAAGTTTTAGGATGGTAATATCCGGTTTCATACTTCATGTTAACGTTAACAAACTTTGGTCTCACTGACCAAATTTGACGGGTCCTCAAATTCTTAAAAACATCAATTCCTTCTGTATAGTGATGTTCTTGCTGCAGGAATATAAGCTTAGCTATCTGTATACTTTCTTTTATAAATTCCATGTTACTGCCCTTCATTTTCATGTTATAGCTGTGTTGTGGTGCCGATGCAAAGGCTCTGAATGTTTTTCATACTCTTTGCCATTCGTTTTTGTGTCGGAACGGTAAACTTGTGTATTCACTGAACTCGGGGAACAATATTTTCGACTAATTCAGGTTGAAATTGGGAAAATCCACTGCAGAAGTGTATTTGAAGGCCAAAATACACCATCTAAGGACATACTCGGATATTATTCATTAACAGAGATGCTTGTGGCCCCGGTGATGTGCTATGTCAGACAAGCCATATCTTTGATACAACAATGATAAATTAGAACATAACATAATTTAAGCTTGGCAATATTTGAATTTTAAAAAAGCTTATCAACTGCAACTCTGAAACCTGCTATCCTTGCCTGCTCTGCAGAAAGAGCATCCGTGCGGGCATTGCTGATGAGCTGGGAATTTACCTGGATACAACGAAATGTGAAGAAATTCTTAGGAAGCAATACAAGCCAGGACACCATTTTTGTGGTGGCATTATCCAGATGAATTTTCAAGGGCATATTTGCTCTCAGAATTTGCTCCCAAGGAGAATTTAAATTGGCAAACTGTACACTTCCTTTCATAATGAGTCAAACACATCACTTGCCTTCGGATCGCTCTTACTGGCCACGGATTGAATAGTGCCTTATGCTGATCACATCTTCTGCCCTAGTTGGAGGGTGGGTCTTGTTTCTTGACCTCAACTGCAAATACTCCTTGAACAAGAACCCTTTGTACTTCGGTGCCTCTTTAATTTCCGTAGTGAACTGCGGCAATGGCTCAACCCACTTGTCTCCGCCTATGTTGTAGAAGAATGCATACGAGTGCCGATCTCTTGCCTGCCTCACCACCCTATGACTCGCACTCTTGAACCTGTCATTACTCAGTACCTGCACAAAAGTTTTCAAAATTTCTCTACACATTGCCTATACATGTGCCAGGAATAACAATCAATACTTGCCATATGTTTCATTAGTCATTACTTGAATTACGTCTCCAACGTTGATGACGAGCGTGCCTTCCACCGGAGTCACTGGTATCCAGTTCCCGTCCTTCTGGACCTCTAGTCCTCCGACTTCATCCTGGAACACGAATGTGATGCAGTTCACGTCTTTGTGTTCGGCGACCCCAGTGTTTTCTCTCTCGGTAGCGGGGAAGTAGCGGAATGCTGACATGAGGTCCCACTTCCTGTCATCGTTGTACACCGTCAGCAAATTTGATGGGAGTCCTAAGCACTCATTGATTATGTTTTCAATGATCCTCCCCGTGTTCACAAACTGTGAGAACATCTCTTCCAGGACATCCCTGCAAGACATCGTCAAGAAAAATTCAATTGTTAAAGCTTAAAGCTTATGGTTCCCCCAATAAGAGTGTTTGTTTAGAATATGATTCATTTGGTATGAACTGATTTGAAACTCAAAGGTTCAGAGGCAATGATAACATGAAAAATGCTTATCGAATTCTTTCCTCTTCAAGGGACACCATGGACTATGAAGTTATTGCTTTGCGATACCTGAAGCCAGGTGGATTGATAGGATATACATTGAAGCTGGACCCAGGAGGAAACATCATGAAGAACTCATTCTTGTCAGCCGACCTTTCTGGTTGCCGGTTGTAGCCAGCGGGGATTGGCGTGCCAGGCACTGGACCAGACTTCAATTTTTCCTCGGTCGGGTAGTTGAAAAATGTCTTGGAAAGAGCCAGGGCGCTCTTCATCAGCTCAACAGGAACACCATGGTTCACTACTTGGAAGAAGCCATACTCGGAGCACGCATGGCCTATTATTTTAATGGCCTTCCTTTTGCCTTCTTCATCTCCTTCTGCGAAGAAAGGAGAGAGATCCACCGTGGGAATTCCTGAATTCATAGTTAAGGAAATATGCTTTTTGTGCCACTCCCTGATCTCTTCTCAGTTCTGCCTATTTATATTGAGTCTGAAATAAAGATTTCAGTAAGTTTGGTTGTTATGACTCCCTTTCAACTTAAACTAAGAGGCTCAGCCAAAAAGAAGAAATTGAAACCAAGAAATTGACAGCAACCCTTGAGGCACTACTAGAACTTTTCGAGGTCGATGAACCTCGTTAAACTAGCGCATGCATTGGTTGTAAAAGAAGTCGAGATTCGACCAAAACATGGTTAATCTATATAAAAATTTGGCTTGACCAGATGTTAAAGCACAAGAAATGGGCGTCAAATTTGTGATTCCTTCATGCTACTGCAGCGCCATGGCCTAAATGAGCTTGGGAAATCATCTGCAGGTATGTCCTCATCTCAGAAGATTTTCACATAGTCGACGTAATGTGTCAACTGAAGCATATTTACTCATTGCTTCACAGGGCCGCATGAAAGATGCTCAAATTGGCTTCTTCTATCCTTTTCCCTTATCTGGTGTGAATATCACGAGGAAGACACCCGTGACTTTTGTTTCGTAATTGTTTATGAAATAAAATAAAATAAAAACTATGTGGTGAAGCCGCCAAAGTACCCATCAGATGATCAATTGCTTGAATATCATCGCTATTAATTAAAGTGAAATGATTGTACCTATAATGACCCAGTTTTATATTGAGGGTGGGAAGTGGTTGCTAGGCCAAAAGGTTTGGATAAGGAGTGACTCTTCGCAAGCTTTTAGAATGTCAAAGGGTAGAAAAAACCAAATGGAATATTGATTAGGGAGAGAGTGATTTTAATATATATATATATATATATATATATATATATATATATATATATGTATGTATAATTAAATGCGCATAACGGCAAGTTTTTTGCTTTGGAATTCTGAAGTCAAGCATGCTTAGATTAGAATATTACTGGTGTGGGTTACTTCTCGGGAAAAATGCCTGCCCGTGTCACAATATCTACGTTCATGACAATTTGTAAAGCACTGTTAGTTTTCCACAGACTGTTAGTTTGCCTGAATCTTCATCAGATCAATGGTATGAATCTAATCTACTCTTAATCACATCCCTACTTTTGAATATACTGAAACAAATACATTCGGGCGAAAATGATTAAATGGTTCCTGAATAAAAAAATTGACGAGCTAGTCATCCCGCATAGTTCAAGAAAGGGTGGTCTGGCGTCACGTGGCCAAGTCCGGAAGAGTTTTGGACCTTTACTCATGATTGGAATTTTATATTTGTTGAGTGCAAGGAGTCTAATAAACAATAGGAATGGCTAGTATATCTACAATTTTGTCTTTTGGAAGATAATATGGTGGAATCTTCATCCGTTGATTCCTTCTAGTATTTCTGAATGAATTGACAATAGGTGCTTATGGTGAAGTATATGTTTTATTTATTTATTTCATATGATTGCTAGTTTTGAGAAAATATTGGGTGGTTCTGCCTCATCACGTCAACCACATGCCTATCAACTCGTTGATCGCCACGTGTCTAGGCAGGACCACGTTTCATATTTTCAAGAATTTCTTTCTCAAGCACATGCTCTTCTTCCACAATCACCCCTCCACTTCATCTTCATCGCCTCCACGGAAATGCCATAGCCATTCCAACGACCAAGCTTCAAAGCTTCAAAGTATCATTGTTTTGAGCCTAACAAGAAAAAAAGTGCCGTTTGTGATATGGTTACTATCATTTTAAAGAAGCTTGTAAATGATTTTTGCAATGATTAAAGATTTTTGGAAATGTGACAATGTAGAAGAGACTATTTTTGTCAACGCTGAAAATCCACTATGTTTCACTATATTAATGGAATAATGCTCTTTTTGCTTTGAAAAAAAAAAATAGTAGTGGAGAAACAAGTTAAGCCAAGTGAGGGCACCTAACTTTATTATCCTCTTTAGATGAAGGCAAAGCACATGTGCATAAACAAACATAGGCGCTAGCAATTCACTCGGTCATTGTAATATGGGTCTAAAACCTATTCCATATTCCTAAGACCTAAGCCCTAGTTCATTTTCCTTTCTTCCTTCAACAAATTTGTGCATTGAAGCAAGAAGACAAGAAGCAGTGAGTGACAATTGAAAATAGGGGCTCATTTGTGAGAAAAGGAAAAGAGGAAAGAGAAAAAAAAAGAAAAATTTGCATGCATAGCTGATATAGACTTGTGTCAAGCCGAATCCACTTCTTTTTGCAACACTTGGTAGATATTCAAGCCCATTATTCATCTAATCGAAGTAATTTTCTGAATTAGGGCAAGAATTCGAAGTGATGTTAATTTTGAACTTCGAGGTTCGATTAAGAAGTTGTTAAACTGTGATTATTGTGGAAATGATAGTTTAAGATATTGTGGAGTTGTGGTGTTTAACAAAAATTGATTCTAAAGTATGATTTAATCAGAACGAATTTTTGAAGTTTCACGTATGAGCTACGCATAACAAACAACACGCGTGATGGACAAAGATGAATGTTTTACTATAAATAGAAACAAGTTTATTTGTTAACATTTAAGAGTCAATTTATTGATGGTTAAGCGTTGTTTAGTCAAGTTGTTTGCTAGATTAGTGTTCTACTTGGGTATTTGATGTTGTATTTCGATTATTTGATCAGAAGACAATTTCAACAATTCAAGTAACCTCCATAAGTTGGTTTCAACTTTGTCGGTAAGTAATACCATCTCTTTTATGAATTTCTAAATTCATATCTTGAAATTGTAGTATGAGCTATGAAAGAGTGTGCTTCTTCCATAATTTGGATCGAACTTTTCCTACGTTTTTATTTAGTTGAAAAGGCATTGGAAAGCCTTATTTGAAATAGTTGGTAAGGGTTGTTTGTAAATATTTTGATTAAATGCTTTGTGAAGGGAATTGTTGAAAGTTATTTGTATTGGTTATGAAATGTATTTTATTTGATAAATGAAATTGTGAAAGGTTATGTGATTCGATTTGTAAAACCAATTTATCAAATGACTTTTTGGTTTTGATTGTAAGTTGTTGGAGAAAGATATTGGTTGATATTGCTTGTGTAATGGTGGGACATTTTTTTTTTGACCAAGTCAAAGAAGTCATGAGGCCCATTAGTGTTTAAAAAAAGGAAATAAAATGTTGAAGAGTCAAAAATAAAAGAGAAAAGAAGTGAGTAATGGTTGCTCGCTCTTTTAGGAGGTTGAACCAATTTAGGAAAGAAAGAGGAAAGAAGAGAGAGGAAAGATAAAGAAGAAGAAAGAAGAAAGAAGAAGAAGAAGAAAAGAAATAGAAAGAAGAGGAAGGGGCTTCATATATGCATACCAATGGGATCTTACCAAATTGACTAGACTACGTAACGCAACGTCCGACAAATGTTCGCACCCTTTGCCCTTCTAATTAGATTAGTTTTCGAGTTTAGAGCTTAAATTCGAAGGTTAGTGAAAATTGAGCTTCGAAGTTCCATTTTTGAATTGTGGAACCTTAGGATTTCTTGGGAATTGTGGATTAGGGCACTGTGGAACCATGAGTTTGTCATACGTCATTTTAGAGCAATAGTATTATTGGAACGAGATTTTAGGTTTTTATGGGTGAGTTTTAAGTTGCGCTTAGGTTTGAGTAATCGCTTCAAGTAAGCAATTTGTTAACGCATATAAGTTATTTTGTTATCATTTAGACATAGTTTAGTTGTTTTGTAGTTGAAGTAGAGTTTTATTTGATTTTAATGCTATTCCTAACTTATTTGTTAAGACCATGAATTTGACGATACAAATACCGTGAATTGTTTGGTCATAGGCGATGGGATAAGTGGTACTATATCTTCTTTAGTTTTATAAAATCCATGCGTTGAAGTATATATATTGAATTGAAAATAACATTTTTGTTGTATAAAGCGAGATCGAGTATTCACTATTTTTCGATTATTAGAGAACGGTTGGAGAAACATATTATAAGATATGTTGTGATAGTTTACGTATATGTATTGCTTTATGAAAGGGTTTATGAATGATTTGAGAAATAGTTAAAAAAAATGGCAAATAGCTATGTTGCGAAACGTTAATTGCTTGGTTTATGAGATGATTTCTAGATTGGATTTCTAGTATTGAAGGATGGTTGTTTATACTTAATATGACTGAATCCGATGGGGGGTTGGGGGGGTATGTATACTAGTTTAAAATATCATTCTATGTTGAGCCATCGGCTTTGTAGGTGTTTATCTTGTTGATAGAGAAATCTTAATTTCCTTGTCACCAATCGTTGTGTCATAATCATAGTTAGATATGGAGCAAAAGATTAGTGTATAAATGGACTATTGACGTGTATTTTGATATGAGATGGGTCAATGAATGAACCATTGACTTGATTTTTGATAGAAATTAATCAATGGGCTTGACCAATGATGCTTGAATTGTGACGATGATTTAAATAAATTTCTAATTAGTCTAAGAAACAACTTATATATGATTCAATAAATATTTTATACTTGGGGTTTGA